>BLSH010535102.1:175686-195055 GCA_018402905.1 Glandirana rugosa
ACAACCACCACAACCACTTGGAGGACAACCTTCCTCTCCTGCACCAGCTCCACACGGTCGATATGCGTGTGCCCTTTGTGGAAGGAGTCCATCGGTTGTCTTGGAAGTGGCCATATACCATCCGGTCTTACGGGGAGTTACTAACCACTCCGGTCTTGTTCATGTCCGCTATCATCTAACCCACCGACTGTTACGGAGGTCAAGGAAGTGTACGAAAGGCACCCGGTAGGTGTATCGTAACGGGGTCTTCACCTTCTGTAACTCACGTGGCTACGGGTTGGTGAAGACAACGTCCTACTCCTGTACCTTTCCTGTGTTTCGTCATCATCAGAAATGTGCTGTGCTGGTGTTTCCATGTCCTCATCCTGCAACAGAAGTGGTTGGGCATCGGTGCACTCAATGTCTTCCACTTCTGGGGCAATGCTATGTGGATGGCCCACGGAAAGCATGTGAAGGAACTGGAGGCATTGTCAGCCACCCAATCTACTATCGCCTGTACTTGTTCTGGCCTCACCAATCATTGAGGGGCATTCTGGCCTACCATATACCGGTGAAGGTTCTGTTGGCTACCTGAGGAAGGTGTTTCCCGTGTGCGTATAGCTGGCACACCTCGACCACGTCCTCTCCTTCCAACAGGAGGTTCACCAACACCACCAACACCAGCAACACCAGCATCAGCAGCAGCACCATGACCACGTCCCTTATTTGCTCTCCTCAATGGGCCCGCAAATGTATTATGTAGCCTTATGTAAGTATTTATTAATACCAATTAATACCTTTTTTTTTTAAAAACACCAACGTAGCTGGACTTTTTATTTTGGAGCAAGAAATGCACTGCTCACACCAACAGCTGGAAGCTCTCCCTTTAGAACTAGGAGATGATTTTTGAACAATAATGTGTCACTTACATCAACAGCTGACCCTATAGGAGTAGGCAATGGGTTTGGAACAAGAATCTGTCCCTCTAAGCAACACCTGGGAACTCTCCCCTTTGAACTACGAGATGATGTTTGAACAATAATGTGTCACATACATCAACAGCTGGCCCTATAGGAGTAGGCAATGGTTTTGGAACAAGAATCTGTCCCTCTAAGCAACACCTGGAAACTCTCCCCTTTGAACTAGGAGATGATTTTGAACAATAATGTGTCACTTACTTCAACAGCTGGCCCTATAGGAGTAGGCAATGGGTTTGGAACAAGAATCTGTCCCTCTAAGCAACACCTGGAAACTCTCCCCTTTGAACTAGGAGATGATTTCTGAACAATAATGTGTCACTTACATCAACAGCTGGCTCTATAGGAGTAGGAAATGGGTTTGGAACAATAATCTGTCCCTCTAAGCAACACCTGGAAACTGTCCCCTTTGAACTAGGAGATGATTTTTGAACAATAATGTGTCACTTACATCAACAGCTGGCCCTATAGGAGTAGGCAATGGGTTTGGAACAAGAATCTGTCCCTCTAAGCAACACCTGGAAACTCTCCCTTTTGAACTAGGAGATGGAGATGTTTTTTGAAAAATAATGTGTCACTTACAGCAATAGCTGGCCCTATAGGAGTGGCAATGGTTTTGGAACAATAATCTGTCCCTCTAAGCAGAAGCCTCTACCTAGTGCAGTCAGATCACTCAAATCAGCAGTATGTGAAATCTCAAATTACTCCCACAATATGATCGTTGTATACGATCCCACAATCTGATCGTTGTGTACGATACGAACGTACCATCGTTGCATCAGACAGAGTTTAATCTGCAATCTCCAACTCTAAGCAGCGGTATTTGAAATCTCAAATTCCCCCAACAATCTGATCGTTGAGCACGATCGTAGCAATCGTTGTTTTATGCAGAGTTTGATCTGCAACTCAAAGCAGCGGTATGTAAAATCTCTAATTTCTGCTATCTGTCCTCAGAGCAACAGCACAGACAGCAGTAGTAAAGTAATCTATCTCAGGATGCAGGATCAGGTCTTAAAATGTCTGAAATCTCTCCCTCACGCTTTCAGCTTCCTTTCCCTACACTAACCCAAGGAGCATGTGACTGCAGCACTACGTGACTCCAGCTTATAAAGAGGCTGGGTCACATGATGCACTCTCCAATCACAGCCATGCCATTAGTAGGCATGGCTGTGATGGCTTCTAAGGGCAAACCAGTGAAACGCTTGTTGATTGGCTGCCCTGCAGCTTCTCAACACGTGGAGTAAAATAGCAGAACCCCGGACCGAACCCAAACGATTTTTGAAATGTCCGGGTCCGGGTCCGTGCCCCGGACACCCGAAAGTTCGGTACGGACCCGAACGTTACAGTCCGGGTTCGCTCAACACTAATAGTAGTTAAGGCTGAAAAAAGACAACAGTCCATCCAGTTCAACCTGTGTAGGTGTACTCTTGTCAGTACCCATATCCCTGTATGTTGTATTTATTGAGATATATATCCAAGAGTTTTTTAAATATATCCATACTCCCCGCAGTCACCACTAGCTGTGGGAGAGAGTTCCACATCTGTATTGCCCTGACAGTGAAGAACCCCTTACGAATTCTAAGATTAAACCCTTTCTCTTCTAGTTTCAATGTGTGCCCCCTTGTCCTTCTACATTCCCTGAGACTGAACAGTTTATCTTTTATGCTTGGGTCCCCATTAAGATATTTATAGATCGCAATCATGTCCCCTCTCAAGCGTCGCCTCTCCAGAGAGAATAAGTTTAGCGCTTGCAAGTGTTCCTCGTAGGTAAGGTCTTCCACTCCCCTTCTCAGTTTGGTTGCCCTCCTTTGGACTCTCTCCAGCTCCAGTATATCCTTTCTGAGGACTGGTGACCAGAACTGGACAGAATACTCCAGATGTGGCCTAACCAGGCTTTTATAAAGTGGCAGAATTATAGTTTTATCCCTGGAGCATATCCCTTTATTTATGCATGCTAATATTCTACCTGCTCTGGCTGCTGCAGCTTGACATTGCATGCTATTACTCAGTCTGTCATCTACTAGGACCCCCAAATCCTTCTCCATTCTTGATTCCCCCAGAGGCTCACCCCCTAGTGCGTATTTTGCATTTATTTTTTTTGCCCCCAAGTGCATTACCTTACATTTCTCTACATTAAACCTCATTTGCTATTTTTCTGCCCACTCCGTTAATTTGTTCAGGTCATTCTGTAAGATGTCAATATCCTGTTGTGATGTTATCGCCCTGCTTATCTTTGTATCATCAGCAAAAACCGAGACTGAGCTATTAATCCCGTCCCCCAGATCATTAATGAATAAATTGAATAGAATTGGTCCCAAGACAGATCCTTGGGGTACCCCACTCGTCACTCCAGACCAGTCTGAGTACACATTGGTAATTACCACCCTTTGGACATGCCCCTGTAACCAGTTCTCTACCCAAGAACAGACCTTCTGGTCCATGCCTGCAGACCTCAGCTTGTAAATCAAGCGTTTATGGGGAACGGTGTCAAGCGCTTTTGCAAAATCCAGGTACACTACATCCACTGACTTCCCCCTGTCTAGATGGCCACTCACTTCCTCGTAGAATGTTAGCAGGTTTGTCTGGCAGGAACGACCCCTCATAAACCCGTGCTGATTACTGCTAGTGATGTTACCTTCCTCAGTTACTTTTTTGGATATAGTTTCTAATTATCCCCTCCAATAACTTACCCACTATTGATGTTAGGCTGACTGGCCTGTAGTTCCCAGGAATATGCCTCTGCCCTTTTTTAAATATTGGCACCACATTGGCTTTCCTCCTATCGGCTGGTACCAATCCCGTCATTATACTATCTACAAAGATTAGGAACAATGGCCGGGCTATAACCTGACTAAGTTCCCTGAGGACTCTTGGGTGTAAGCCATCTGGTCCTGGTGATTTATTTGCATTAAGTTTCTCTAATCTTTCTTTAACTCCGACCTCCGTTAGCCATGAGGGTATGTCCTGTGCTGTGGTACTAACAGTATAGTTGCGGTCGGTAAACCCCTCCTTTTCCTGTGTAAAAACTGAGGAGAAGAAGGTATTTAATATAGTTGCCTTTTTTGTGTCATCTGTGGCCATCCTCCCCTCATCATCTTTTAAGTGTGCAATGTGCTCTGGTTTTGCCTTTTTATTATTAATATATTTAAAGAATTTCTTTGTTTTTTTTTTTACTCTGCTCCGCTATGTGTTTCTCATAATCCTTTTTAGCCGCCCTGATTGCATTTTTACACTTCTTATTACATCCCTTGTAGTTTTGGAATTCAGAAGGTGACCCATCCCCATTATATTTTTTAAAGGCCAAGTTTTTCTCTTTAATGAGGCTTTTCAAATTACTGTTTAACCACCCAGGATTGACCTTTGCCCTTATTTATATATTGCCACTGGAATGCACTGTGCGATACCCTTATTTAATATGCTCCTAAAGCATTCCCATTTTTCTTCCGTGTTCCTTCTTTCTAGGACTGTGTCCCAATTTATGTCCTGCAGTAATGACCGCAGCCTTGAAAAATTGGCCTGCTTAAAGTTTAGTGTTTTAGTGCTGCCCTCTTGCCTCTTTTTCTTGTGATTTACACTAAATGCTATCATTCTATGGTCACTAGATCCCAAATTATCACGTATCGCCACGTCTGCGACCAGATTTGGATTGTTCATAATTAATAGATCTAACAGGGCATTCTTTCTAGTTGGGGAATCCACCCATTGGGACATGAAGTTATCCTGTAGGACATTCATGAAATGACGGGCCTTTAATGAGTGCGCTGTCCCCTCTGCCCAGTCAATATCAGGATATCAGTATGATTACATTTCCCATTTTCACTGCCATTTCTAGCTGGGATAGTAGTCCCAGCTCCTCCTCCTCCTTTAGGTTGGGAGGCCTGTAACATACCCCCACTAATACTTTCCCATTTACCTCCCCTCTATGAAGTTCAACCCATACTGATTCCACCTCCCCCTCATCCTTTCCATAATGTCACTCCTTTCTACCACCTTTATATAATTTTTGACATATAGACAGACCCCTCCACCTCTTCTACCTTCCCTATCCTTTCGATGCAATGCATAACCTTGTATATTGGCCAGCCAATCGTGTGAGCTGTCAAACCAAGTTTCAGTTATTCCCACAAGGTCTAAGTCCTCCTCGTATAACAGTAGCTCCAGTTCTTCCATTTTGTTAGCTAGGCTCCTAGCATTTGCGTAAACTCCCCTTAGTGTTGTATGAGCGCACATTTTCTCCATATGTTTCCTCTGGCTCTGTTTAGGAGTTGTCCCCTTATTTATTCGCAATTTAGTTGCTGTGGTAGTAATATCACTGCTGACTCCACTATACCCCACTGTCCCCTACTTACTACTGGCTATTGTTTCCTCTGACACCCCCCATTAACTAGTTTAAAAGCCCCTCCATCTTTGTGGCCATCTTTCTTCCCAGTAGAGCTGTACCATCCCCATTAAGTTGCAGCCCTTCCTTACTAAAGAGCCGGTGACCGACCGAGAAGTCGACCCAGTTCTCCAGGAACCCAAACCCCTCTTTCCTACACCAATTCCTCAGCCACCTGTTCAATTCCCTAATCTCCTGCTGCCTATCTAGTGTGGCTCAAGGTACAGGTAGTATTTCAGAGAAAACTACCTTGGAGTAGTAAATGTTAGTAAATAAACTTAAACATTGACCATTCCATTCTTTTCCTGACTTTCTTACACAACTCAATGGATCCTCTATTTATTGTCCAAAGACTATGACAAAAGCATTTGGTGACTTATATCATAAATTGTATAATTGTTTAAATTCTGACCCCAAATATCATTTTTCTCAAACTAAATTTGATTCCTTTTTTAACTATATACAGTTACCTAAACTATCCCCATCCCATCTCTCTTCACTGAATGCAACAATTACTCTAGAAGAAATAGCTGCTGTAGTTAAATACCTTCCCTCTCATAAATCTCCTGGCCCAGATGGACTTCCATATTTCTATTATAAAACTTTTCTCCCAATCTCTGGCCTCTATCTTTGTGACCTATTTACTTCCTTGAAGAAAAGGCACTGTTCCTCACCCCCCAGTTCTTTAAGATATCACAGTCATCCCGAAACCTGGTAAAACCCCATCCCTCCCTGACAATTATAGGCCCACAGCTCTACTCAATTCTGACTATTTGCCAAAATCTTTGCTAACAGACTTACTCATATACTCTCTTGACTCATACACAAAGACCAGGTGGGTTTTATACCGACCAGACATGCTGGTGATAACATGAGATGCACCATTAAACTCAGAGATCTACTTAATAAGACCTCCTGCCCAGCCCTCATTCTATGCTTAGATGCTCAGAAAGCCTTTCATAGACTTAGCTGGCCTTATATGTTTGCCACTCTTTCCCTTTACGTTTTTTTCTGGCCCATTTATTGCAGCCCTCCATGCTCTTTATTCCCATCCTTCTTCTTTGTTGCAGTTGTCCTCTTTCCTGTTGCCGGCATTTCCCCTGAGCAATGGCACCAGACAAGGGTATCCCTTGTCTCCTTTACTCTTTATTTTATGTTTAGAGCCCTTGGCTGAAGCCATTTGTTCTCACTCTGACACCCCACAAGGGGGTCTTCTTGTGACAGAGAGAGTATAAATTATCCCACTTTGTGGATGATATCCTTCTGACATTGACCAGTCCCTATACTTCCCTCCCCAACCTTCATAATTTACTGACGACTTTCGGTCTACTTTCAGGTTATAAAATCAACACGGCCAAGATGGAAGCTTTACCTATATACATCCCCTCATCAATTCTTACTTCCTTACAGCAGAACTTCTCTTATCACTGGTGCCCTCTCTCTCTTAAATATTTCAGAGTACACTTAACCCCTTCTTATGGTGCTGACTGGAGACGGCGCTCAATGGAACCTTCAGAGTCACTTTGTATAGTAAAAAAATGTATTTATTATAACCTTTAATGATGTGTGAACAACATGGGAATGGTTAAAAACGTGGATCAATCCATATGATAAAAGAGTACTGGCAATCAACCAATGTTATTGACACCATAGGTGAAATTATCTGCCAGATAGAAAATTAACCATAATACCACCGCTCTGGGGTCCCAGACTGGGATGGTCTGTGGTAGGTCCTGTATAGAAGGAAGTGGAGATGGAAACTGAGGGACTCCACAAGATGGAATGTCACTGCCTGGAGTGGGTTAACATGGCTGGGGAAGATGGAAGTGGAGGACAGATGCAAAGACTCGCAGGGATGACGTGTGGCATCATGTCAGCTGAATAGCTGGATGAAAGTGGACATAGGCCGAGTGGTGACAGTCTTGCAAAGCAGTGAAGCCCGCTGTTAAGTGTGTCTCATTACCAATGGAGCATGATGCGTGGATGGATGTGAACTGGGAACGGGTCCTGGCGGCCGTAGCTTACTGACCTGGAAGTTGCTGCCGACACTGGAGAGATGGTATGTGATGGTCGGGGTCTGTCGGCATCCCAAACAGGCAAAGAATCCTGTGCAATGGGAACTGTGGCCGCCCACAGTGGGGAAAGTGGTGCAGGGGAGAGGACGCTCTGTCCGGGGTGGACCTGGGAGTCTAGCGCACTGAATAACCTGAAGATCAGGCGCAGTTATGGAGCCAGTGCTGGAAGCAGACCCCTGGTGGTGGAGGTTGGCTGGTGATGTCCAATGGATCGTGGGGAGCCAGGGCTTACATGTTACATGACTTACATGTTTCGAGCTTCTGCTCTTTATCAAAGTCGATCAAAGTCCCACTGCTAAACCCCCGATCATGTGAATGATTAGGTGCCCCAGACATTATTAAATACTACCATGCCACACACCTTAGAGCAGTAACTTTTATGTTTGGAACTTATGATATTTACTCTCACTTTTTGGAAAAGATGCTCTCAAAGGTTCTCTCTCTCTTCTCCATGCCCACCTCTCCTGAATGTGCTATTTAACCCAGATATTCCGGATAGCCTATCCTACAGTAGGATTTACCCATGGATGCAGGCAGGAATTTTCCAGTTGCGCAACTTGGTACACCCTGTGTCCCGTAAATTACTATTGTTTGCTGAACTTCAAAACAAATATCAGATCCCTAAACAACTTTTTTCTCTTATCTTCAAATTAAGCATTTTTTCTCCTCTAAGTCCCCATCTTTGACTTTAGACAAACCTACCGCATTTTAATTTTTATGTTCTCAAGGCTCATACCAACCTGGCCCTATCTCATCCATTTATTAGATACTTCACAAAGCTGATCCACTTATGGACTCATGTCATGCCTATATGCAGAAATGGGCCCATATCCTTCAAACACCTCTCCCACTCCCACACTGGCAAAAAAAAATACTCTGTTTCTAAGGTTTTGAGATGTGTGTAGCAGAGAGAGACAGCCTATAAAATCCTCCTTTTTTGGTATAAAACTCCAGAGGTTCTTCATAGGTATGATCCCTCGGTTTCTCAGCTTTGTTGGAGATGTCATAAGGCCATGGGTATGCATTACCACATTTTTTGGGAGTGTCCTGGGATCTGACCATTCTGGATCTTGGTGCAATCTCTGCTTTAAAACCTTCTAAGGATGTGCTTTACACTAGACCTTCTTCACTACTTATTGGGCCTACCGATCCCAGGTATCTTCAAACATGCCTAAGTTGATGTCATTTATCCGACTGGCTGCTAAAAGATCCATACCTGCGTGTTGGCTACCTTCCAATCCTCCTACTTACTCCCAAGTGTTACAAATCAAAGCTCAGATTCTTAGAAAGGAACGCTTCACAGCAGTAGTACATGACTCTTTATCCCAATTTTCCAAGTTTTGGGATGTGTGGGATGATTCTCAGCTCAGCTTGGAGTCTTCCTCTCAAATCCCAGATTATCTACCTTTCTTTTCTAACTTTCCTTGTTTTCTTGATGACCCATACATACAGTTGTGCTCATAAGTTTACATACCCTGGCAGAATTTATGATTTCTTATCCATTTTTCAGAGAATGTGAATGATAACACAAAATCTTTTCTTTCACTCATGGTTAGTGTTTGGCTGAAACCATTTATTATCAATCAACTGTGTTTACTCTTTTTAAATCATAATGACAACAGAAATTACCCAAATGACCCTGATCAAAAGTTGACATACCCCAGTTCTTGAAATCGTGTATTGCCCCCTTTAACGTCAATGACAGCTTGAAGTCTTGCCTTGTGTTTTGGGTCATTGTCATGTTGGAATGTCCAAATACGTCCCATGTGCAGCTTCCTGGCTGATGAATGCAAATGTTCCTCCAGTATTTTTTGATAACATACTGCATTCATCTTGCTATCAATTTTGACCAAATTTCTTGTGCCTTTGTAGCTCATACATCCCCAAAACATCAGCATTCTACCTCCGTGTTTCACAGACCTTGTTGTCTCCTCTCCAAATGTATCATTTATGGTTGTGGCCAAAAAGCTCAATTTTGGTCTCATCACTCCAAATGACTTTGTGCCAGAAAGTTTGAGGCTTGTCTCTGTGCTGTTTGGCGTATTGTAAGTGGGATATTTTGTGGCATTTGCATAGTAATGGCTTTCTTCTAGCTACCATGCAGCCCATCTTTCTTCAAGTGCCTCCTTATTGTGCATCTTGAAACGGACACACCACATGTTTTCAGAGAGTCCTGAAGTTATTTGTGGGTTCTTCTTTGCATCCCAAACAATTTTCCTGGCAGTTGTGGCTGAAATTTTGGTTGGTCTACCTGACCATGGTTTGGTTTCAACAGAACCTCTCATTTTCCACTTCTTGTTTAGAGTTTGAACACTGCTGATTGGCATTCTCAATTCCTTTGGATATATTTTTATATCCTTTTACAGTTGTATACAGTTCAACTACCTTCTCCCACAGATCCTTTGACAATTCTTTTGCTTTCCCCATGACTCAGAATCCAGAAACATCAGTGCAGCTGTTAGCAACTGGTGTGACCAGAGATATGTGAACTGCAACAGAGAATGGCAGACACAAGTATTGTAAAATAATATAATTTATTTAAAAGATAAGTGGATAAAGATGTAAACGCACCTCCAACATAGCAAATAGTGTAAAACAAGCCAAATAACAAAATAGTGACACACAAAGAACTGCCTAAACAAAGTATATACAGCAGATAGGGAAATGCCAAACCATAAATGTAGCCGAGCCCGGGTCACACTCAGGAGATCAGTCAGAGGGAGCTGGGGGCAAGACAGGGCAGGAACAGGGAACAGATGATGGAGAGAGCAGGTGGGAAGGAAACAGGCTGCAAGACAAGGGTCCAGGAACAGTTACAGGATACAGGATCACAAATCAGGTGCACATGGAGACCAAAACACCAAGGCAATCAGATTAGGACAGACAAGATTTATGTTTCAGTGTTTTTATTTGGATTTTCTGAAGTATACAATACATGGTGTTAACATCAATACAATTGGTTTGACAGTTTAAGTCGATAGCAGAGAACGTGAAGCAATAAGAAAGAGCAAAAACGTCAGTTAAATCTGCATGGTTTTAATAGACAGGTCGTTGAGATACTTGGTGTTCACTATCTAGTGGATTTTGCTATAGGAATAGGAATCAGTAATCATGAGAATGCTACTATTGTTGGGGGCGTAGCGTGTGCTGTGCATATTATCAGAGTGAATGCAGAACAATAAACAGTTAACCTTAAACATTCACCTGTCTTTGTGTGGAGAGTGTTTAGTTAGTTATGACTGGCCGTAAGTCTAGGCCTGGGCGGTCATCCCTACAGGACACCCCATTGGGAGCTAATTTGTGTCCTGGAGGGCTGGCCCTCTGATGTTGATTACAGCTCCTTTAATTACATTTTTTAGTCTGGATATCCTAGATGTGTATTTGGTTATTTGGTTAGCCGTGAGTTTATCCAGGTGTACCATGGGTGCCATGAGTTGCATGCCTTACCTAGTTTTCTTTGACTAGATGCTTGCATTAGTTCATAACTGTAGTGGGTGTTAATTAGGTCTATCATGTCCACTATCTTTGGGGTTTGTGTGGATTTCCAAACTTTCATGATGCTTGACCTGGCTGCTAATAATATGTGTGTTACCACATGCCTGTGGTGGTAGTGGATACTTTTTATTGTCAGGTTTAGTAGTCCCAACTCTGGTGAGGCCACTAGGGGGTGACTGTCATTTCATGGATCATGTGAAATATCTCCTTCCAGTAAGCCTGTAGTTTTGTGCTTTCCCATAATATGTGGGTAATATCAGCTGTTGCTGAGTTGCATCTCCAGCATATGTTGCTATTTTTGTTATCAAACGACGCTAACTTAGCTGGGGTGTAGTACCATCTAAGAGATGTTTTGTAAGTGAGTTCCCATAATGTCGAGCATTGGGTTGCTTTAAATATTGAGTTCAATGCATTGTGCCACAGTGATTCCGTAAAGCTGTGCCCTAGGTCCTGTTCCCATTGAAGGTGGGCCTTGGTTTTAGAGAATCCTTTTTTTTTGGTAAATACTGTTGTATAGTACCAATATACCTTTTTCTTTGTGTGGCAGGTAGTGAAGAATGACCACATTTTTGGGGGCATTGAGTACAAGCTAGGTTCTATTGTTTTGAGACATTTGTACACTCCAGCATGTTTGTGTTTAGTTAGTGTTGAATGTGCGCACCTTGTTTTTTTTCCCTTCCAAATGCATTGGTTGAGAATGGTCTGCAGTGGTTTGAAGTATGATTGGGGTAGTTGTATCAGGATGGTCTTAACAAGGTATAGTACCTGTGGTAAGTGTAGCATCTTAAATGTTGCTAATCTGCCACTCCATGATAGTTTGTGTCTGGTCAAAGATTGGGATTCAGATTTGAGTGTCGCTAAGGCTGGTTTGAAGTTAGTGTTAAATAATTTTTTCACTGATTTATGTAGTTGTATTCCTAGGTATTTAATACTTTCCCTATCCCAGATGAACGGGTGTTGTGCTTGTAGTAGATTACTCTTAGTCATTGATACCCAATTCTAACACATACAATTTGGTTACATTTGCTTTTCCTGATTAGTTCCGCTAGGGGCTCTAGAGACAGATTAATAATTAGTGGGGATAAGGGGCACTCCTGCCTGGTTCCGTTTGTTATATGGAATGGTTTTGAGAGCATGCCTGCCAAAAATACTTGGGGGATTGTGTATAATACTGTTATTGCTGTTATTATGTGACATGTGAACCCAAACTTTTGGAGTGCTTGTTGTAGATACATCCA
The DNA here is from genome assembly GCA_018402905.1 of Glandirana rugosa. Classification (NCBI taxonomy): domain Eukaryota; kingdom Metazoa; phylum Chordata; class Amphibia; order Anura; family Ranidae; genus Glandirana; species Glandirana rugosa. The sequence goes on from BLSH010535102.1 coordinate 187,829, forward strand.
ATGGACCCTGTCGAACACCTTCTCTGCATCCAATGAGAGGAGCAGAGAAGGCGTTCCGCTGAGCTCCACGTGGTGAATCACATTTATCAATCTTCTAGTGGCATCTGCCGCTTGGTGACCTTTGGTGAAGCCAGCTTGGTCGGCATGAATCAGGGTGGGCATTACATTGTTTAGTCTAGTAGCTAAGGTTTTAGTGTTAATTTTAAGATCTAGGTTCAGTAGTGAGATTGGGCGGAAGCTTTGTGTCTAATTCGGCTCCTTCCCTGGTTTCGGTAGCGTAATTATTAGTGCTTGCAGATCCTCTGCTGGGAATTTTGAAGAGGAGGCACAGGAGTACATTGTGGTCATACATTTTAGTAGGAATGGATAGAATTGTTTGTAGTATTCTCCAGTTAGGCCGTCTGGGCCTGGGACTTTATTGGATGGGAGTGATTTTATAGTGTTGTGAATTTCATGTTCCATAAAGAGTGCGTTTATGGGTTCGAGTTGTTCACTATTGAATTTGGGAAGTTTGACTAGATCTAGAAATTTGTTTATATCCTCTAGAGTTGGTTGCAGTGTTGTGGGATCTTGGTTGAGAGGTCGCTGTAATAGGTGCTGAAGGCATCAGCAATGTCCTGTGGGTTGGTGAGACTGTTTTTAGTGTGGGGGTGATGGATATAGTCTGTTTGTTTTAAGTTTATGTCCCTTCAGGCGGTTAGCTAGTGCCTTCCCTGCCTTGTTGGAGAAGAAGGAAGCTTTAAGTCTTTGCTGTGTTTTTTTGAATGAGTGTAGTAGTAGGGATCTCAGCTCTTGTCTTAGAGATAAAAGTTGTGTAGTGCACTGGGGTGTGGTGGTCCATTTGTTTTGTGCCTTGAGTTTCTCGATTTGGTCTATGAGATCATTAAGACGCTGCGTCCTCTTTTTTTTACATCTAGAGGCTAGTTGTATTAGCACCCCTTTTATAGAGGCTTTATGGGCATTCCACACCATGGCCGAGTCAGCCACTGAGCCGATATTGGTGTCAAAGAAATGTTTTAAGTGGGTTTCTAATTCTGGAGTGAAGTCTGGATTCTGTATAATGTAGTTGTTGCCTCTCCAGATGGGATTTCTACAGTGTTGGGATGGGTCGTTTATAGTGATTGAGATTGGGGCGTGGTCTGACCATGTCATGGTGTGGATCGCTGATTATGAAACATTTTGCAAGAGCCATTTATCAATAATAGATCTATACGTGAATAAGTTCTGTGGGATGGTGAGAAGTACGTGAAATCCTTCTGACATCGCCACACATCAAAAATTTGTGTTGTTGCAGGAACTTCTTTAGGGGAGATTCCCTTCTTTTAGCAGCACTTGTAGAGTCCAGGTGTACATCTAAAGTCTCCACAAATCAGTATATGCCCTCGTTGTAGTGGTTTTACGATGCACATCACTTTGTGGAAAAATTTATTTTGTTGGGAGTTTGGTGAGTATAGGTGGATGAGGGTGTATTGCTGCTTGTTAATAGTACACACCAGGATAAGAAAGCATCCTTTGGGGTTTGTGATCTCTTGTTGTAGAGAGAAAGTTACAGTGTTTTTTATGGCGATGAGCACCCCTCTTTTCTTTTCAGAAAATGATGCAGTAAATATGTGAGGAAAGTTTTTGTTGGAGCATTTGGGTGGCGATGAGATTAGAAAATGAGTTTCTTGGACACATAGGATGTGCCTGTGTTTTTCCTGTGCCGTGTGCCATAAGGAGTGCCTTTTCGCCGGGTGGTTGAGTCCGTGCGCATTGATCGATAAAATGTTCAGTGGCATAGTGTACGTGGGTGTAGTATAGGTGAATAGAATGGCACTTACAGTTAGGTGGTTTGCTTCAACTTGTGGTCAGGTCTGGATGTCAAACTTTCTTGGGGAAAGTCCGATGTTGTTCGAAGTTTCAAGTGGAGCAAGTCTCTTTCAGTGTCGACGCTGGTAAAAGACAGTCAGTTAGAATAAAAAACATATGAACGAATACGTGTTTGTTGATGACAAATGCGGTGCTTAGGTCCGATAAGTACAGTGTCACTGCTGGGGGGTGTACATTTTTTTGAGCAGTCGATTGAGACATATGGTAGCCGTAGTTTGGGGAAGAGTAAATTAGGGGATATTTGCCCTTTGATGGAAACCTTGAGCGATTTCTGAGGATCTTCTTCCTCTAGTGCATTGTGTTTTAGGAGTGCCAGATGGAGGTTGATGTTGGGGGGAGTCCAACGGGGGTTCTGGTAGTATTTCCCAGTTGTGTAGGAGTTGTAGACCTTCCTTGAGGTTGTCAATTTTATAGGTGGTGTCTTCCTTCGTAATTAGTAAGGTAGCTGGATATTTCCACTTGAACTGAATTTTATGGTTATGTAGACCTTTTGTGATAGGATTCAGGTCCCTGCGGAGTTGAAGTGTGTACTTGGAAAGATCTGGATAGACTTGGACATTCTCATATGGGTGCAGTAGGTTGGGTGTTTTCCTCACTCCAGCTATGAGTTTTTCTTTTATTTGGAAAAAGTGAATTCTCATCAACACGTCCCTGGGGACTGAAGCTGCAAGATGTGATAGTTTGGCAATTCTATGTATGCGGTCAATGATAATGTCTCTTGGGGATGCTTTGGGGAGAATCATACGCATGAGCTCCTTTGTGTATCTTTGTAGGTCTTGTGGTGGTATGGTTTCTGGCACCCCACGTAGTTTGACATTATTACGACGTGATCTGTCCTCTAAGTCTGCTATCTTTGCTCTCATCCATGTGTGTTCCTCCTTGACTTCATTTGCCGTGTCTATTATATCATTGATGGTTGAAATGCAGGCTTCAACCCCATTTTCGAGGCACAAAACTCTCTTGTCGATGTGGCTGATTTCAGTCGAGACTTTCGTAAATAGGGAGGACAAGTCAGTCATCATGGAGGTTTGTAGGGATATGAGCATGTCTTTGTGTGTGGTATCCAGGACTGGTTGTCCTGTGGTTGGGAAGGCCACCATTGAGGAGCTCAGTGCATTGTTGGCTCCTAGTGTGTTAAGAGCAAGATCGGCCATTGGTGCTGGTAATAATGTGGCATCTATCCGCATTCTCGCTTTAGCAGGGCTCCCTGTAATGGGATTTTCCTCTAAATGATGTGTGGGAGATGATGGGGTTGTTGTTGGTGGCCTGTTTTCGCCGGAATCGTCTGGAAGGTCTGTGTAAGCTTTGTTGGTGGCTCTCCCTGTCTGTTCTTCCCTGTTTGGGGGAGCCCGTTTAAAAAATAGTTAAGTCAGTTTTTGTGTTTTATATTCCCCCAATCTCTTTCTGAACATATTTAATGCTTGGAATTGATGTTCTGTGGTGTCTGTCGGGCTTTGGTCGCTCCAGTGCTTCCCCTCTGCTGCACCCTTGTTAGCATACGCTATCATCCCTGCTGCCTCCGAATTGTTGTTGTGAGGGGATCCAATATGGCCTCCGGTCTTGATGAAATATGCCTCAAGGAGATCCCTGGATTTGTCTTTGCAGCTAATTGTGGGTGCCTGGGTCATAACCTTAGTGGGATCTAGGATTTGTGCATCCCTTATTTGTGTAGCAGGCCGGGATTGGTGGCTAGGGAGGGAGTCCCAGTATTTTTGCAGCTTCGGGCTTTGGTAGGCCTCAAAGGAGCCCCGGGTTCACGGTACCGGCTTTACTGACGTGTGGGTGGTCGCCAGACTCAATGTTTTAGCTTTGGGTCTATCCTGCGGTGGAGCCCCACTTGTGTGAACCCCTTGACTGCCTTTTGAATCTCATGCACTTTGTTTGTGGGGGTCCTAATATGGCTGCCGTTCGGGCCTAGTGAGACCCTAGGATCACGCGGTTGCTACAATCTGGCGTTACTACCAGGTAAGCAGTGCAGGGGGCTCTCTGTTGCACAGGAGGTGATCCGTGTGCTGGGCTTATGAAGGGATGTTGCCCTGTGTTGTCTGTGTAGTGGGGCCTGAGGGATTGGAGCCGAGGCCTTTAAGATGGCACCGGGGTGCCGGGACCACCGCTACTGGGCCCTTTAAGATGTTGCCAGTCGCTCCAGGGAGCATTTTACTGTGATCCCTGATGAGCGAGGGTTTTCCCCCAGGATGTGGATCCAATTACCCACTCCTGTGGCGTCCGCATGGTGTGCTGTGCTCCCTGCTCTGGCCAGAGTGGGTAGCAAACATGGCGCCGGCTTCACAGGACCGATGATGTTCGCGGCCTACGGCCCATGCAGCGCCGCTGGCGGGTGGAACTTCGCCCCAATAGTGGGCTCAAAATGCAGCCCGGGATGTGAGGGATATTTCTCCGTGTGGATGGCGTCTTTGTTGGCGAGGATGTGTCCGGATGGCTCTAGATAAAGTAGCGGAGATCCGGAGCTGTGCAGAGACACGTCCTCACTCTCCGCCATCAAGCCACACCCCCTCGACAGATAAGATTTAAATATCCTTCCTGCAATGAGCATTAGGTGGTGACTAAGTGAGCTCCTGGCTGTTGGGAGACACCCACTGGTGGAAACTGAAACTGCAGCCCATGGATCAGGGAGCCACAGTACCCCCAGCTGGTGAGTCTTTTCCTGAAAGTACCCCCCCCTCTAAGGAGCGGCCTCGGGATGCTTCAAACAGCAATGTCCATAGAAAACAGTCTTCCATTATCCAAGCCCCAAGAAAAAGTTCTGTGTAGACTGAAGAAGTGCCGGGTTACAATCAAGATGCCTTACTGCCAAGATCCATTGATAAGCAAAGTGTCTCTGGACCCAGGTCAGGTAACTGGCTGGGTATCCCACTGTTGGGATCAAGCGACTGGCTAGGTGTCCTGCTGGCCATATTCCCTAAGATGTACCACATTCGACACTTCAAGTCCTTCAAAACAGCAGATACACCAAAGCTGGGGTCCCACGGGTTATCTTCAAATTTAGCACTTGGGTCATGTGACAATACCGGAATAAAGACACTGAAGTGTCCTGTCATAACTAAGTAGCTTGCCTGGTTTTCAGGACTTGCTCTGCACATCAAAAGCCAACTAGGTCTTTCCGAGGCACTGGTTACCCGACCCGGGTCCCCTAGTACACCCAGAGCTGTGGCAGTCACTCCCGGATCACGGCACACATCATACTCCGCCTTTCCCAACTGAGCAGCTGGCATATAGTCAGTAGAACCCAGCTGTGTGGTAGGGAGAAGATAAGCAAGATCATAAAAGGTTGACTTATCATTGGGCAGCGAACCATCAGAGGCAGGAATGTTGTTGGGCACAGAATGTCCAGAGGCAGGCTGGGCATCAGGGACTGGATCACCATGCTGGGCAGCGGGCAGAGGCACATCAGGCTGGGCAGCTGGTAGGGGCACATCACACTGGGCAGCTGGCAGAGGCATATCAGGCTGGGCAGTGGGCAGAGGCACATCAAGCTAGGCAGTGGGCAGAGGCACATTAGGCTGGGCAGCTTGTAGAGGCACATCAGGCTGGGCAGCTGGTAGAGGCATATCAGGCTAGGCAGTGGGCAGAGGCGTATCAGGCTGGGCAGCGGGCAGATGCACATCAAGCTGGGCAGTGGGAAGAGGCACTTCAAGCTGGGCAGCAGGCAGAGGCTCATCAAGCTGGGCAGCGGGCAGAGGCTCATCAAGCTGGGCAGCAGGCACCGGATCATCAGACTGGACAGCGGGCACCAGATCATCAGCCTGGACAGTGGGCACCGGAACATCAGGCTGGACAGCGGGCACCAGAACATCAGACTGGACAGTGGGCACCAGAACATCAGACTGGACAGCGAGCACCGGATTATCAGACTGGGCAGCAGGCACTGGAACATCAGGCTGGACAGTGGGCACTGGAACATCAGTCTGGACAGTGGGCACTGGAACATCAGTCTGGACAGTGGACACTGGAACATCAGGCTGGACAGCGGGAACCAGATCAGACTGGACAGCGGGCACCGGATCATCAGACTGGGCAGCAGGCACCAGAACATCAGGCTGGACAGAGGGCACCAAAACAGCAGGCTGGACAGCAGGCACCAGATCAGCAGGCTGGACAGGGGCACCAGATCAGCAGGCTGGACAGGGGCACCAGAACAGCAGGCTGGACAGCGGGCACCGTAACAGCAGGCTGGACAGCGTGCACTGCATCAGCAGGCTGGACAGTGGGCACCAGAACAGCTGGCTGAACAGCAGGTATTAGAACAGCAGGCAGGACAGTGGGCACCAGAACAGCAGGCTGGACAGCTGGCATCAGAACAGCAGGCTGGATCACAGGCACAGGATCAGCAGACTGGATAGTGGGCACAGAATCAGCAGCATAGGCAGCGGGCACAGGATCAGCAGCATATGCAGCAAGCACAGGATCAGCAGGCAGGGTAGTGGGCACAGGATCAGCGGGGTAGGCATCGGGCACAGGATCAGTAGGCTGGGCAGTGTGTTCAGGTCTGTCAGACGAAGTCTAAACCCCATTGGCAATCAGGGAGGTAGATCGGAGAAGATTGTCTGGTGTAGAAGCAGGCTGGAGCAGGTGGGCTGGTGTGGAGGCAGGCTGGAGCAGATCGGCTGATGTGAAGGCAGGCTGGAGCAGATCGGCTGGAGTGGAGGCAGACTGGAACAGATTGGCTGGTGTGGAGGCAGGCTGGAACAGATCGGCTGATGTGGAGGCAGATTTGGATAGTGGCAGGATTTTGCAAGTTGGGAAAAACGTTTTCTTTTTTGGCTTAGTCGCCACGGTTCTGCGTATGGAAGCAGGGCTGCGAGCAGGGGGTGCAGCTGATGCAAGGGAAAAGCTAAGGGATGGTGAAAAAGAGAGAAGTTGCTAAGGAAGATGCCTGTGGGGTTGCCATGGTAATGGAGAAGAGGTATTTGTCAATGGGTTTTAAGTTTACATGCTGCCTGTCTGACAAGAGACTGCACTGCGTTAATACACTCCACTAGCACCTGATGAGAGCATGCTGAATAATACTCAAAGAAGTAACCTGAGTCATCCTCTAATAACCAAACCAGTGATTCTATCTGAGCCATACTGAAGGAGGGAAGGAGGTCATCACTGCCTTTAGGAGTACTGGACAAAGCCAACTCTGCACAGGCTTGAATTAATGGCTGAATGTCACCAAACAACATACTGCCCTGATCAACTAGGGAATGAGGTAGACAAATGCATTCTAACAGCTGATCACTGGCCCACTCCTCCAGTATCTGGCGGCTATACTCTTTCTCCTCTGTCACCAGCAAGGAAAAGTATACAACCTCCTCTGGATGCACCTTGCCACAAACAACAGCAGAGCCAAAATGG
>BLSH010535102.1:202834-225673 GCA_018402905.1 Glandirana rugosa
ACACTACTACTATACGGTCCCCCAAGTATTGTTGGACCCGAGTCTCCATCACCTAACTTACTACGCCGGTCTTAAATTGAGTCTTCTGATCCCTTATCCACTACCTCTGAGCCCAGGTTGTTATGAACCCCCTGGCATATCATCATCACACAGCCTGGGCTCAGAGTAATACTGCACTAAATGTTGTTCACATTATCTCACAAAAAAGTACAAAAACTACTTGACACTTCCAGAGAAAATAAAGAACCCATCACATAATAGGAACATCCAGAAGATAATTAGAATTTCTGTGTGTGTGTGTGTTTGTGTGTCTGTATTTCAGGTCTAGCAGAGTTAGAGCTAGTCTTTACTAGCTTCTGTTCTATTAGTTTGTACCCCTTACAGAGTAATTCTCATAATTCTGTTCTTTTGTTTTGTTTTTTTTAATGTGCAAATAACATTGTTGCTCATTATTCTAACCTGATAAACAAGACAACAACACTCTGATAAATAGAAATTGGAATGTATATTTGCCTTCTCTGCTGCATAGGTCTGTTATCCGAATTAGACCACAGCTTGTAACTGGTAAATATTGCAAGATAAATGGACATTTTCATTCACAATGTGTCTATTAAGCTTTTAGAACTCTGCCTTCACTAAAATTTGATACTGTCTAGGCAGACTGTCAGGGCCCACAGTGAGCCTTATGACACAAAAAAAGGGATTTTATGGGACACACCTCAATAGTGAGCAGAATCACAACTACTTTGTTAAAAGTTACATAGTTTTATTTAGTATATAGTATATAAAATTTGGTATAATATTCAACCATTGGAAATGATACAAGATACATAGTATACATATCATAATGAGTACAGCGTGGGGATCATTTGACACCAAAGTTTCGCAGCTTTCCTGCTTCATCCAGGGTGATCCCAGTTGCTTGGTATTCTAGTACAGATAACAATCACTATTAGTCATATCATACATATACATTTTGCAATAGCGAATAAAAATCAAGTTGGCATGCTCACCACAGAGATATAGCTTTTCTTAAAATGTTCGCCTCATCCCCTCCCAAACATTGCCACCTCACACTGAAAACCCTTTGAACACAGGGATGCCAGAGTCACCTGTCCTGCACGGGTGGAAATTGGACTGAGATATCCAAGAGGGGAATGGTCAGATGGAACAGCGTCCACTCCAGCGAACCGGAGATGGACACTAAGCCAGAGCGTCCCAGCTGTAAGCCCCTGTCTGACACGGGGGAATGTGGACAGGCTACCTTGGGACAGATATATACAAGGGCTCTAAGTAATATAATCCAAACATTAAATAGGCATTCTATAACAAGGCAATATTCTCATAATAAATTAAATTTCTGATTGTATTGTAATGCCCAAGGTCCATCTCAAGCGCCATAAACAGAGTGCAGGGTGGACCAGCAATTATAGGGATAGCATACAGCAAATCAGTGGTCTCATCTTCAATTACACTATCTTGTAATGGCTCTAGTCCATCCAAAGCGCTATAGGAAGAGCGCAGGATGGACCAGCACATCCAGCCAGAATGATGATAGGTACTAAGAGCACCAAATATACACACCTAGGGCAAAGAAGCCATCCAGCTTGCATCCACATGTCGGCGCCGCCACTCAGAGGCCGACTCTGGGATGCCACCAAGCCCTGTGTTTATATACCGGTCCCGCCGGAAATGACGAGTCTGGCGCGGCCTCCTGACGTCATTTCCAGCGCGGGCGCCCACACTAGACATGGAGGCCACGAAGGAAGCGCCTACAGAGGGGACAGGTCCTCCCGCACTAAGGAAAACAGGGTGGGGAAATAAGCTGTAATCAATCCCCACAGTGTTGAGGGCGCCTGAATCTTCACCCATCAGCAGAGGTGTCCCCAATGGAGGGGGCAGGCGGCGGGGAGAAACGAGCAGCTGCCCAATAAAATAGAACTACAACACATAAGCAAACAAATAGAATATATTCCTCATTTACTTACATAGATAGATAATACATGCTTTTAACTCTGCCTTCTCCTCTGACCACTTTGTGTTGAGCATAGACAAATCCTATATATCAAACCATGGGAAACAATAATCAAGCAGCAATGTAGAGTACAACATCCCCAATGAATTAATAAATAATAATAATAATAATACATTATATACCAAAGACAACAAAAACTGTGCTCTTTATGTGCACATTTTCTCACTTTCTGTTCCAGTGACAATGGAAGTGACGGACAATCTGCAACAGTGTCACATGCAGAAATTTAAATCTGACAGTGATTCTAATCTCCCTGTGTTGGACAAAAGAAAAGCATTTCTTTCTGTTTGTGTTGTTGTTGGCGAGTAAATGTCAGCAGAGCAGGAAGTATAGGAAATCTCTCCATTGGAGCCTTTGATACTGACATTTTCTGAAAACCCATATTTATGCTGAATTGTCACACCACCAAAAATGTGAAATCTGACACTGCATTAACCACTTCCATACTGGGCACTTAAACCCCCTTCCTTCCTGGACCAATTTTCAGCTTTCAGCTCTGTTGCAGTTTGAATGACAATTGCGCGGTCATGCGACACTGTACCCAAATTAAATTTTTATCATTTTTTTCACACAAATAGAGCTTTCTTTTGGTGGTATTTAATCCCCCCTGGGTTTTTTATTTTTTGCGCTATAATTTAAAAATCTGTACATTTTCAAAAACAATGCATTTTTCTTCGTTTCTGTTATAAAATTTTGCAAATAAGTAATTTCTCTTCATAAATTTTAACCAAAAATGATACTGCTACATTTCTTTGGTAAAAATAACCCAAATCAGAGTTTATTTGGTGTTGGCGGACAGACAGATGTGACGGGGACTGTGACAGATGTTTTGTGTATGGTGACAGATGTGACAGGGACATACAGATGTTTTGGGGACTGTGACAGATGTGACGGGAACATACAGATGTTTTGGGGACTGTGGCAGATGTTTTGTGTATGGTGACAGATGTGATTGGGGACATACAGATGTTTTGGGGACTGTTTTATGGGGACACTTATGTGTATGGGGACAGGGGTATCAGTGTGCTTGGTGCACTGTGTGGGGGGGCGATCTGTGAGAGCTCTCTGCATGAAATCATCATCATGCAGAGAGCTGTCACATAGCTGCAGCTTCCCCCCTTCCCCCCCGCACTGAGCTCTCACTGAGCTCGGCGGGGGGAGAACTGTCACAGAGACGTTCGTCTCTGTTTACAATGTAACGGCTGTGATTCACAGCGCCCATATCCCGATCTCTGCTCAGCTGGATCCTGGAAACATAGAAACATAGAAAAGTGACGGCAGAAAAAGACTGAGTAGTCCACCGAGTCTGCCCCTTTTTATTTATTTATTTATTTTTTTTTAGATTAACCTTGTTGTCTGACTATAGATTTATGTTTATTCCAAGCATGTTTGAAGCCATTTACTGTTGACTGTCTCACAACCTCTGTTGGTAGTTTATTCCAATCATCAATCACCCTTTCAGTAAAATAATACTTTCTAAGATTAGTTTTGAACTTCCCCCCAGTTAGTTTGAGGTCATGTCCTCGTGTTCTTGATTTTGGTTTCATATTGAAAAGACTGCCCTCCTGAACCTTATTCACCCCCTTGATGTATTTAAAGGTTTCAATCATGTCTCCCCTCTCCCTTCTTTCCTCCAGACTGTACATATTAAGTTCCTGAAGTCGCTCTTGATATGTTTTATCCCCCAGACCTTTCACCATTTTTGTTACCCGTCTCTGAACTCATTCTATTTTATCAATATCTTTTTGTAAGTGTGGTCTCCAGAACTGGACACATATTCTAAGTGAGGTCTCACTAAAGATCTATATAGAGGAATCAGAACCTCCTTCCTCCTGCTGGTGATCCCTCTACTGATACATCCCAGAATTCTATTTGCTTTTCCCACTGCCTGGTTACACTGTTTGCTCATTTTGTAATCATCTGAAATAAGCACCCCCAAATCTTTCTCTTCTGTAGTGCTGGCTAACACTGTGCCCCCAATGCTGTACTCTCTAAGCGGATTCTTTTTCCCTAGATGCATTATTTTATTATCACAGGATCCAGCAGCAGCGCGCCACGTGGCCGCGCTGCAAGCTCCCATTCTGCAGAACGTATATGCACATTCTGTCAGAACGGGGAAGCTCCCACTCGGCTGTATATGTACAGTGGTTGGGTGGGAGGTGGTTAAGGACATGGAAAATGTATGGTAAATATCCAGTGTGACATTATGCGAGGCGCCACAATGGACGGGCGATACTTGTCACCTCGCATGCGATCATTTTGAGACGACTAGCAGGAGTCCAAGTCGGGTTTTGCCGGCCACCGTGGCAGAGCTGATTCAGGCCTGGACTTTCTGGTCCACTCAAACCCCTCTCCACCTGCATTTAATGACCAGGAAGAGAGCAGAGGAGAGCTCTATCCTGGATGGGTGTCTGGCACAGTCCCACACTGTATAGAGAGGAACTTGATTGTTTAGTTTAGCGAGGTTTTGTTTTCTGTTCTTCTATGTGTTTTTGAGCTTGCAAACCTGTAATAATAAACCAGTCAAGCTGCCAGATTAAAGAAACTGACCTACATGCTGAGTCTTGATCCCCGCAAGCTAATCTCCACACATGGTGGAATCAGCAGAAATTTTCCTGGAAGATGGAGAATGGAGTAAAAGGCCCTGTTACAGGCCACTGTGGCTCAACAACAGAGCAATTGCCAGCAGCTGGAAACCAACCGCCGAGTTGCAGAGGCCGTTCCAGCTCAGCGAGAGGAAAGTCACCAGGCGATCGCAGCACAACAAGCGGCTCAACAGGAGATGAACCGCCAGTTTGTGGAGGCCCTGCTGGAATTAAAGAAAGGGTCCGCAAGTCCTGTGCCAGCAGAGCAAAAGATGGTACAAAACAGCTACCACCTGCAAAATATGACACCTGCAGATGACGTGGAGGCGTACCTCACAATCTTTGAAAGAGTCGCTGATCACGAAGGATGGCCAAAAGAGCAGTGTGGGGGGACAGTTTTGCATCTTTCCTGACAGGTGAATCCCAAAAGGCCTACTTTGATTTGGAACTCAGGACTATGAGACTCTAAAGATGGAGATACTCGCACACCTGGGGGTCACCATGGCAGTCTGGGCCCAACGTGTGCATCAGTGGACCTACCGCACCGACAAGCCACCTCGTTTGCAGATGTTCAACCTAGTTCACCTTACTAGGAAATAGCTACAGCCGGAGACTTTGCCAGGTCCCCAGATTGTGGAGCGTGTGGTCATGGACCGCTATCTACGGGCGCTCCCTGCTGCTTTGAGGAAATGGATCAGCCATGGGGGCCCCAAAACTGCTAGCCAACTGGTGGACCTCATGGATAGATGCATGGCTGCACTCCAATGTATCTAGAGGTGAAAGATCGCCCAGCGGACCCGGTAAGACTGTTTCAGGGTTCAGGGGCGTAAGCAAATTTGATAAGACTGATACGGTTAAAGAGAACTGGGGTATCTAGACCTGGAGACTGGCCAAAGCAGCCAGGAAGGTCTTGGGGACCCTTGAGAGGACTGAGTATAGAAGACATACAGTGCTACCGATGCCATACATTGGGCCATAATGCTGCCAATTGCCCCCTGAACAATGAACTCATGCAATGCGATTAAGCTTATGTGAATATATGCTTTTCTCTTTTTGCCCAGGTTGCATATACAGCATCATGTTCAAGTCGCATGGAGAAGCAAATGTGTGTGATTGTTGTTGATGGGAGAGGAGCTGGAAGATAGCTCACAGGGGGGGGGGCTAATGACCCAGAACATGTCTCTGTCCCTGACAGTGAGAGTGAACCGAATGTAGTACCTGACTTAGAGGCCCGGAGAGAGGACTTCTATATAGAATGACTATGGGATGTCACTCTCCTCAGAGCCAGAGAAAACATGAAGGTGATGGAAGGGGAACCTGTGGACCCTAATTGGGGGGTGTCTTTTCCCTACATGGCGCTTAAAAATAATTTGTTGTATCAGGTGGTGAAACACGTCGAGGACAAACTGGAACAGCTAGTGGTTCCCAAACCCTTCCACGGTGCTAAATCTGGCCCATGGGCATGTAATAGGTTAACATCTGGGTATGGAGAAAACCAGGGAGAATCTTCTGGCCTGGGTTGTATGCAGACGTCAGAGAATACTGTGAATCATGCCCTGAGTGTCAAATAACGACCCCGTCACCCCATTTCCGTATCCCCCTTGTGCCACTTCCCGTAATTGAAGTGCAATTTGAATGAATTGGCATGGATCTCATGAGACCAGTAGTAAAATCTGCCCGGGGACACCAGCACATCCTGGTGATCTTGGACTATGTGACCCGCTATCCTGAGGCCATACCCTTGCAGAATACCTCTGCTAAGACTATCGGCAAGGAACTGGTCCAGGTGTTTAGTCTGGTGGGGATCTCTAAAGAAATCTTGATAGATCAGGGTACCCCGTTCATGTCCAGAGTGACCAATGAATTGTGCAAGTTGTGCAAAATCTCCCATCTCCATACCTCGATTTACCACCCCCAAACTGACGGTCTGGTGGAAAGGATTAACAAGACCCTCAAGAGTATGCTAAAAAAGGTGGTGGATAAAGATGGGCAATATGTTTGCCATATGAGAGGTTCCGCAGGCATCTACGGGGGATTCCCGGTTTAAACTCTTGTATGGTAGACATCCCAGGGGGCTGCTAGATATCACAAAAGAGACATGGGAAGAAGAGGCCACCCATTATAGAAGCATCATAGAGCACGTCTCCTTGATGCAGGATCGAATCGCAGCTGTCCTGCCCCTGGTATGAGAGCACATGGAGCAAGCCCAGGATGCCCTGAGAAGGGTTTACAATTAGGATGCCAAAACCTGAACTTTCAAACCTGGAGACAGAGTGCTGGTGCTAGTCCCCACAGTCAAAAGTAAATTCCTGGCAAATTGGCATGGTCCCTTTGAGACTAGGGAAAGAGTAGGGGAAGTAAACTACAAAGTTTACCAGACTGGGAAAAGGAAACCGGAGCAGATTTACCATGTTTATCTCCTAAAACCATGGAAGGACAGAGAAAGTTTATTGGCAGTGCCCACTCCCCAAAAGGACAGGTTACCCCTGACCCTGGATGTCCCCACAACTGACGCAACAAAATGACGTTAAGGAATTTGTCAGTAAAAATAGAGATATTTTCTCTTCCCTACCTGGACTGAACTGCTGTCTACTTAAACCGGAAGCTTAATAGGCACGAAAGGAATTATGCCATTGTGGAGAAGAAGTGCCTGGCTATCAAGTGGGCTTTAGAGGCCCTAAAATACTACCTGCTGGCAATGTCATTCAGGCTAGTCACCGACCATGCCCCCCTTAAGTGGATGTGTAACAACCAGGAGAAAAATAGCCGTGTTACTAGGTGGTTCCTGCCCCTACAGTCGTTTAAGTTTTCTCAGTGGAACACGGGGCCGGAAGGCTTCAAAATAATGCCGATGGTCTTTCCCGGGCCCACTGCATGGTTGGGACAGTTGCTCTGCTTGAAGGGCTTGAGCAGAGAGGGGATATGTGACGTTATGGATTGAGCCACAATGGATGGGCGATACTTGTTGCCTCGCATGCAATCATTTTGAGACGACTAGCGAGAGTCCGACCTGGGTTTTGCCGGCCACCGTCACCGAGCTGGTTCCGGCCTGGACTTTCTGGTCCACTCAAACCCACCTGTATTTAATGACCAGGAAGAGAGCAGAGGAGAGCTCTATCCTGGATCTCAGAGGGAGAAAGCTGTGTGAGCTCTGTCTGCAAATTTGGACTAAAAAATCAAGGTTTGCACTGTGCTTATGTTTTGTGGCTGTCGGGGACAGCCCCACACTGTATAGAGAAGAACCTGATTGTTTAGTTTAGCGTCGGACAGTGAGGTTTTGTTTTCTGTTCTTTTATGTGTTTTTGAGCTTGCAAACCTGTAACAATAAACATGACAAGCCTCCAGATTTTAAAGAAACTGACCTACAGGCTGAGTCTTTTCCTCTGAAGAGTGATCCCCACAAGCTAATCTTCACACCAGTTATAGTTATCTTACAAATTTTCGCATAAAGAAAGGAGCTATGCAAAAGTTATAGAGGTCCTAGCCTCAGTTGAGTGTATAACCATATCCTCCATTAGTAAATATTTTAAATATTAGATTTTTCAGTGTTCTACCTGCAATTTTTTAAGTCGGTTGGTCTTTTTACCCCCCTCCCCACATTGGCTGTTGTAGTAAAACATCATGGGGAAATGGTTATTCTGACAGGCCAATTTTAAATATCTGTTCATGTTTATGCACATTCTGGCACATGCACAATGACTCTGCAGAGCTCAGGGATCAAGCGGCCATGTTTTCGAGCGGCCAAGCCATGCCCTTATATTAATTCTTTAAATCCTCTCCCTTCACTTTTCTCCTTTGTGAGAGAAAATGGAAAGCTCTCCAGTGTAGTTCTGTTTCCATATGGGACCAATGTGTTGTGTACTTGTCATTGTATGCTTTATTGGTTGCTCAATACATTTGTTTTACTTACTATTCGCTACTACATTACCCACTGTTTTTATTCCCTCAAATATGCAGTATGTATTATTTTCTCTACAGCTCACCCCTGCTTAGTGTGGGACGATCTCCCCTAGCACCTTACTTTCTCCCGCATGCCAATTAAAATAATCTCCCTCAATGTTAAAGGGCTTAATAGCCCCTTTAAAAAAGCAATGTTATGGAAGGAAGCAAAAGCAGCTAAATGTGACATACTGTGCGTGCAAAAAAACGCACTTCTGTGCTGAAAAACCTCCAAATTGTCAGCACAAAGCCTTTTCCCATTATTACTTTGCCAATGCCCTGCAGAAATGTAAGGGACTGCTTATAGCCATCCGTAACCCTTTCAGCCCCCTACTCACTGACACAGATGTCAACGCCCGTTACATCATCCTCACTGCCCTTATAGACAACCAAAAAATTACTATTAACCTCTACGCCCCAAACCGTCACCAAAAAAAGTTCTACTCCATGTTGATGCATAACATCTCCTTTCAGGATTCTAAACGTTTAATTCTGTGTGGAGACTTCAATTCCTTGATAGACTCTACAACTGTCTCCATGAGCACTCACAGGAAGATCTAATGCCCTTTTTTTCCTCCTCTCCTCAGAGGACTTATTTGACACTTGGCGCTCCCTACATGACTCTAACAGAGACTACTCCTTCTACTCCAATTCCCAAAGGACCTATTCGAGGATCAACCTCTTCCTTGTAAACAAATATGCACTACACAGATTGGCTCTATTACGTGGTCTGACCGCACTCCTGTCTCTATTGAACTCCAAACATCAGCCTACTATGTCCACTGTTTGGGGACTCAACTTCTCACTGCCTCACTGCTTACCTACAGGGAAGAGATTGGGTCCTTTTTCCAGCAAAACCAAGGTACGGTACAAGACAATGCAGTTTTATGGAAAGCCCATAAGTAGAGTCGAGCGAACACCTGGATGTTCGGGTTCGGTGGGTCCGGCCAAACTTCACGAAAAAGTTCAGGTTCGGTACCGAACGTTACCCGAACTTGACCCCGAACCCCATTGGAGTCAATGGAGACCCGAACTTTACGACACAAAAATGGCTGCAAAAAAGTTCTGGCAAGTGTTAGAGGGCTGCAAAATGAAGTAAAATGGGGTAAGAGTAGGACAAGTCCCCTACAAAAAATGGGGATAGGGAAAATAACTTAAAGTCAAATAATAAAAATAAAAATGGGAAGGGGGAGTGGATGTGGAGTAGGAGCCTAGAGGTTGACTAGTCCGTGACCATGGCAGTGTAGGTAGAAGTGGCGGTGGTGGAGGAGGAGGAGGAGGAGGTAGCCAACACTGTTATTTGTTTGTTTGTTTTTTTTTCTAATTGGGGTAGCCCCCAAAATATTGAGGCATATTCAAAAAAACAAGTATACCAATGGCTGTGTGAGGCCCGTGTAAATGTCTATTCTGCACAAGGTACAGACAAGTCTTGTGGGATCCATGCCTGGTTCATTTTAATAAAGTTAGCTTGTCCACGTTGGCTGTGGACAGGCGGCTGCACTTGTCTGTGATAATGCCCCCTGCCGTGCTAAACACACGTTCAGACAATACACTCGCTGCAGGACAGGCCAGCACCTTCAAGGCATAAAGGGCAAGCTCAGGCCATGTGCCCAATTTGGAGACCCAGAAGTTGAATGGGGCAGACCCATCAGTCAGTACGTGTAGGCGTGTGCACACATACTGTTCCACCATGTTGAGGGAAATACTGCCTCCTGCTAAGACCTTGCCTATAAGCTGGTGGTGCTGTTTGTGTGGTGGGCTGCTGACAAAGCTTTGCCACATTTGGGTCATGCTAACACTGCCTTCTGAGGTGCTGGCTGTGTCACAGCTGCATTGGCGGCCTTTTCCTCCTCCTCCTCTGCCTTCACCTTGTGCTTCCACTGAGCCCCCGGTGTCATTTGGGAATGCCCTCAGAAGCGCCTCTACCAGTGTGCGCTTGTAGTCGCGCATCTTCCTCTCATGCTCCAGTGGGGAAATTAAGGATGGCACGTTGACCTTGTAGCGGAGATCCAGCAGGGTGGCCACCCAGTAATCAGAACAAGTTACAATGTGGGCAACTCAGCTGTCGTTGCGCAGGCACTGCAACATGTAGTCGGCCATGTGTGCCAGGCTGCCCAGAGGCAAAGACAAGCTGTCCTCTGTGGGAGATGTATCATCTGTGTCCTCCGTACCCCCCCAGCCACGCTCCAGTGATGCCCACGAGCTGCATTGGGTGCCACCCTGTTGCGGTTCCTCCTCCTCCTCCTCATGATGATCTTCCTTGTCCTCCTCATCCTCCAGGACTGTGCCCTGGCTTGAATATTTTTTACCTGGCCTATGCTGGTGCAGGAACCCACCCTCAGAGACACTTGTGAATGACTGGCCTGATAACCGTGGAAATGACCCCTCTTCCTTATCCTCCTCCTCATCCTCCTGTGCCACATCCTCTTCCATCATGGCCCGAAGTGTTTTTTCAAGGAGACATAGAAGTGGGATAGTAAAACTGAGAACAGCGTCATCGGCACTGGCCATGTTGGTGGAGTACTCGAAACACCGCAATATGGTACACAGGTCTTGCATGGAGGCCCACTCATTGATGGTGAAGTGGCGCTGTTCTGTAGAGCGACTGACCCGTGCGTGCTGCAGCTGAAACTCCACTATTGCCTGCTGCTGCTCACACAGTCTCTCCAGCATGTGCAAGGCGGAGTTCCACCTTGTGGGCACGTCGCATAGGAGGCGGTGAGCAGGAAGGCCAAAGTTCCACTGCAGACAGGCGAGCAGCAGAAGGGTGAGAACGCCGAAAGTGCGCACAGACGGCCCGCACTTTGTGCAGCAGCTCTGACATATCCGAGTAGTTTTTTAGAAATTTCTGTACCACCAAATTCAGCATATGCACCAGGCAAAGGATGTGCTTCAAACCGGCTAGGCCCAGAGCCGCTACGAGATTTCGCCCATTGTCACACACCACCAGGCCGGGCTTGAGGCTCAATGGCAACAACCACTCATTGGTCTGTTGTTCAATGCCTGTCCACAGCTCCTGCGCAGTGTGGGGTCTATCCCCCAAACATATCAGCCTGCTGTCATTTCCCCCTGGATGTGCTGAAGTTGGTGGTGAAGGTGTTACGCTGAGCGGATGAGGAGGTGGTAGAGGAGGAGGAAGCGCAGTAGGAGGAGGAGGCAAAGGGAGGCAAAGACAAATGCCCTGCAATCCTGGGTGGCAGAAGGACATGCGCCAAATGGCTAGCCACCTCAGGCCCACCCGCCACTACATTTGCCCAGTGTGCAGTTAGCGAGATATAGCGTCCCTGCCCGTGCTTACTGGTCCATGTATCAGTAGTTATGTGGACCTTGCCACAGATGGCGTTGCGCAGTGCACACTTGATCTTGTCCCTGACTTGTTTGTGCAGGGAAGGGATGGCTCGCCTGGAATAGTAGTGGCGTCTGGGAACCACTTACTGTGGGACAGCCACCGCCATCAGGTTTTTAAAACTGTCCATGTCCACCAGACGGAATGACAGCATTTCAAAGGCCAGGAATTTGAAAAAGCTGGCATTCAGGGCCAGGGATCGCGGGTGGGTAGAGGGGTACTTCCCCTTTCTCTCCAGTGTTTGGGAGATGGAGAGCTGTAAGCTTCCATGGGACCCTTTGGAAATGCTTGCAGATGGTGTGCCTTGAATTTAGATGCCTGATCATGCAGGTTGTGGTCAGGTTTAGAACATTTATGCCTCGGCTCAGGCTATCATTGCACATTGTCTGAAGAACTGCCACGCGGGGGAATGCATTTGAGCTGCATTTGGTGTGCTAGGTCCCTGGGTGTGGTGGGTAGTAGCAGGCCTACTGTCTAGGGGACGCTCGCTCCACTTTTGCAACTTGCTTCCTCTTTTGCTGTGCTGGTGCCTCTGTGCGACCACCACCTCTTCCTCCAAACTGCACACGTCACTCGCATGACCCTCATTCCATGTGGGGTCTAGGACCTCATCATCCTCCTCCACATCATCTTCCACCAACCCTTCACCACTGCCCTCCTTGTCAGTCTACACACTGAGGAAAGCTGCAGCAGTTGGTACCTGTGTTTCGTCATCATCAGAGACGCGCTGTGCTGGTGTTTCCATGTCCTCATCCTGCAACAAAAGTAGTTGGGCATCGGTGCACTCAATGTCTTCCACTTCTGGGGCAGGGCTATGTGGATGGCCCACGGAAAGCACACCAGGAGAGTCATCAAAAAGCATAAGAGCTCCTCATTCTGCCCGCAAATGTACTATGTAGCACTATTTAAGTATTTATTAATATAAAAAAAATGAATAATAAATTCTTCTTCTTCTACAGGAGCAGCAGGAACCTGACCCTATAGGAGTAGGCGATGATTTTAGAACAATTATCTGTCCTTTACAGGACCAGCAGGAACCTCTCCCTTTAGAACTAGGTGATGATTATAGAACAATAATAATCTGTCCCTTACAGCAACAGCAGGAACCTGACCCTATAGGAGTAGGCGATGATTTTAGAACAATTATCTGTCCTTTACAGGACCAGCAGGAACCTCTCCCTTTAGAACTAGGAGATGATTATAGAACAATAATAATCTGTCCCTTACAGCAACAGCAGGAACCTTACCCTATAGGAGTAGGAGATGATTTTAGAACAATTATCTGTCCCTCTAAGCTGTAGACTCTACCTAGTCCAGTCAGATCGTTCTGTAATGCAGGATGAGATCTGCAATAGACCCTACCTAGTCCAATCAGATCGTTCTGTAATGCAGGGTGAGATCTGCAATAGACTCTACCTAGTCCAGTCAGATCATTCTGTAAAGCAGGATGAGATCTGCAATAGACTCTACCTAGTCCAGTCAGATCGTTCTGTAATGCAGGATGAGATCTGCAATAGACTCTACCTAGTCCAGTCAGATCATACTGTAATGCAGGATGAGATATGCAATCTGTCCCTCTAAGCAGTAGACTCTACCTAGTCCAGTCAGATCGTTCTGTAATGCAGGATGAGATCTGCAATCTATCCCTCTAAGCAGTAGACTCTACCTAGTCCAATCAGATCGTTCTGTAATGCAGGATGAGATCTGCAATCTATCCCTCTAAGCAGTAGACTCTACCTAGTCCAGTCAGATCGTTCTGTAATGCAGGATGAGATCTGCAATCTGTCCCTCAAAGCAGATCATTCTGTAATGCAGGATGAGATCTGCAATCTGTCCCTCAAAGCAGTAGTAGTCTCTACCTAGTCTACAATCAGATCGATGAGATGTTATTATATATATCTGCAATCTGTCCCTCACAGAGCCGGCAGCATCCTCTCCCTACACTAGTCAGAGTCTCAGAGAGCATGTGACTGCAGCACTAAGTGACTCCAGCTTATAAAGAGGCTGGGTCACATGATGCACTGGCCAATTACAGCCATGCCATTAGTAGGCATGGCTGTGATGGCTTCTAGGGAAAACCAGTGAAACGCTTGTTGATTGGCTGCCCTGCAGCTATTCAACATGCGTGATAAAATACAAGAACCCAGAACCTGAATCCGGACTTTTTCTCAAATGTTCAGGTTCAGATTCGGGACACGGACACCCGAAAGTTCGGTACGGACCCGTACTTTACAGGTTTGCTCAACTCTACCCATAAGGAGTTTATTAGGGGACTTCTCCTAAAGATGGGAGTCCACAAGGAACATAGACTGGATCAAACTATTCTCCTGCATAATAAAATTTGCGACTTAGAACAACTGCACAAAACATCTCTCCCCTCAAATTGACTCACAACTTCGAACGCTGCGACAGGAATTGACAGAACTGCTCAAAAAAGGCCATGATTTCTACATCAGATGCCTAAAACTTACTTCATACACTTAGGGCAAGTAATCTGGTTCCCTTCTAGCTCAACAACAGAAGCGCCACCTAGCAAAATCAAAAATTGCCTATCTACTTGGGCAAAAAAACAAAAAAGTAACTAACCCTGCTAAAATAGCCAATGTCCTTCGAGGTTTGTACCCCAGGAGGACCGAACGCTGTGCTATCCCTCGTGGCATGTGTATTCAGCAGTACCGATACAGAGAGTGTACATCCGTGAACACCCGGTCAGACGTGGAGGTCGAACGTCTGTGACCATCTGGTCGGACGTGGAGGTTCAGCGCCTGTGGCCACCCGGTCGGATGTGTTTGGTCGAACGCCTGTGGCTGCTGGATTTGGAGATGGAAGGTGCACGTTCCTGACCATCCGGTAGGATGTGGGAAACTCTTGCATGCACAGATCACAGTTGAGACATCAGGAGAAGTTTATTTTTTCATGCTGAGTGGGAGAAGACATCCATAATGTAACTATTATGTTTGCTCATTATCTATACCCCCTTTTATGAACTGCAGTGGTTTTTATGCACCTTATGATGTTCATGTACAAGATTTAAGAACATTATGGTTCAGGCACATCCTTTCATGGAACATTGTTCAAATTGTGATTACTGAGGGGGGTGGATTGTTCATTGCCATTAGTTGGCCAGGATTTGGACTACTATATGACCCTCAGTATCCCAGGTGCTTTTTTCTACTTTATTTTTCTACTCAATTGTTCTACTTTTTTTGATTTTTTCAATTTCATTTTTCTCCCACTTGTATACCCACCTGTCCATCGTGGCCTCTTTTTGATCTACATTAGTATATACGCCTAATTTAGACACAGTGAGGGAGTTTGAACCTAGGCGATTCACCAGGTGATGCTCTATTTGACCAACTAATCTTCTCATGCCCATTCACATAGTCTTGTACTGGTGAAGTGGTGTGGTCATAACCCCCTCGCTCTGCCCAGGCTTTACATTTTGGTATGAGTCGTCTGCATGCATGACACATGTCTAGACAGTGGTTTTAATTGACAATGTTGTCATGTTGGTGGTGGTGATGGTTTATGTCTGTTCTTCATGTGAGTTTACATTTTAAAATTTATGTAATTCATCAATAAATTTATCATTATTTTATCTAATTTTGCAGTTTTGCATTGTTGCTTGAAAGTGAGTGGGTTAATATGTCCTGGTGGCTCTAGTAGTGGTTCTTTTGGACCCCTCTCTCTCTGTGGTGTCCTTTTTTTGGTTTGGTTCCTTTTTTCAGCAAAACCAAGGTACGGTACAAGACGATACAGTTTTATGGAATGCCCATAAGGGGTTTATTAGGGGACTTCTCCTAAAGATGGGATCCCACAAGAAACATAGACTGGATCAAACTATTCTCCTGCAAAATAAAATTTGCGACTTAGAACAACTGCACAAAACATCTCTTTCCCCTCAAATTGACTCACAACTTCGAACGCTGCGTCAGGAATTGACAGAACTGCTCAAAAAAGGCCATGATTTCTACATCAGATGCCTAAAACTTACTTCATACGCTCAGGGCAATACATCTGGTTCCCTTCTAGCTCAACAACATAAGCGCCACCTAGCAAAATCAAAAATTGCCTATATACTTGGGCAAAACAACAAAAAAGTAACTAACCCTGCTAAAATAGCCAATGTCCTTCGAGACTTTTACTCCCAACTGTATAATCTTAACTCCTCTTCAGACCAAACTACACCAACAATCAACAAAATCAAACAATTCCTGCAGTCCATGCCTTTACCCAAATTATCTGCTGCACAACTTGATGCTTTATCTTCTTCCTTTACTGACACTGAAATTAAACTAATAATATCCTCCCTCCCATTACATAAATCCCCTGGCCCTGATGGCTTTACGGATGAATATTGTAAGACTTACTCTGATGTCTCACCCCTAGCCTCATTAAAATGTTTAATAATATTGCCTCCACAGGCCGCCCCCTAGAGAAAACCTCGGAGCTCTCATAGTGACCATTCCCAAACCTAGCAAATCCGCAGACATGCCAGCCAATTATTGCCCTATCTCTAAATTAAATGTAGACATCAAGATCTATGCCAGACTTTTAGCCACTCGAATGGCCCCTCTAATTCCACACCTGGTACATCCGGACCAGGTGGGATTTGTCACCGGACAACAGGTCTCAGACGGCACCCATCGGTATTCTGCACATCTCCTACAATGGGCGGAATACCATTGAATGCCTTCTCTGCTTCTATCTCTTGATGTAGAGAAGGCATTTGATAGGGTACACTGGGAATACCTCACCACAGTACTCAAAATATTCGGTCTATCTGGATGGATATTTTTGTCAATTAATGCACTATATACTGTACCTACCTCTCTGCTAGAGTCTGAACCTCGGGACTATTGTCTGACCCCTTTCAAATAAGCAACGTCACCCATCAGGGATGTCCTTTATCTCCACTTATCTTTGCCCTAGTCATAGAATCCCTAGCACATGCCATTTGTAGTGACCCCAGCATCTCAGTCATAAAGGTTGGTGAAATTGAACATAAAATAGGCCTATATGAGGACAATGTCCTTTGATCATTAACTGACCCATTACATTCTCTTCCAGCTATACAGGACATTTTAGCACACTTCAGCTCTGTTTCATTATATAAAGTCAACCACACCAAGGCCCATATGATAGCCATATTCTTTGATCGATCCTTAATATTTAATATCTCCCAGACATCTGCATTCTCTTGGGCCCCATCAGCTTCCCTAACTGATTTAGGTATACAGCTCATGTCCCCTAGAACCCATATCCTTCATCATAATTTTGGCACCCTGATAACTAAACTCAAATCCATTTCTACATCCTTTGGAACCCCCCAAGCCTCCTGGGCAGGCCGCATAGCTCCAAGTAAAATGTTCTTCTTACCGCATATGTTATATTTTTTTTGGACATTGCCACTACCAATCCTACCATCACAATTGCGCCACTTACAAACCATTATCAATACCTTTATCTGGAATAAAAAGAAACCCCGCCTTGGAAACGCCATACTCACTACTCCCAACAAACTGTGCAGCATGGGAGCGCCTGATATTGCCAAATTCTACAAAGCCAACATTCTGGCCCAAGCCAAACAATGGTGGAATCCCTCAAACTCTAATTCTTGGCTCCAAATTGAAACACAAGCTCTTCAGTCTAATCCCAAATTGTTCCTGGGGGCCTTGCTGATCTCCTCCACACAACATAAACCTTTACTTGGCACCCTTACAGCAACTCTTCGAACCTGGAGCTCCCTCCTTTCTACTAAGCTAGATATCCCTCAAACTTTACTGCACAGCCTGCCTTTACTCACGCTTTAACTGCTATCCAAAGATGTGAACTTGCACCCTGGACCACTAAAGGCATCACGTCTCTTCAAGATCTCTTTGTGGAACCACACCTCTGTAACTTCCAGGACCTTTCTTCCACCTATGACCTCCCCCGACAAGACTTTTACAAATACTTCAGGATCCGCCATATTTTATCGCACCTAACTTGACAACACCCAACTGGAAGATATCTTAAAGCTCTATAATTCCGAAGCCCCTTCCACTAACTGTATCTTAAATTTCTACATGTTGCTCCATAAATGCAACCAGAACTCGAAACTTCCATCCATACAATACTAAGAATCGGAGCGCAACTTCACTATACTGATGGAGCAGTGGCCCACCATCCTCAGGAAACCTCTACAGCACTCCAGATGCATCGCCCACTGGAAATCCTTACAAAAATTAGTTCATAAATGGTATTATACACCTTACCGACTTGCCTCCATCTTTTCATCCTCCTCACCTCTTTGCTGGCATAATTGTGGACATCTCAGAACTCTTATACATACCTGGTGGCACTGCCCAATCCTTAGTGAATGTTGGAAACAAGTTTTTCATTTTATTACATCAGTCACACATCTCCTGCTCTACAGACCCCAAATTGGCCCTACTTGGCGTTGGATTTGAACAGTGGCTGACAAATTTTCATACCTTTTTAACTCACACTTTTATAGCAGCCCACTTATCTATTGACAGACGCTCGAAAAATCAGATGGCCCCGACCATCTCTGAGTTGGTCACAATATTGAACAACCATGTCTTGTATGAATCCTTATTCGCTAAAGCCCACCTAGTAGCAACCACATTTCTGAGCAATTGGCAACTCTGGCTCCTTGACCCTAGATCCCCATCTCTACCCTGAGACTTGCTATATATGTTACCTCTAAACCCCTCCCCTATATTGATACCACAATACTCCCCATATACAACTATAAGATATACTCGGACAGCAGGAAATGAGATTTTTCTCTTCTTGAATTTTGTTAGATGTTTCCTCAACAGGTCTCAGCATGTATGCTTTGTTGGTGCCTACGTGAGACAGTATTGAGATATCACTCTCCTTGGCACTATTAATCCTCTGTAATGTTGATGTTGATGCTAATATTCTCTCTATCTTAAAAATACCACTGTAACCTCATCATACCATTACCAATGTTTACATTAAACATTCTGCACTTTATACCTGAAAAAAAATAATAAAAACTCATAGTGAAAAAAAAAAAAAAATAAAGGATTACTATATTCATTAACCACTTCACCACTGGGCACTTAAATCCCCTTAATAACTAGACCAATTTTCAGCTTTCAGTGTTCTCACATTTTGAATGACAATTACTCAGTGATGCTACACTGTACCCAAATTAATTTTTGTCCTTTTTTTCACTAATAGAGCTTTCGTTTGGTGTTATTTAATCAACACTGGGTTCTTTATTTTTTGCGCTATAAATGAAAAAAGACCAAACATTTTGTAAAAAAAATGCAATTTTCTTTTATAAATTATTGCAAATTAGTAATTTTTTTTTCATAAATTTTGGCCAAAATTTATACTGCTACATATCTTTGGTAAAATTAACCCAAATTAGTGGATATTATTTGGTCTTTGTGAAAGTTATAGCGTCTGCACGCTATGGTGCCAATCATTGAAAATTGATCACACATGATGTATTGACGATCTTGAGGCCCTAACAAGCTAGGAAAGTACAAATATCCCCCAAATTACCCCTTTTTGGAAAGTAGACATTCCAAGGTATTTAGTAAGAGGCATGGTGAATTTTTTGAAGTTGTCATTTTTTCACAAAATTCTTTGCCAAATGAAGATTTTTTTTTCACAAAATTGTCATATTAACAGGTTATTTCTCACACACAGCATATGCATACCACAAATTACACCCCAAAACACATTCTACTACTCCTCCTGAGTATGGTGATACCATATGTGTGAGACTTTTACACAGCCTGGCTACATACAGAGGCCCAACATGCAGGTAGCATCATCAGGTGTTCTAGGGGCATACATTTCAAATCTAATTTGACTACCTATTACACTATTGTGAGGCACTGTGGTCACACTGATGGGCACTGTAGTGGCACTGAAGTGACACTGATGGCCACTGTAGTGGCATGGATGTGGCACGGATGAGAACCAATGTGGCATGGATGAGTGTGAATGAGGAATGGATGGAGATGGGTGAGCTGTGGATGGGGATGGATGAGCCATGGATAGGGATGGATGAGCCATGGATGATCATTAATGAGCCGTGAATGGATGGGGATGGCTGAGCCATGAATGTGAATGGATAAGCCGTGGATGGATGAGCCATGGATGGGGACGGATGAGCATGGATGGGGATGGATGAGCATGGATTGGGATGGCTGAGCATGGATTGGGATGGATGAGCATGGATGGGGATGGATGAGGATGGATGGGGATGACTGATTATGGATGGGATGGCTGAGTATAGATGGGGATGGCTGAGTATGGATGGAATGGCTGAGCATATATGGGGATGGCTGAACATGGATGGGGATGGCTGAGCATGGATGGTATGGCTGAGCATAGATGGCTGAGCATGGATAGAGGAGGATGGATGGTGGAGGATGAATGGCTAAGGATGGATGGCTGAGGATGGATGGCTGGATGGCTGAAGATGAATGGTTGGATGGCTGAGGATGGATGGCTGAGGACGGATGGCTGGATATCTGAGGATGCTGAGGGGGGTGGCTGAGAATGGATGGCTGGATGGCTAAGGATGGATGGCTGTATGGCTGAGGATGGATGGCTGAGGATGGAGTGGCACTGAAGTGGCAACGATGGGCACTGTAGTGGCATGGATGTGGCATGGACGAGAACTAATATGGCATTGATGAGCATGAATGAGGCATGGATCGGGATGGATGAGCAATGGATGGGGATGGATGAGCTGTGGATAGGGATGGATGAGCCATGGATGAGCATGAATGAGCTGTGGATGGGGATGGATGAGCATTGGTGGGGATGGCTGAGCCATGAATGTGGATGGATGAGCCATGGATGAGAATGGATGAGCATGGATGGGGATGGATGAGCATAGATGCAGATGGATGAGCATGATGGGGATGGATGAGCTGTGGATAGGGATGGATGAGCCATGGATGAGCATGAATGAGCTGTGGATGGGGATGGATGAGCATTGGTGGGGATGGCTGAGCCATGAATGTGGATGGATGAGCCATGGATGAGAATGGATGAGCATGGATGGGGATGGATGAGCATAGATGCAGATGGATGAGCATGATGGGGATGGCTGAGCAGGGATGGGGATGGCTGAGCAGGGATGGCCGAATATGGAAGGGCTGGTGGAACATGGATGGGTATGGCTGAGCATGGATGGGGATGGCTGAGCATGGGTGGGGGTGGCTGAGCATGGATGGGGATGGCTGAGCATGAATGGGATGGCTGAGCACTGATGGCTAAGCATGGATGGAGGAGGATGGATGGTGGAGGATGGATGGCTGGGTGGCTGAGGATGGATGGCTGAGGATGGATGAGGATGGATGGCTGAGGATGGATGACTGGATGGCTTAGGATGGATGGCTGGGTGGCTGAGGATGGATGGTTAATGATGGATGGCGGTGGATGGATAGTGGAGGATGGATGATTGATGATGGATGGCAGCGGATGGATGATGGAGGATGGATGGTGGAGGATAGATGGTGGAGGATGGACGGCTGGCTGAGGATGGATGAGGATGGATGGCTAAGGATGGATGACTAGATGGCTGAGGATGGATGGCTGAGGATGGATGGTGGAGGATGGATGACCAAGCATGGATGGCTTTGGATGGATAGTGGAGGTTGAATGGCTGAGCATGGATGGCTGAGGATGAATGGCTTAGGATGGAAGGCAGAGGATGGATGACTGAGCATAGATGGATGGATGAGTGCAGACTGGCAAAGAACAGCACTGTGGGCACTACATATCCAGCCCAAAGTGCTGCTGCATCCAATCTCTCCTCTCACACTGTACCGATTGGTATGGAGAGGGAGGAGATAAACTGGGCATGCACCGGCTTGTTTACATCTGATCGCTCCATCAATTGACGGAGCGATCACGTGATAAAGGGCCACTGCTAGCGGACGTTTACTGTGATCCCTGATGCGCCGGGTCCTCCAGATCCGGCAGTCATGGATACTCCTGGGTGTGCACCCCAGGGGGCATGCAGGAGCGCAATTCGTGGAGGACATCACTGTACATCCTCCTACAATTAACAAACCGTGCTGTAGCCATCATTTTGCTATGGCCCAGTTGTTATGTGGTTAAATACTCCAGGATTCAGTGGAAGAAGGCGTGATTCAAGAGTGGGGGGATAAAGGGACATTCGTTACAATGTTCTAGAATTGCTTTGGAGGGTTGTAAAGTGTGAACAACCACCAATGATGGTAGGAGGGGTTTTAAAATGCCCCTGACCACTAAGGAATTTTGGATTCTTTTGTGGCTTATAAAGTGCCACTAACCACCAATGATTGTGTGATTGTTAGAGGAGAGGGTTAAAGTGTGTTTATCTATGACATATAGCCATTGCAAACAATGCAATTTTAGTGAAATTCAAATTCATTCTTCAGGGAACTTTCTTCTCCTAATAACACAAGTCCTGCACTTAAAGTGATACTAAACACACACTATTTCATTTACATTTAGTGTTGAGCGAACCCGGACTGTAACGTTCGGATCCGTACCGAACTTTCGGGTGTCCGTGGCACGGACCCGGACCCGGACATTTCAAAAATCGTTCGGGTTCGGTCCGGGGTTCTGCTATTTTACTCCACGTGTTGAGAAGCTGCAGGGCAGCCAATCAACAAGTGTTTCACTGGTTTGCCCTTAGAAGCCATCACAGCCATGCCTACTAATGGCATGGCTGTGATTGGCCGGTGCATCATGTGACCCAGCCTCTTTATAAGCTGGAGTCACAGTGCTGCAGTCACATGCTCCTTGGGTTAGTGTAGGGAAAGGTAGCTGACTGCGTGAGGGACAGATTTGAGACATTTTAAGACCTGATCCTGCATCCTGAGATAGATTACTTTACTACTGCTGTCTGTGCTGTTGCTCTGAGGACAGATAGCAGAAATTAG
>BLSH010535102.1:230936-266948 GCA_018402905.1 Glandirana rugosa
AATAAATAAATAAAAATGAGACATAAGGTTTCTGATAAAAAAAACAATGGTCGTCGTCTCCTGATCTTCGAGGAGGACGAATAAAACGGGACGTCTGTACGACCCTTTGTAGACCCAGTGCACTGTCGACATATAATTAATCCGTTATACATGAAAAAATTAATTTTATTAATGTCACGGTAGTAGGTGTATGTCTTTATCTTCTCTCTTACATTTATCTCAACTCGCCTGGAGACCTTCAAGCCCAAGACGACCAGGCAGGCTTGAAGCCCTGTTTCAGGCCCAGGCCCAGGCCTGCCTTGTTCGTTGTCCGTGCGATCGTTCGGGTTCCGTCCGGACCCGGACCCGGACTTTGTCCCGAAGTTCGGACGGACCAGCAGAACCCGAACTTCCAGAGGTCCGCTCAACTCTATTTACATTCTCTCTTCTATTTCTGTATGTGGATGATGGCACTGTAATTATTTTAATTAAAAAAGTACATATTGCCTAATTAATATACAGCTGTCACGTGACCCAGATGTTTCCCAGCATGTCTGCAGGGCAAAATAAGCAGGAGGAGCTTCTAGTCCTCTGCTGCTGGTAACAAAAAAAATAGTCTTTGGAATACAGAGTAAAAATAAATAAATAATATCAATAAACTAATGATACCTCAGAGATGCAAAATAAAAGCCCTATCAACCAGGGACCTCAAACCTGGGCCAATGGATATAAACACCTATTTTACAATTGTAAATAATAGCTGCTGCTATCAATAAAATCAGTGCATAAATCAATATATATCGACAAACGTCAACAAAGTTAGATATACAGAACAGCGCTAGAACTCTAATAACACATCAATTATAAAATCACCCAGTGATAGGTGTAAAAGAGTCAATATGAAAGTTTTCAAATCAATAAAGACTTGATCAAAAATGTCCGTCAATCTCCAACACCACACCGCGTGCATAGGTAGATAGGCATTCTCATGCACAGGCAGATATCTCACATATGCAGCAGGGGCCGGTCTCATGCAAGGTGTAAAAATGAAAACCGAGACATAGCTTGATAACGTTTAAAATACAGTTTATTCAAAACACAACAAGGGATCCCTCCCCTCAGGTGGTCGCCTTACCAGATCAACTTTAAATACCAATATATAAAAATGAGTCTGCACGCTGGCCATCCCTGGAGCCTCTGCAGACACCCTTTCTCAGATGCTCGAGTCTGCCTGATCCCTGCTGGCCAGGGAAAGGGCGACTACTCCCCAGAGGTGTCTGCAGAGGCTCCAGGGTTGGCTGCGTCCAGACTCATTTTTATATGCTCGTATCTAAAGTTGATCTGGTAAGGAGACCACCTGAGGGGAGGGACCCCTTTTTGTGTTATGTTTTGAATGAACTGTATTTTAAACGTTATCATGCTATGTCCCGTTTTTCACTTTTACACCTTACATGAGACCGGCCCTTGCTGCATATGTGGGATACGAGTTCGCCAGTCATTTCTGTGTCAGAGATACACAAGCTGCCTGTCTGCCTGTGCATGAGAATGCCGGGCATGGATTTCTGGTAAGAACATAACCATGGGGGAAGGTGTCCACTATCTACCTATGCACGCGGTGTGGTGTTGGAGATTTCTATGAGTGACTGACATTTTTGATCAACTCTTTATTGATTTGAAAACTTTCATATTGACTCTTTTTACACCTTTTACTGGGTGATTTTATATGTGCTGTGTTATTAGAGTTCTAGCTCTGTATAAATATCAATAAACTGCAGTGGCGCATGCACGTGAGCTCCAAGATGGACGCCTGGGCCCGGAGCTCCGCACCACCTCGGCAGACCGGCGCTTATACAGTGCATTGCGCACACCCAGGACCGGACCTTAAGGCACCACCCAGCCCCTAAGACCCCAGGGCACCCCTCCAGATGCAGAGTTCATGCACAAGGAGAGATCTGAGGCCCCTGTTTTCGGAGGCAGCAAAGACCGGATGTACCAAGATGGCCGCCCCTGCGGCTTCTCCAAGCGAACAGGCCGCACATGAGACCCAGGACACATGCCAGGTATCGGCACCAGTCACGTTGCCCTATCCCCCTACCCCACAGGGAGGCTCCCAGAAATTTCAAGCCCCCTCACCAACGTCCATGGATTCACTTCTTGCCCAAGCTATGGGGAACTACAATCTTTCCCCCATGGGGCCCTCCCCAACTCACTCACAGCTAACCCACTCTCCCAATACCCCAGGCCTTAACGCTGCCTTCCAAGCCCAGGACATATTCTTTTAAACTCTCAGACCTCTTGGATAAAGGGCTAGCTCAAACTGCTGATAAAATCACTGGAGAAATCAAGGCAGACTTCCACAGCCTAGGGGAGAGGATGGAAGCCATAGAGAATAAGCTGGATATTACTGTTTCCAGAGCCAACCAGAATTCGGCCCACATTCAGGTCCTGCAGGACCAATTAGACACCACACTTTCCAGAATAGATGACCTGGAGAACAGGTCAAGAAGGTACAACTTCAGGATCAGAGGTCTGCCTGAAGCAGTCACTGACATACCATCAGTGGTCCATGAACTCATCAAAAACTTGATCCCTAATATCCCACAACACTGACTGGAACTGGATAGGGCCCACAGAGCCCTGGGCCCCCCAAGGAAAGATGGATCCCCCAAGGATATCATAGTTAAACCCCACTTCTACACGGTTAAGGAAGAAGTTATGAAACAGGCCTGCTTCCTGTCCCAAATCCACTGCAGGGGGCACCAAATCCAAATTTTTGTGGACTTATCCTCCAAGACGATCCAGCGCAGGAGATCCCTTAAACCACTCCTAATAGTGCTTTCTCAAAAAGAAATAAAGTACTGGTGGGCATTCCCCTTTGCCGTCAAGTTCTCCGTAAAAGGCAAAACCCACACCTTCTCCAACTTTCCAGAGGGGGAAAGAATTCTCCTGGAGCTTAAGCTCATATCCCAGGAAATGGACATGGACTTCGCTACGTCTACTGCTGGAACCTCCAAATGCCCGACTCCCACCAGCCCTGTGACCCCGGTCTGGAACCAAATCAGGACCAAGAGATCTAAGGACAACAAACCCCCATGAGATGCCCTCTGTATTCATCTAGATACTTTGTCCCTATAAACTCCTTAGTTATCTTCCCTCTCTTGAACACTGGGTCTCTGGACCCCAACCTTTCAAAGGAAGATAACCCCTTCATCCTGCCCCTCTAGTGACTTTAGCTTTCCCTATACCCTACATAGGATAGGGTGCTACCTACAACTGCTCAAAAATACTAAAGTTTGGTTATGGTTCTAAAGTTGTTTATATGGTGCCCTGGAGGGACTCCCTCTCCCCCCTCTCAAGTTTCCTCTCCACAAGGGGAGGGGGACTCCCATCGGGCTCCTGGATGTAGTTAGCGACTATTCAGCAAGTTAATGTGTTCTCCTTTTGATTACTCAATGTCCTTGGTTAACAAGTTTCGAAAAGCCGCCGGCCGAGGTGGTCTATATGTGTCTCCCCCATCCCTTAGTCACGGCTAGCCCATTGCTGTGGGATCAGATGTTTTCCCTTACTCAAGGGTTAAACGACTACCACCCAAAGGGTAGAGGGGAACTTTTACTCCCTCCATCCCTTAAGTCTTCTAGGAGACTTCTCCTAATCTCTCTACAATCCTTTTCTTTTATTTCTGCTTTAATTCTTCCCTTTCTTCCAACCAGTCCACAGGTTCCGCAATCCCTGACTTCCCTCTCCCGAACTACTCTACTGGGGGACCACACCTGGGAATGCTTTACCAGAAGACGTCTGAGAGTAAGTGACAATGGTATATGTATCATCCCCCCCCCCACCATGGCCCATTCTAGCATCACACCACAACTTCTGAAAATAGCTACCCACAATGTCCATGGCTTAAACTCCCTGATAAAAAGGAGGAAAGTATTTGATAATTACCGTACACTTAAATTAGACATCATCCTACTACAGGAAACCCATTTTCCGGCTAGGTACAAACCCAATTTCCTCCATGCACATTTCCCCACCTTTTTCTTAGTTAATGCAGATGACAAGACCAGAGGGGTAGCTATACTGTTTTCAAAACATTGCAATTTCTCCCTCCACTCAGAATAGAAAGAACCTGATGGCAGATTTGTCCTGGTTAAAGGGTCTGTGGAAAGCCAACTGCAAACCTTAGGGTCAAGCTAAGTCCAAACCACTGTCGACACAACTCTCCAACTCTCCCAACTAAAACTAGCCTGAAAACTGCAAGGCTTATTTACGCACATGGATTGACTGATATCTGGAGGGAACTTAACCCAACCAAACAGTTCCCTCCAGATATCAGTCAATCCAAGTGCGTAAATAAGCTTTGCAGTTTTCAGGCTAGTTTTAGTTCAGCGGGTGAGTTGTGTCGACAGTGGTTTGGACTTAGCTTGACCCTAAGGTTTGCAGTTGGCTTTCCACAGAGGGAGAAATTGCAATGTTTTGAAAACAGTATAGCCAAGAAACCCACCCAAAAGCACTGGCGTCTCAACGAATCAATCCTCAATGACCCGGTCAGGGCATCAGAAATAGAAATGTCCCTTAAGGAATACTTCATGCTAAATTATGTAGGAGAGGTGTCGGCGGAAACCCTATGGGCGGCTCATAAGGTCACCATAAGGGGGAAAATAATGCAGATAGCCTCCCAAATCAAGAAAGAAAGGCTTCTTGATATTGAAAGATTAGAGAAATCCTTTGCCTCTCTGCAGTCCAAACATAAGAAACACTCTAAGAGTGTACCTATCACACAATTAGATGCAGCTAGAGTAGAACTAAATTTGGCCCTAACTGCGAGAGCTGAGAAACATCATAGATGGAGTGGAGCCAAATTTTACTCCCATAAAGACAAAATAGGACCCATGTTAGCCTCAAAACTGACTCCGCGCCCTAGAGTCCTGGCCATACCCAAGATTAGGGCCCCAGGACAACCCCCGACATCGAACCTCGATCAAGTCCTGCAAGCTTTCCAGGAATTCTATGATCATTTATATAGCTCTTCCCCAAAAGAAGGAGACCCGGGGACTGGAACCCTCCTTGATGGCCTCCCCCTACCTTCCCTCTCCATGGATCATAAGAATTTATTGGAAGCCGAGTTCACGGTGGGGGAGGTGGTGGGGGTCATCAGGGACCTTAATAAAGGGTCGGCGCCGGGTCCTGATGGTCTCACTGCTGTTTATTATAAAGCTTTTGCTAGTACACTAGCTAAACACCTTACTACATTCCTCAACTCAAAAACTAAAGGGGACCCTCTAGATTCTCACCTAAATACTGCCTATATTTCAGTTATCCCTAAGCTGGGGAAAAATCCAGAAGAAGTCGACAACTACAGGCCGATATCTCTCATAAACAATGATTTAAAAATTATGACAAAAATCTTTTCAAATAGATTTGCTTACATTATTGACCGATATATACATAAAGATCAAGTGGGCTTCATCCCAGAGAGACAGGGGCCTGATCAAATCAGAAGGGCAGTAGACCTAATTTTCCTGCTGCAATCTAACTGGGATGGGGGACCCAAACAAAAAGGTATGATCATATCCCTAGACCTTCAGAAGGCTTTTGACTCTGTGTCATGGCCTTACCTGTTCCAGGTTCTGGAAAGATGGGGCTTTGGTCAGAGATTCATGGTCATCCTACGCGCACTATACTCATTCCCAAAGGCACAAATCACACTACAGGGTTTTTACTCCGATTCAATAGACATAGCCAAAGGAACGAGACAAGGGTGCCCCCTTTCCCCCCTTGTCTTTGCCATCGCTATAGAATCCCTTGCCATAGCCATCCGCTCCTACCCAGACATACAAGGAGTTCTGTGCGGCTTCCAGATGCATAAATGTGGGTTGTTCGCCGATGATATCTTACTCTTTCCCCAATCTCTGAAAGGTTCTGTATAACTTTGCAAGAATCTCTGGCCTGAAAGTGAATCTCAATAAATCTCAGGCTCTAAATATATCTCTCCTCATGGACATGGTCTCCCACCTGAAAAACACCTTCAAGTTTAGTTGGAGCGACTCCGCTATAAGTTACTTGGGGGTCTCTCTAACAGCAAAAGTTGAACTTTTATATGAAGCTAATTTTCCCCCAGCCTACAAAAAAACTGGAGCAGGACCTGCAGGACTGGGCTAGGGGGGAACTATCATGGCTGGGCAAGATAAATTCCATAAAAATGACGCTTTTACCCAGACTGTTATATCTATTCAGGGCCCTCCCAATATCACTCAGGAAAGACCACTTAAATGCCTTCCAAAGCAAAATCATTAAATTCATTTGGGGAGGGAGGGGATACAGACTATCGCAAAAAAACCTTTTCCATCCAACTAAGAAAGGGGGCCTGGGTCTCCCGAGATTGCTGTGGTATTACCAAGGGTCCAGACTAACTCAATTGTCAAGGTTGTACTCTAGGCAAGAGAAACCCGACCATCATACACTTTGGACTTCTTGTTATGGATGCCCCCTAGGGAGTGCCCGCCGATCCTCTCCCCCATTCTGTCCCAAACACTAACCCTCTGGGACAAGCTCAAAACGCTACCATCCCTAGTTTCAAAAGCTCACCCCCTGGCCCACATCTTTCATAACCAAGATTCCCCCCCCAGGCTTAGACATAAAATCTTTAAAATGGTGGCTAGACAAAGGGATGTACCGAATCGGACACGTTTTCACCGCAACAGGGCCCATCACTAAGACCTTCTGCTTAAACAAACTCGATTTACCAGCAAGTGAACACTTCGGCCTCCAGCAAATACAACACTTCTTACACAAAATCTGGCCCAATAAACCTAATCCCCCTAAATTCACAGATTACAAACTTTGGTGTGGCCAGCTAGGGGCTCAAAGGGGTGGAATTTCTACCATATACCAGTCACTTGCCCAGCCACTACATGTCTGCCTGGGAGAGTGACCTACAAAGGGAATGGGACCTGGAGAGTTGGCAGTTAGCTTACTCCAAAACCCTCAAAGGCATGATTAACATCACTCTGATGGAAGCCACTATTAAAGTGGCAACCAGATGGTATTTAACCCCTCTAAACTGACCTCAATGTATGCTTCTACAAGCCCTCTATGTTTCCAGGAGTGCCAAATCAGAGGAACCATGTCTCACATCTGGTGGGAATGTCCCAGAATCAGGACCTTCTGGAAAAAAAAATTCAATCTAATCTTCAGAGTGACAACTTGCCAGCTCCCCAGGAGCCCAGCTATAGTGCTGCTTGGCCTGGACATTCCCAAAATTCCCAAACACAATCGTATACTTAAAGGCTTCATACTTATGGGAGTCAAGGTTACCATAGCAAAGGCATGGAAACGGCCCAAAATTTCTCTCGCTGCGGCGAAAAACAAAATCTCATGGATCATGATCCAACAGAAACTGTCAAGCTCCCTCACAGACAACAGAAGGAAATGTGAGGCAGTCTGGGAACCCTGGGCTTACTTCATGGGTATCTCACTGATACCAGGTATCCCATCGGGATCACATCCTTAACACCACCTTGTGGAATGGAACTCTGCTCTTTCCCCTTTTCCTCTCCTCTATCTTTACCTTCTCTCTCTCTTCTCCTTCTCTTCCTGTTCTTATGTTACTTATCACTGTTGGTCAGTTTTATTAATTTTGTCAAGTTGGTTCCCTGTTGGCTCTGCGGGGGGTTTAGGAAGGTATTTGCAAAAGCATTACTTTATGTGGAAGCCTCTTCAACCCCTTCTGCCCCGGAGTGCCTCTATATCCCTTTTCATGGGGGTTCCAACCGGTAGACATACAGGTACTCAAGCTTGCGACTTACAAAGTTTCAAGCAGTTCTTTCATACTTTTGTTAAGTCCAAAGTGCCTTGTCTCAATGTTCCACACTCGGATAAATGAAAGGACAGTGTCCCCTTGAGCACAGTCAGATCCCAACAGGGGTGCCGAGGGAATGGTGAATTTGCATACTGATAAGGCCCTTTGTCACGATTGTAAGAGATGCATTTGTATACTTACTAGTTTGCCTTTTCTCTGTTACCTTTATGCCTATGTACCACTTTATTCTCTGAAATAAAAAACTATTGAAAGTACATATCAATAAACTGTTTTAAATTGACATTAAATCTTGATTATTTTGTGGAAATAACATGGTGTGGGCCGATCTCTGCCAGTCACA
Source organism: Glandirana rugosa (assembly GCA_018402905.1). Lineage (NCBI taxonomy): Eukaryota > Metazoa > Chordata > Amphibia > Anura > Ranidae > Glandirana > Glandirana rugosa. The sequence goes on from BLSH010535102.1 coordinate 239,075, forward strand.
GACTGTGCCATGCCATGTAATATCCCATCTCCATTGTGTTTAGCTGGTCAGTGGGCATGGAGGAGGAGGAGGGAGGGAGTGGGCTGACACTTACCACTTAAATCACATGGGCTTCTCAGATGTGATAGGGAGGAATTTGTCAGCATAAAAACTGAGCATGTACGGAGCTGCCTCAACAACTGCTAAATCCCTAGCTGATTTTATGACATGAACATAAGGTGGAGATAAGATTAACCAGGGATCAACCAGGTTTTTTGCAGAAAACAGAAAAATAAATCTCATATGGAATGAGTATGAGCAGCATGTAATACAGCATTTATTGATAGTTTTTTTTTATAATAGGGTTTTTATGTGGGTTTAGTGACATTTTACCTTGGGGTATCTACTTTTCAGAAATGCATAATGTTGGGGTTGTCTTTAAAGTCCTGTCATTTTTTTATTTGATATGTTTCCTTGCATGAAGTTAAACAGGTTCTTTTTTTGAAATTGACATTTTTTTCTTTATATACAGTATTAAAAAAGAAGAGCTGTAATTAAAAAAGAAATAAAGTCCTTTGGGTACAGCATTACAGAAGCGAGCAAACAGTCAAACTATCGCAGCACTGAAAACCAAAGAAACTGACTGGTAATTTATGGGGTGTAGCAAATGGGTATTTAGGTGGTTAAGTCCAACAACAAATATTGATGTTATTTTGCAGATTACTTGTCCTTAAATGAGATGACTTCATTAGTCTCTTCTGAGGATTTGTCCTCTTTATTTTCACCTGGTTTTACTGCTAATAGCATACTTCCTGCCACAGGGTGACAACGCTCACTCTACTGTATCTATGGAGGAGCAGTGTTGTCACACTAGTACCACGCATGTACTAGAATTGCAGAACAACTCCTTCTCTCCATAACATAACTTGTTCCAGTTCATTGAATCGGAAAGTACTAAAATCATTGGAACATTGTGTAAACCAAGAAACATTGTTATCAGAAGTGGAGTTCAGCAATGGTTTCAGTTTACATTTCACACCTCCCAAAACAGCAACAAATAAGGATTCTTATGAAAAACACAGTTTAGCGAACATTTAAAAATTAGGAGAACTGAAGTTATGTCACCCTGGGGCTAATTCACTATATCTCGAATATGTGATCATGCGAAGCCTTAAAATAAAGCCCATTCAAGACAATTAGCATGTCAACTGGGCGATCATGCAAACGCAAAATCACGTTATTGCCGCGAATATGCCTTCTTAATCAGCATATGTGGGAATAGCTGATGTCAATTGGGCTTGAACCTGCAGAATCCATTGAAGGCTTGTATGAACATGATTTGCTTGAAAAAGGGTATGGGAACTACTGCAGCAAAATGGAAACCATTGGCGAATATCAACACCAGTAGGATCCGAACCAGTAGCTGTAAGCTTTGAAGGTATCAGAAGGAACCACTACACTATGGAGTTGACCACAACCAGCCATAGATAATACATTTACTAATCTTGGATTCTGTTAATTCTCTACAAACTAACTGCTGGCACGTTAACTAGCATGTGATTGTTCCAATTCTACACTGTAATATTATTGAATATGTACATAGCATTGCAAAAGATCATAGTATGGAAGCATTCAACCGGATGGGCATTGGCAAATATGCCTTCACATATTTTTAGACTATAATGCCAAGTACAATGCAAGGTGTGGGGATGACACAGGCAGGATTCAAACCTGTAGCTGTAAGCTTTGAAGGTATAAGAAAGAACCACTACACTATGGAGTTGACCACAATCAGCCATAGAAAATACATTTACTAATCTTGGATTCTGTTAATTCTCTACAAACTAGCTGCCGGCATGTTAACTAGTGTGTGATTATTCCAATTCCACATCATAACATTATTGAATATGTACATACCATTGCAGGCATTTAAAGAATTCATAGTATGGAAGCAATCAAACTGATGTGAATTGCGGTGTGAATCAGACGCAATCTTGCACAGTGCAGCAGTGTGAGCCGGCACTTACCTGCAATTCTCCAGACCTGTTAAAAGAAAAGACTCCACTTAGACAACCTTTATCATTTACTTGCAGGTGTGCTGAAGAGATTAGGTTATTTTTAAATCCATGATTACATCTTCTCATAATTTGTTATTAGCAAGACAGTTCACTTCTCCAAACCCAGCTCCCCCCAAAACAAATAAAAAAAAAAATAGCTCAAAGGAGCTCACAATCTAATTTTTTTCCAAGCCTTATAGTGGACATAGCTTTAATTTCACAGTGTATAGCAGACTGCACATTTCATAGTACAACTACTCTCAACAGACACCAACCACCAACAAATGTTTAGCTGCAAGATTATACAAAATTACAAAAAAACAGTCAGTCATTCTTAAAAAAAAAATACAAAATATGAAAAAGACGCATATTCCAAACATTAACACCCACCACGCCACATTCCACACACATACATTAGTGACGGTTCTGTTGGAAGATGCATTTCTGTATACATGATTAAGCAATGAGATCAAAGAGTAGAAGGTCAGCAGATGCTCCCAAACCATGAATGCATGGTCAGACAGCAACAATACACAACATTGACAGCAAAGCCACACTTTTGATGGACATAATGCACAAGAATTTCAACTAACAGCCCAAGTGGGGCATTTGTCATTATGCACAATATCAGCCGTACTCCCCCAAAAGCCACAGCAAATAACACAGCCTCTTTGTAGGGCAAACTAACCCCTCTACTGTAGCCATTTATATAACATAGGTTGTATTGTTAGCACACCGACACGCCCAACGGAAGTACATGCCCACCAGTGTCATTCAATCTGTCTCTTCATGTCTGCCTAACTCTATAGTGATTGCACCTGATAAACAAGATCACTTACAATTTGCAAATGTGTTAGCCCACATGATCTTGTCAAAACACCTGCCTTTACACACACATGAACTTTAATGGCATCCTAGCCCTAGTCTGTAGGGTTCAATATTGAGTTGGCCCACCCTTTGCAGCTATAACAGCTTCAACTCTTCTGGGAAGGCTGTCCGCAAGGTTTAGGAGTGTGTTTATGGGAATGTTTGACCATTCTTCCCAAAGCACTTTTGTAAGGTCAGGCACTGATGTTAGATGAGAAGGCCTGGCTCTGCTCTAATTCATCCCAAAGGTGTTCTATCGGGTTGAGGTCAGGACTCTGTTCTCCACCCCAAACTCACTCATCCATGTCTTTATGGACTTTGCTTTGTGCACTGGCCAAAATCAGGAGGGGGGATTATGGTGTGTGTTTTTTTTCGGGGGTTGTTCTTTTACACTTGCGCGACTTGAAATTTGTGTAATTTTACTGTGATTTGCTGCAATTTTTTGCTGCAATGTTTTGCAGTGATTTGGATGTGACATGAAGCAATAGCTGTGTAATCCTGAGGTCTATGGACCTCAAGTCACATCAAAGTTGGACCAAAGTAGTGCAGGAACTACTTTGAAGTCACTGCGACCTGAAGTCACACAGATATGAATGGTACTCATTGAAAATCATGGGGAACGACTTGTCATGTGACTTTGCAATCCCAAGTTGCAGAAAAACTTGCACAAGTGTGAAAGGGGCCTGAAGATGCTTTCCAATGAGCACCATTCATATCTGTGCAACTTCAAAGTAGTCCCTGAACTACTTTGGTCCGACTTTGAAGCAACTTGAGGTCGATAGTCCTCAGAATTACACAGCTATTGCTTCAAGTCACATCAAAATCATGGCAAAAAATTGCAGCAAAAAATTAAGGCAAATCGCGGTAAAGTCATGCGACTTTCAGGTCGCACAAGTGTGAAAGCGGCCTTAGCCCAGATTCACATAGGTGCGATGCAGGAACCAACACGATTTCAGCACCTGCATCGCACCTCTTCCACAGGCAGTACACACTGCCTTCTGTGAACCACTGTGGGTGTCAGTACATTATTAATGACACCCTCATTTTGGTTCATAGATCGCAGTGCTAACTGTGGATTCAAATAGGAATCGGATAGCATGAGGGAGAATTCTGGTGCGGGAAAAAAGGTCCATGCACTGCTATAGCTGAAAAGGGTTGGCTAAATCCAATTTGAACCCTACAGACTAAGACTCGGATGATATTAAAGTTCATGTGTGTATAAAGGCAGGTGTCCCAATACTTTTGGCAAGATCGCAGATTGTGCAAGATTTGCAATGGTGGTGGACCCCTCGTCCACATAAATGCTACATTTATATAAAACTTGGGGAAGGACATGAGTTATGTTTAACAACACAGGAAGAGCTGACAGCCTTTCTACAGGATGTAGCATGTTTGGGATTTGAACTTACGAACCCCAGCTTTGCTTGGAAGAAGTGCTAAGCCCTTAGCCACATTCATGGAGCATCCTTTGCTGCGATGTCAAACACTCCTAAGTCTCAGGGGTGCACTAAATGAACCAGATGTACTGTGGAAGGCTGGATAAACATTGAACAATCTGTTTGTGGCATATGCCATATGTTTTGAAGGTTTGTTATGGCTCAGTGCTGTGAGCATTCTGCTATAGAACATCTCTCATTTTTGGGCATTTGGCTTGGTAAGAAGTTGCAATTATTGCTGGATGGGAAATGTTAAGGCTGATTATAGTCCTTGCCCATAGAAAATGTGACACAATTTGCAATTGTGGTGGAAGCCTCCTACACATAAATACTACATTTAGACATAATTTTGGTAAGGATATGAGTTATGAGAATAGAAAACCTCTCTACATGAAGTGATATGCTCAGGATGCAAACCCAGAACATCTATGTCTGCCGAGTGTGCAACCCTCCTACACATAAATACACATATACTGCATTTATTTGCACATATAGGTGGTGGAATTACATTAGTCTGGAGTTTATTCTGTGCTATTTGGTGGTGCTTGGAGTGTAGAACAGTGATGTTATTACAACAGCAATGGTATTGTTTGTGGTTTGTGAAAATACCTGTGTGAATTTGGCAAAAGGTTAAAGAGATGGACAGCAACAAGCGAGAGACAGAGAAAAAAATATTTTAACAAAACATGAGAAGATTATACATTCTTAAAAACAAATTAGATTATGAAATAGCAACATTGTTGCAGGGACAATTTGTTTGAGAGAAAGATACATTTCGTCTCAACATGAAAAGGATTTCTTTAGGGAAGTAACAATTGTACCATTCGAATTGATGGCTGAAACTTGCATTGGGCTATATAGCGCAAATTTGCTTTCTCAAGAAGGCATTATAGGCAAGTGTGAATTTGCGAATTTACTATAGCGCCCTCTAAAAAAGGCATGGGGGTTAAAATGAGGGATTTTCCTGTCTGCGCATGTTCAGTTGTGCTGAAGAATAGTCAGGAAAAAGGGGGGAATTTGGCTCTTTTCAGACTTTCAAAGATATTTCAGGTTATATATCACTTTTTTTAAACATTTTATAAGCAGATCATCATTAAACAAGATACTACATTTTTAAGAACCATTTAGGTCAGTGGTTCTCAACTCCGGTCCTCGGGACCCCCCAACAGGCCAGGTTTGCAGGATAACTGAAATACATCACAGGTGATATAATTTGCTGCTCAGTGATTGCAGTTTTCTAGTCTGCATCTCCCCAAGGTAATACTTAAAATCTGGCCTGTTGGTGGGTCCCGAGGACTGGAGTTGAGAACCACTGATTTAGGTGATCATATCATGCCCTAAACATTATTTCAATGTGCAACTCCCTTGCTTCTACCATGACTAGTTTTTTTGTCAGTCACTGTTGTCTGGGCACTATAGTGAATTTGATTCTGGGAGTATTTTTTCCCCCAGGGCTTTAGTGAATTCCATTTTTGCGCTAATTAGTGCAAATTTGCGATTCTGCGTGTTAGAATTTGAGCGAAGGCAGAATCACGCTATAGTAAATGACCCCCACAGTCATATTTGCATTTTAGCAATATATCTATTACCTTGTGGGGTCACTCATTTAAATCTATATTGCAATTAGTGTTCCATTACCATATTCTAAATATGCTTTAAAAACCTATAACTACGAAGATTAAATGTGACCAGATTAAAATAAAACTCAGCCCTGTCATTTTGAACAAACCTGAAGCAATTGTTAGAGAGAGGTCTATTCTTTTTATTGAAACATTGATCTGACAGCACCCACAGCATTTTCTACAGCAATTAAATAATTATTTGAATTAAGCAAACTCTGCATTTTATTTTAGAATGCACCTGGTATCAATTTCCTTTGACATTGATAATTTCCACAAAGAAATGTATTTTGCCCAGTGTGTTATCATTTTTGTGCTCATTTAATTAATGCCTTGAGTAAGTTCTCCTCATATTCATCTTTTATTTAAAAACTGTGAAACATTTTCATAGCTCTATGTTTTCAATACATTTATTTTATTTATACTAATATGCACAGTAAAATTATTGAGAGTGACAAAGGAAAATGTGCAAAATATAAAATATATATGTAACTTATGGTCCTATGAGGCTAGGTCACACCTATGCATTTTTTTTAGTGTGTTTTGCAGTTTGCAGAAACCTCACTACAATCCATTTAGCACGGTTTCATATACATTCACATCTATTTTCAGCGTTTTTGGAAAGGGTCAGGGAATTTTTTCCCAGAGCAGATTGGGCTTTGCATGTAATAAACTTCAATGGACCCACGCCAAAAATGGAAGCTTTGCAGTTTACATGCATTTTATATGATGCATTTCTTCTCTTTAACAGTGTATAGCTGGTTGCTAAGGAGCAGGCGAGGAAGCCGGGAAGACATTTCTTAAATAGCTAAAGGGCAGGGCCACCTGGCAACATTACCTGGTGGCACAGCTCCCCTTGACATCATCCACCAGTGCATGTTGGCCTGAAGAAAATGTCACATGGCTGAGCAGGCAGACCACGGGATTGTTCATCGGGTTTGTGTTTTTTTAGGTCCAGCAGTGTGGCAGGTGTCATGATTGACGATGGATCTACACGGGAGGGCATTGTTTTTTTATTTTTTAATAATAAATAAAAATCTTCTATTGTCTTTATTCACTTTTACACTTATTTGATGAAAGGGTAGAGGTACTATGTACCCCATACTTATTCACATAGGGGGGCCAGGATCTGGGGGCCCCCTGGTTAAAGGGGGCTTACAGATTCTGATAAACTCACCACCTGCAGAACCCCACAGTCACAGCATAGGGTTGTGGGGAACATGCCCTTGTCCCCATGTTTGGGGTGAGGGGGCAGAGCCCCAATGTTGAGGGCATGTGGCCTGGTATGATTCAGGAGGGGGGGCGCTCACTCGTCCCCTCCCTTTCCTGACATGTTTTATGTTCAAGTAAGGGTCTGGTATGGATTCGCAAATATGCACCGCAAAACGCGGCTGAAAACGGCCTCAACCACAACCACATAGATGTGAACCTAACCTAACTCTCAAAAATCATCTTAGTTACCAACATCTCAGAAAATATGAAAATAAGCTAGATACATTATTTTTTTGAATGGGGTTTTTAAGGTTCCCCATGTTAGTATACCAACATAAAGGTATAAAGACTCACCCCCAACTGACTGCAGCCAGTAATTTCTCTAATTTGTGAAGGCCATATGCACCATTATAGACAGATAAAGTGGTGTACCACCTCTACACTTCTGAAGCTGATACTGAAAGTTATTGTAATTTGCTGTCAATTTCCACAGTTTTTTCTTTTTTTAATCTTAGTTTTGCTATAGTGGGTTATATACATTCTACAGGTTTAATACCACTTCAACTAAGCTATGGGGCAAAAAAACCTTTGCAAAGTGCAACTTCCCTTGCAAAGTGAACAAGACTTGCTTTTAGTAAATCAAGTCCAGTGTAACGAGTTGGCCTAAAAAATAGGAAGCCTGGAAGTAGAAGTTTACAATTATCCTTTTCTACAACTTTTTTGATCTGTATACTTCTTCTTTCAGGTTATAGGGTCACAAAGCTTATAAGGCAGTGGGACCTGTAGTGAAAAGTGTAAAAACGTAATTGCTGGTTTGTTTTGAATATATCTCGGTGGTATTAGAGCAGTGTTTCTCACCCGGGGTTCCACGGAACTGAGGTCCCCAGGGATTCCGCCGTGATCTGTCGGTCACAGGCAGCTGCCAGGAGGAGGATCACATGCAGAGATAGGCAGGGAAGCAGCTGGCATACTATTGGTTGTTGCGCACTGTTCCTCGCCGGCCCCTCCTGTCCATCCCAAGTAGTTGTATCTGACATCATCTGGGGTGGACAGGAAAGGAGGAGGGGCTGATGGGGAACAGTGCACCACTGGAGGAGTTTCTGAAGCCAGAAGAATAAAGCCAGTACTGTAGTGTGCCCAGCTGTGTTCCCCACAATGAGCCCTGTCCTGTATAACATGCCCTGTCCCATACAATCTGCCCTGCCCTATATAATGTGCCCTGCCCTATATAATGTGCCCTGTTCCATACAATCTGCCCTGTCCTGTATCATATGCCCTGTCCTGTATAATGTGCCCTGTCCTCTATAATGTGCCCTGTCCTGTATAATGTGCCCTGTCCTGTATAATGTGCCCTGCCCTGTATAATGTGCCCAGCCCTGTATAATGTGCCCTGTCCTGTATAATGTGCCCTGTCCCATACATTGTGACCTGCCCTGTATAATGTGCCCTGTCCCATACATTGTGACCTGCCCTGTATAATGTGCCTGCCTAATACAACCTGCCCTGCCCTGTATAGTGTGCCCTGTCCCATACAATCTGCCCTGCCCTGTATAATGTGCACTGTCCCATACAATGTGCCATGCCCTGTCCCATGCAATGTTCACTGTCCCATGTAATGTGCCCTGTCCCATGTAATGTGCTCTGTCCCATGTAATGTGCTCTGCCCCATACAATATTCCCTGCCAAATGCAATGTGTCCTGTCTCATGTAATGTGCCCTGTCTCATGTAATGTACCCTGTTTTCGTGCAATATGCCCTTCTCCCATATAATTTGCCCTGTCGAATGCAATGTGCCCCATCCCATGCAAGGTGCCCTATCTCATGTAATGTGTCCTGTCCCATGCAATGTGCCCTGTCCATTACAATGTGCCCTGCCCTGTAAAATATGCCCTTTCCCATACAATCTGCCCTGCCTTGTACAGTATGCCGTGTCCCATACAATCTGCATTGCCCTGTATAATGTGCCCTGTACCCCAAAATGTGCCCTGCCCTGTGTAATGTGCCCTGCCCCATACTATCTGCCCTGTCCTGTATAATGTGCCCTGTCCTATACAATCTTCCCTGCCCTGTATAATGTGCCCTGTCCCATACATTGTGCCCTGCCCTGTATAATGCGCGCTGTTCCATACAATCTGCCCTGCCCTGTACAATCTGCCCTGTCCCATACAATATACCCTGCCCTGTATAATGTGCCCTGTCCTGCACATTGTGCCCTGCCCTGTATAATGTGCCCTGTCCCATAAAATATGTCCTGTCCTGTATTATGTGCCCTGCCCCATACAATCTGCCCTGTCCTGTATAATGTGCCCTGTCCATACAATCTTCCCTGCTCTATATTATGTGCCCTGTCCCATACATTGTGCCCTACCCTGTATAACGTGCCCTGTCCCATACAATCTGTCCTGCCCTGTATAATGTGCCCTGTCCCATACAATATACCCTGTCCTGTATAATGTGCCCTGTCCCATATAATCTGCCCTGTCATGTATAATGTACCCCGTCCTGTGTAATGTGCCCTGCCCCATACAATCTGCCCTGTCCTGTATAATGTGCCCTGTCCCATACAATCTGCCCTGTCCTGTATAATGTGTCCTGTCCCATACAATTGACCTTGCCCTGTATAATGTGCTATGTCTCATACAATGTGCCCTGCCCTGTATAATGTTCCCTGTCTCATGTAATGTGCCCTGTTTTTGTGCAATGTGCCCTGTTCCCAAATAATGTGCCCTGCCCCATGCAATGTGCCCTATCTCAAGCAATTTGCCCTGTCTCATGTAATGTGCCTGTCTCATGTAATGTGCCCTGTCCCATGCAATGTGCCCTATCCCATGTAATGTGCCCTGCCTCATGTAATGTGCCCTGTCCCATGCAATGTGTCCTACCCGATGTAATGTGCCCTGTCCCATGCAATGTGCCTTATCCCATACAATGTGCCCTGTCCCCTGCAATGTATACTTCTTCCAGGTTATAGGGTCACAAAGCTTATAAGGCAGTGGGACCTGTAGTGAGGAGTGTAACAACTTAATTCATGGCTTGTTTTGAATATATCTTGGTGGTATTAGAGCAGTGTTTCTCAACTGGGGTTCCACGGAACTGAGGTCCCCAAGGATTCCGCCGTGATCTGTCGGTCACAGGCAGCTGACAGGAGGAGGATCACATGCAGAGATAGGCAGGGAAGCAGCTGACATACTATTGGCTGTAGCGCACTGTTCCTCACCGGCCCCTCCTCCCCTCCTGTCCATTCCAAGTGGTTGTATGTGATATCATCTGGGGTGGAGAGAAAAGGAGGAGGGGCTGGTGGGGAACAGCACACCACTGGAGGAGTTTCTGAAGCCAGAAGAAGAAAGCCAGTACTGTAGTGTGCCCAGCTGTGTTCCCCACAATATGATCTGTCCTGTATATTGTTCCCTGTCCCATACAATCTGCCCTGCCCTATATAATGTGCCCTGCCCTAAATAATGTGCCCTGTTCCATACAATCTGCCCTGTCCTGTATCATATGCCCTGTCCTCTATAATGTACCCTGTCCTCTATAATGTGCCCTGTCCTGTATAATGTGTCCTGCCCTGTATAATGTGCCCAGGCCTGTATTATGTGCCCTGCACTGTATAATGTGCCCTGTCCTGTATAATGTGCCCTGTCCCATACATTGTGACCTTCCCTTTATAATGTGCCCTGCTCAATACAATCTGCTTTGCCCTGTATAGTGTGCCCTGTGCCATACAATCTGCCCTGCCCTGTATAATGTGCACTCTCCCACACATTGTGTCCTGCCCTGTATAATATGCCCTGTCCCATACAATCTGCCCTGCCCTGTATAATGTGCACCGTCCCATACAATGTGCCGTACCCTGTCCCATGTAATGTGCCCTGTCCCATGTAATGTGCTCTGCCCCATAAAATATTCCCTGTCCCATGCAATGTGTCCTGTCTCATGTAATGTGCCCTGTCTCATGTAATGTGCCCTATTTTCGTGCAATATGCCCATCTCCCATATAATGTGCCTTGTCGAATGTAATGTGCCCTATTCCATGCAAGGTGCCCTATCTCATGTAATGTGCCCTGTCCCATGCAATGTGCCCTGCCCCATACATTGTGCCCTGCCCTATAAAATATGCCCTTTCCCATACAATCTGCCCTGCCCTGTATAGTGTGCCCTGTCCCATACATTCTGCATTGCCCTGTATAAAATGCCCTGTCCCCCACAATGCACCCTGCATTGTATAATATGCCCTGCCGCATACTATCTGCCCTGTCCTGCATAATGTGCCCTGTACTATACAATCTGCCCTGCCCTGTATAATGTGCCCTGTCCTATATATTGTGCCCTGTCCTGTATAATCTGCCCTGTTCCATACAATCTGCCCTGCCCTGTATAATCTGCCCTGTCCCATACAATCTTCCTTGTCCTGTATAATGTGTCCGGTCCTGCACATTGTGCCCTGTCCTGTATAATGTGCCCTGTCCCATATATTGTGCTCTGCCCTGTATAATGTGCCCTTTCCCATACAATATGCTCTGTACTTTATAATGTGCCCCGTCTTATACAATCTGCCCTGCCCTGTATAATGTGCCCGGTCTCCCACAATGTGCCCTGTCCTGTATAATATGCCCTGTCCCATACAGTTTGCCCTGTCCTTTATTATGTGCCCTGTCCCAAACAATCTGCCCTACTCTATATAATGTGACCTGACCTGTATAATGTGCCCTGACCCATACATTGTGCCCTGCACCATATAATGTGCCCTGTCCCATACACTCTGTCCTCCCCTATATAATGGGCCCTGCCCCATACAATCTCCCCTGTCCTGTAGAATGTGCCCTGTCCCATACAATTTGCCCTGTCCTGTATAATGTGCCCTGTCTCATACAATCTGCCCTGTCCTGTATAATGTGCCCTGTCCCATACGATCTTCACTGTTCTGTATAATGTGTCCTGTTCCATACAATCTGCTCTATCCTGTATAATGTGCCCTGTCCCATACATTTGACCCTGCCCTGTACAATGTGCTATGTCCCATACAATGTGCCCTGCCCTGTATAATGTGCCCTGTCCCATGTAATGTGCTCTGCCCTATACAATATTCCCTGTCCCATCCAATGTGCCCTGTCTAATGGAATGTGCCCTGTTTTAGTGCAAAGTGCCCTGCTCCCATATAATGTTCCCTGCCCAATGCAATGTACCCTATCTCAAGCAATTTGCCCTATCTCATGCAATGTGCCCTGTCTCATGTAAAGTACCCTGTCCCATGCAATGTGCCGTATCCCATGCAATGTGCCCTGCCTCATGTAATGTGCCCTGTCCCATGCAATGTGCCCTATCTCATTCAATGTTCCCTGCTCCCACATAGTGTGCCCTGTCCCATGCAATGTGTCCTACCCAATGCAATGTGCCCTGTCTCATTTAATGTGCCCTGTCCCATGCAATGTGCCTTATCCCATGCAATGTGCCCTGTCCCATGCAATGTGCCCTGTCCCATGCAATGTGCCCTGTCTCATGCAATGTGCCCTGCTCCCATATAATGTGCCCTTTCCCATGCAAGGTGTCCTATCCAATGTAATGTGCCCTGTCTCATGTAATGTGCCCTGTCCCATGCAATGTGCCTTATCCCATGCAATGTGCCCTGTCCCCTGCAATGTATACTTCTTCCAGGTTATAGGGTCACAAAGCTTATAAGGCAGTGGGACCTGTAGTGAAAAGTGTAACAACTTAATTCATGGCTTTTTTTGAATATATCTCGATGGTATTAAAGCAGTGTTTCTCAACCAGGGTTCCACGGAACTGAGGTCCCCAGGGATTCCGCCGTGATCTGTCGGTCACAGGCAGCTGAAAGCAGGAGGATCACACGCAGAGATAGGCAGGGAAGCAGCTGACATACTATTGGCTGTAGCGCACTGTTCCTCGCAGGCCCCTCCTCCCCTCCTGTCAATCCCAAGTGGTTGTATGTGATATCATCTGGGGTGGACAGGAGAAGAGGAGGGGCTGGTGGGGAACAGCACACCACTGGAGGAGTTTCTGAAGCCAGAAGATGAAAGCCAGTACTGTAGTGTGCCCAGCTGTGTTTCCCACACTGCGCCCTGTATAATGTGCCCTGTCCCTTACAATCTGCCCTGTCCTTTATAATGTGCCCTGTCCTGTATAATGTGCCTTGTCCTCTATAATGTGCCCAGTCCTGTATAATGTGCCCTGTTCTGTATAATGTATCCTGCCCTGTATAATATGCCCAGGCCTGTATAATGTGCCTAGCCCTGTATAATGTGCCCTGTCCTTTATAATGTGCCCTGTCCTTTATAATGTGCCCTGTCCCATACATTGTGACCTGCCCTGTATAATGTGCCTTACCCAATACAATCTGTCTGCCCTGTATAGTGTGTCCTGTCCCATACAATCTGCCCTGCCCTGTATAATGTGCCCTGTCCCATACATTGTGTCCTGCCCTGTATAATATGCCCTTTCCCATGCAATCTGCCCTGCCCTGTATAATGTGCACTGTCCCATACAATGTGCCCTGTCCTGTCCCATGTAATGTTCCCTGTCCCATGTAATGTTTCCTGCCCCATGTAATGTGACCTGTCCCATGTAATGTCCTCTGTCCCATGTAATGTGCTCTGCCCCATACAATATTCCCTGTCCCATGTAATGTGTTCTGTCTCATGTAATGTGCCCTGTCTCAAGTAATGTGCCCTGTTTTCGTGCAATATGCCCTTCTCCCATATACTGTGCCCTGTCAAATGTAATGTGCCCTATCCCATGCAAGGTGCCCTATCTCATGTAATGTGCCCTGTCCCATGCAATGTGCCCTGTCCCATACATTGTGCCATGCCCTGTAAAATACACCCTTTCCCATACAATCTGCCCTGCCCTGTATAGTGTGCCCTGTCCCATACAATCTGCATTGCCCCGTATAATGGGCCCTGTCCCCCACAATGCGCCCTGCCCTGTATAATGTGCCCTGCCCCATACTATCTGCCCTGTCCTGCATAATGTGCCCTGTACTATACAATCTGCTCTGCCCTGTATAATGTGCTCTGTCCTATACATTGTTCCCTGTCCTGTATAATGTGCCCTGTTCCATACAATCTGCCCTGCCCTGTATAATCTGCCCTGTCCCATACAATCTGCCCTGCCCTGTATAATGTGCTCGGTCCTGCACATTGTGCCCTGCCCTGTATAATGTGCCCTGTCCCATACTTTGTGCCCTGCCCGGTATAATGTGCCCTATCCCATACAATATGCCCTGCCCTTTATAATGTGCCTTGTCCCATACAATCTGCCCTGCCCTGTATAATGTGCCCGGTCTCCCACAATGTGCCCTGCCCTGTATAATATGCCCTGTCCCATACAATTTGCCCTGTCATGTATAATGTGCCCTGTCCAATACAATCTGCCCTGCTCTATATAATGTGACCTGGCCTATATAATGTGCCCTGTCCCATACATCGTGCCCTGCCCTGTATTCTGTGCCCTGTCCCATACAATCTGTCCTGACCTGTATAATGGGCCCTGCCCCATACAATTTGCCCTGTCCTGTAGAATGTGCCCTGTCCCATACATTGTGTCCTGCCCTGTATAATATGCCCTTTCCCATGCAATCTGCCCTGCCCTGTATAATGTGCACTGTCACGTACAATGTGCCCTGTCCTGTCCCATGTAATGTTCCCTGTCCCATGTAATGTTCCCTGTCCCATGTAATGGGACCTGTCCCATGTAATCTGCTCTGTCCCATGTAATGTGCTCTGCCCCATACAATATTCCCTGTCCCATGTAATGTGCCCTGTCTCAAGTAATGTGCCCTGTTTTCGTGCAATATGTCCTTCTCCCATATAATGTGCCCTGTCGAATGTAATGTGCCCTGTCGAATGTAATGTGCCCTAGCTCATGTAATGTGCTCTGTCCCATGCAATGTGCCCTGTCCCATACATTGTGCCCTGCCCTGTAAAATACGCCCTTTCCCATAGAATCTGCCCTGCCCTGTATAGTGTGCCCTGTCCCATACAATCTGCATTGCCCAGCATAATGGGCCCTGTCCCCCACAATGCGCCCTGCCCTGTACAATGTGCCCTGCCCCATACTATCTGCCCTGTCCTGCATAATGTGCCCTGTACTATACAATCTGCCCTGCCCTGTATAATGTGCCCTGTCCTATACATTGTGCCCTGTCCTGTATAATGTCCCCTGTTCCATGCAATCTGCCCTGCCCTGTATAATCTGCCCTGTCCCATACAATCTGCCCCACCCTGTATAATGTGCCCGGTCCTGCACATTGTGCCCTGCCCTGTATAATCTGACCTGTCCCATACAATCTGCCCCACCCTGTATAATGTGCCCGGTCCTGCACATTGTGCCCTGCCCTTTATAATGTGCCTTGTCCCATACAATCTGCCCTGCCCTGTACAATGTGCCCGGTCTCCCACAATGTGCCCTGCCCTGTATAATATGCCCTGTCCCATACAATTTGCCCTGTCCTGTATTATGTTCCCTGTCCCATACAATCTGCCCTGCTCTATATAATGTGACCTGACCTATATAATGTGCCCCATCCCATACATCGTGCCCTGCCCTGTATAATGTGCCCTGTCATATACAATCTGTCCTGACCTGTATAATGGGCCCTGCCCCATACAATCTGCCCTGTCCTGTAGAATGTGCCCTGTCCCATACAATTTGCCCTGTCCTGTAAAATGTGCCCTGTCCCATACAATCTACCCTGTCATGTATAATGTGCCCTGTCCTGTGTAATATGCCCTGCTCCATACCATCTGCCCTGTCCTGTATAATGTGCCCTGTCCCATACAATCTTACCTGTCCTGTATAATGTGTCCTGTTCCATACAATCTGCCCTGTCCTGTGTAATGTGCCCTGTCCCATACAATTTCCCCTGCACTGTATAATGTGCTATGTCCCATACAATGTGCCCTGTCCTGTATAATGTTCCCTGTCCCATGTAATGTGCTCTGCCCCATACAATATTCCCTGTCCCATCCAATGTGCCCTGTCTAATGTAATGTGCCCTGTTTTCGTGCAATGTGCCCTGCTCCCATATAATGTGCCCTGCCCCATGCAATGTGCCCTATCTCAAGCAATTTGTCCTGTCTCATGTAATGTACCCTGTCCCATGCAATGTGCCCTGTCCCATACAATGTGCCCTATCCCATGCAATGTGCCCTGCCTCATGTAATGTGCCCTGTCCCATGCAATGTGCCCTGTCTCATTCAATGTGCCCTGCTCCCATATAATGTGCCCTGTCCCATGCAATGTGTCCTATCCAATGCAATGTGCCTTGTCTCATGTAATGTGCCCTATCCCATGCAATGTGCCTTATCCCATGCAATGTGCCCTGTCCCATGCAATGTATACTTCTTCCAGGTTATAGGGTCACAAAGCTTATAAGGCAGTGGGACCTGTAGTGAAAAGTGTAACAACTTAATTGCTGGCTTGTTTTGAATATATCTCGGTGGTATTAGAGCAGTGTTTCTCAACCGGGGTTCCACGGAACTGAGGTCCCCAGGGATTCCACCATGATCTGTTGGTCACAGGCAGCTGACATGAGGAGGATCACATGCAGAGATAGGCAGGGAAGCAGCTGACATACTATTTGTTGTAGCGCACTGTTCCTCTCTGGCCCCACCTCCCCTCCTGTCCATTCCAAGTGGTTGTATGTGACATCCTCTGGGGTGGAGAGGAAAGGAGGAGGGGCTGGTGGGGAACAGCACACCACTGGAGGAGTTTCTGAAGCCAGAAGATGAAAGCCAGTACTGTAGTGTGCCCAGCTGTGTTTCCCGCACTGTGCCCTGTATAATGTGCCCTGTCCCTTACAATCTGCCCTGCCCTATATAATGTGCCCTGCCCTAAATAATGTGCCCTGTTCCATACAATCTGCCCTGTCCTTTATCATATGCCCTGTCCTGTATAATGTGCCCTGTTCTCTATAATGTGCCCTGTCTTGCATAATGTGCCCTGTCCTGTATAATGTGTCCTGCCCTGTATAATGTGCCCAGGCCTGTATAATGTGCCCAGCCCTGTATAATGTGCCCTGTCCTGTATAATGTGTCCTGTCCCATACATTGTGACCTGCCCTGTATAATGTGCCCTACCCAATACAATCTGCCCTGCCCTGTATAGTGTGCCCTGTCCCATACAATCTGCCCTGCCCTGTATAATGTGCCCTGTCCTGCACATTGTGCCGTGCCCTGTATAATGTGCCCTTTCCCATACAATCTGCCCTGCCCTGCATAGTGTGCCCTGTCCCATACAATCTGCCCTGCCCTGTATAATGTGCCCTGCCCCATACATTGTGTCCTGCCCTGTATAATATGCCCTGTCCCATACAATCTGCCCTGCCCTGTATAATGTGCACTGTCCCATACAATTGACCCTGCCCTGTATAATGTGCTATGTCCCATACAATGTGCCCTGCCCTGTATAATGTGCCCTGTCCCATGTAATGTGCTCTGCCCCATACAATATTCCCTGTCCCATCCAATGTGCCCTGTCTCATATAATGTGCCCTGTTTTCGTGCAATGTGCCCTGCTCCCATATAATGTGCCCTGCCCCATGCAATGTGCCCTATCTCAAGCAATTTGGCCTGTCTCATGTAATGTTCCCTGTCTCATGTAAAGTGCCCTGTCCCATACAATGTGCCCTATCCCCTGCAATGTGCCCTGCCTCATGTAATGTGCCCTGTCCCATGCAATGTGTCCTGTCTCATTCAATGTGCCCTGCTCCCATATAATGTGCCCTATTCCATGCAATGTGCCCTGCCTTATGTAATGTGCACTGTCCCATGCAATGTGCCCTGCTCCCATATAATGTGCCCTGTCCCATGCAATGTGTCCTATCCAATGCAATGTGCCCTGTCTCATGAATTGTGCCCTGTCCCATGCAATGTGCCCTGTCTTATGCAATGTGCCCTACTCCCATATAATGTGTCCTGCCCCATGCAATGTGCCCTATTCCAATGCACTAAGCCCTGTCTTGTGTAATTTGCCCTGCCCCATGCAATATGCCTTGTCCCATGCAATGTGCCCTGTCTCATGTAATGTGCCCTGTCCCATGCAATGTGCCTTATGCCATGCAATGTGTCCTGTCCCATGCAATGTGCCCTGTCTCATGCAATGTGCACTGCTCCAATATAATGTGTCCTGCCCCATGCAATGTGCCCTTTTCCAATGCACTATGCCCTGTCTCATGTAATTTGCCCTGCCCCATGCAATATGCATTGTCCCATGCAATGTGCCTTTTCTCGTGCAATGTGCCCTGTGCCATGTAATGTGCCCTGCCTCCATGTAATGTGACCTGTCCCATGCAATATGCCCTGCCTTCATGTAATGTGCCTTGCTACCCCGTAATGTGCCTTGCCCTCATATAATGTGCCCTTCTACCCCATAGTGTTCCCTGCACCCACATAATGTGCCTTGCTTCCATCTCATGTAGTGTGCCCTCCTGAGCCCCTGTACTCTGCCCTGCTGCCCTCCACACACTGTTTATCTCAAGTTGAACCCAGAATGGAGCATCTCTGCAGAAAAAGAAAGCCCAAGTTCCATATTGAATAGGTACATTTTAATATTTATTCTTTTATTTTAATGCTATTTCTAAAAATATTATTGTTATCAACAGCTCGCTGACCAATGTTCCGTGAGCTGTAGATGTGAACATTATTTCAGGGGTTCCTCGAGATCTCAAACTTTTTGCTAGGGGTTCCTTGAAGGCAAAAGGTTGAGAAACACTATATTAGAACATAATGCTATTTTTTTCTTTAAGCTTAAATTTAATTATAAGCATATATCTTCATTCAGCATTAGTCATGTGTGGGTCCTTTTGAAAAACATAATAATCACAGCTAAGTATGAGCAATCTGAATGGATTACTTGTTTCTGTACATAAGTTGATATTTAGGTTGTAGCAACTTGACAGAGCACAACGTTTCATATGGCTTTATTTTATTAAAAAAAACAAAAAAAAAAAAGCTTTTAGATTTCATATAATACACTGCATTTCAGAATCGTAAACATTTGTTGAAGGCATTGGCGTGTGATTTTGTGCAATAAATCATAATAAAAAGAGATTTTACACTTAGCTGCATAAATTATTTGGCTGTGACCATTCATTTTTGCAATTTTAAAAGCTGGGGAAGTGAGATGAGGCCTTGACTAGCAATTTGTCAGCACCCGCTTTTTTTGGAGGGGATGTAACTATACTCTCTATTTGATTTGACAAAGTGCTCTTAGCAGTTTGAAATGCTGCATAATAAAACATAGCACAAATAAAAAATAAATAGGGTTCTTGTAGCTTCTACTTAGTTAATTTTTATCATTTTACTGTATTAAAAGTTTGTGTATTCCATACCAATCAACATATGTGCTTCCTTTTGGTCTGTTAAAAAGTAACTATGGGCAAATAAAAAATGACATACTACATATGATGTAGTCTGTACCAAACATTGGCAAAAACAGTTTTTGTTTTTCTAAAGCTGCTGCTGATATTGGCAGTAGGTCCATTATTTTCCCATTTCCTGTAATAAAGAGGCAATGTTATTCATCCTGAAGTGAAAATAAAACAGCAACATTATCACATTTTTGCGGGGTAGACTTATTGGGGACAATTTACTAAAACTGGGGCACTCAGAATCTGATGTAGCTGTACATACATCCAAATCAGACATGTTATGCAGAATAAGAATGGAGGCTGACAGATTTTCACCCTCCCTCAGGGACATTCCCCAACTTAAAAGAAACCCTTGGAAAACAAAACAAATCCTGGTTCTATTCAACCCTCAAAAAGATCCAGTGCTCAGTCACCCCGCTACCATAAAAGGCTCATATCCAAGTGGGTAACTGTTCTAAATCTAGAACCCACGGTGACCCGATGAGCCCTTTAAATAAGCTGGTTAAAAATGGGTCATAATGAGCAAATCATGAAGTGAAATCCAATTCATACTTATAAATAGGGCTTTTCAGACCCTCTATATATCTCTGAAAGACCCTCCCCTATTTGGCTTGACCACCGCCCTAAATGCAAATTAGACCACCCCAAACGTAACAGTCTGATGTGGCAAGGCCCAGCCATGGAAACATACTGGAAACTAATATGTCTTCTATATATACCCACTGTATCTATGTGGTCAGAAGATGGACATCATCATGGCTCTCCTTTATGGGAAAGATTGGGGAAGATTTACTAAAACTGGTGCACAAAGAATCTGAAGCAGCTGTGTATTGTCGCCAATCAGCTTCTAACTTCAGCTTGTTCAATTAAGCTTTACAATAACATCTAGAAGCTGATTGATAACTATGCACAGCTGCAGAATATTCTGTGTTCAACAATTCTAGTAAATCCCCGCCCCCCCAATTAGATCTGCTAGCAGATTGGATCTCACCTAATTCCCCCAGACTAGCAGATCTTTAAACCCTTCTTTGCAACCTAGTGTTAAAGTGATCCTACAGTCTTCTTTTTGTTTAAAATTAACAAACATGTCATACTT
Organism: Glandirana rugosa; assembly: GCA_018402905.1. Lineage (NCBI taxonomy): Eukaryota > Metazoa > Chordata > Amphibia > Anura > Ranidae > Glandirana > Glandirana rugosa. The sequence continues at coordinate 259,726 of BLSH010535102.1, forward strand.
ACCTGCTCTGTGCAGTGGTTTTGCTCCTCCTCCTCTCTGGTCCCTCTCTCCTGAGTCCTTCCTCCTGTCAAGTGCCCCCACAGCAAGCAAATTGCTATGGGTTCATCTGAGCCAACTGCTGCTCTGTGTGTCCATTCAGACACAGAGCCACGTCTCTGTCCCATCCCCTATCTCTCTCTCCTCTTTGGCTCAATGACTTTGATTGACAGCAGTGGGAGCCAATGGCACCCACTGCTGTGTCTCAGCCAATCAGGAGGGAGAGTTCTGGGTAGCTGAGGTTCTCATGCAACATCGCTGGATCGAGATGGGGCTCAGGTAAGTATTAGGGGGCTGAGGGGGCTGCTGCACACTGAAGGTTATTTAATGCATTGAGATAAAAAAATCTTCTTCCTTTAGTAGATAAAACAAATACTCAGAGAAACAGGACTTTACTCACTAAAAAATGTTCAAGTCTTGGACAGCATATCCATGTTCTGAATTAAGTTCAAGCAATAGAATTAATAAAAATAATGTCTGACTTCTAATACATGATTTAGCACAACACAGATAAAATATAAATCTACATATTTAAATCTGTATACACCACGGTGAAAATGCATCACAACTTATATATAGAAAGAGAAAAATGCCAGCAAGAAATATCTGGGTTCAAGTGTATACAATGATTCAATGATATTTACTTACTGTTTGATGACCATATTTTTCTTATCCTTGAACTGCCAAGCCAATTTTCAGATTTCAGTGCTGTCACACTTTGACAATTACACTGTACCAAAATAAAATTTTCATTTTGGTGGTATTTATTAACCATTTTTTTACTATATAAATTAAAAATTATCAAAAATTTTGAAAAAAAAGCAAACGTTTTTTTTTGTTAGATTTTGCAAATAAATAATTGTTAAAAAGTTATACAGTTAAGCTGAACTGTATTCTGCTTCATTTCTTTGGCAAAATTAACCCAAATTAGGGTATAATATTTGGGACACATTTTTAATTATTTATTTTTTTACTAGTAATGGCAACGACCAGCAATTTTTAGCAGGACTGCGACATTGCGGCGAACAAATCTGACACTAAGGGGTTGATTTACTAAAACTGAAGAGTGAAGCTTTCAGTTTGCTTATGTCAAAGTTTAATTGAACAAGCTGAAGTTAGAATCTGATTGGCTACCATGCACAGCTGCGCCGGATTTTGCACTCTCCAGTTTTAGTAAATTAACACCTAAGTGACAGTTTTTGGGGACCAGTGACACCAATAAAGTGATCAACAAAATGCACTGTCAGTGTATAAATGACACTGGCAGGGAAGGTGTTGATATCAGGGACAATCAAAGGGTTAAATGTGTCCCTAGGGGGTGCTTTCTAACTTGGGGATGTGCGTTGACTAAAGGAAAACAGAGATCCGTGTTTCTGCTTAGCAGAAACACAAGATCTCCATTTTCCCTCTGGTATGCCGTGTTTACATAGGCAGACTACCATTCTGCCTCTCCTCAGAATGATCAGTGGGTCCCGGGGACATCGCGTCCACCAGACCCTCTGATTGGCTCCACTCTAGTGTCCAATCACAGTGGGAGTGGGTCACCAGTGGCGCATGCATGCGTCCCAGAACCCGTGCATGAAATCATGCACAGGTACTTGATTTTGCACAGAAGGGCCGCCCTGCCAAAGTACATTTGCATGGTGCAGTCCAGAAGTGGTTAAAATTGATCAATCCTTACAGTGCTCCTGGAAAGTATTCACAGCACTTCACTTTTTCCACATTTTGTCATGTTACAGCCTTATTACAATATTGATTAAATTAATTTTTTCCCCAAAATTCTACAAACAATACCTTATAACGACAATGTGAAAGAATTTTGTTTTAAATCTTTGCAAATGTATTAAATATAAAAAATTTAAAAAATCACATGTACATACAGTAAGTATTCACAGCCTTTGCCATGCCACTCAAAATTGAGCTCAGGTGCATCCTGTTATCATTGATCATCCTTGAGATGTTTCTACAACTTGATTGACCACCTGTGGTAAATTCAGTTGATTGGACATGATTTGGAAAGGCACGCACCTGTCTATATAAGGTCCCACAGTTAACAGTACATGTCAGAGCACAAACCAAGCCATAAAGTCAAAGGAATTGTCTGTAGACCTTTGAGTCCGGATTGTATCAAGGCACAGATCTGGGGAAGGGTACAGAAAAATGTATGAAGCATTGAAGGTCTCAACGAGCACAGTGGCCTCCATCATCCATACATGGAAAACATTTGAAACCACCAGGACTCTTCCTAGAGTGGGCCACTGGCCAAACTGAGCAATCGGGAGAGAAGGGCCTTAGTCAGGAAGGTCCCCAAGAACCCGATGGTTACTCTGACAGAGCTCCAGTGTTTCTCTGTGGAGAGAGGAGAACCTTCCAGAAGAACAGCCATCTCTGCAGCACTCCACCAATAAGGCCTGTATAGTAGAGTGGCCAGATGGAAGCCATTCCTCAGGAAAAGGCACATGACAGCTCACCTGGCATTTGCCAAAAGGCACCCGAAGGACTCATAGGCCATGAGAAACAAAATTCTCTGTTCTAATGAAAAAAAGATTGAACTCTTTGGCCTGAATGGCAAGCATCATATTTGGAGGAAGCAAGGCACTGCTCATCACCTGGCTAATACCATCCCTGCAGTGAAGTATGGTGGTGGCAGCATCATGCTGTGGGGAAGTTTTTCAGCGGCAGGAACTAGGAAACTAGTCAGGATTGAGGAAAAAATGAATGCAGCAATGTACAGAGACATCCTTGATGAAAACCTGCACCAGAGCACTCTGGACCTCAGGTTCAACGTCCAACAGGACAATGACCCTATTTTTGTAGAATTGTGTGAAAAATAATGAATTTAATCAATTTTGGAATAAGGCTGTAACATAACAACATGTGGAAAAAATGAATACTTTCCAGATGCATTGTATGTACTAACTGCCTGACAGCAGCCTGGTACCATGATCGCTGATCTGCTGTGCAAAGTAGGCACAGAGATCACTGATTGTGTTATTGTGCGTCCCAGGGGTGCTCATGAGGTGTACTTCTGGGAGTATATATGAGTTTGTCCTCTCAGAACTAAAGAACTAAAGAATTCACTCCTTCAAATCCTATACTTTTATGTGAGGAAGTCCCTTTTACTGACATGGAAGAGATCAGCAACTCCGACAAGAAATCTATGGTTAAAACTAGTAAATAATTCCTTGCCCTTAAATAAACTCACCTTTGATATTAGGAAGAGGAGTAAAATGTTTCATAACATCTGGGGTAGGCGGCTGGCCAGCCCCCTTATGCTATGCGCTGTACTGCCTTGAATTTTTAAGAACACCGGACATTTCTGTCACTCAGATACTTCGCTATGATACCCATACCAGTAGCCTGTGCTATACCGTTATATGGAACCTGACTTATTTGCATGAATAATGACCACATGTGACGTGTGTGATAACGATTAAATGAATGTTTATTTTGTATAGGTACAGTTCATAATGTGCACTGGTTTGGTGCCTGGTGCGTTGTTTTTTTCTTTCTGTATGTAAGTCTTTAAAACTCAATAAACATATCTAAAAAAAAAAAAGAGCATTTACCATTTATGACAGAAAGTGGTGAAATGTCTATAAAATGATGTACATGATGTACACTACTGTTTTATGTTTTGGTACAAATTAAGCAAAGGGCATCTTCGGCTGTCACTCTTATGTACAAACACTGTATATATTTTATGGTAATCACAATATAATTTGTTACATCAACATAAAAACAAAATACTGATATAATTTTTTGAACGCTGTATGTGTGTAGTAAACTTTGCTTTCAAATGTGCCTAAAAAATATTACAATATCCAAACATGTGAAAATAATCAATCAGTGCAAAACCAAAATAATTTTCACAGCAGCGCTCAGTGTTCAAACTATCCACATAAATTTTCCAGCCTGCAGAAGCATAAAGTAAAAAAATAAAATAAAAATCAAAAATACATTCTATAATTTGTCAAGTGAAAATTGATGTAATGAGATGTATTGCAACACCCAATCTTCCTCCACCAACATGATAAAGTGCTCAAAAAGAACCTCCAATTGGAGGCGGCTCACCAGATGCTAGATGTTAATCAGCGTATCAGTAAACCAGATTAATCTATCAATACCCCCGAACCACAGACTCCATTAGTCAGCATTAGATGTCCGTCATGGCATGGTACATATGGTAATAAAACACATGCAGCCTCGCATTTTTATTAAAAAAGTATTTCTCTTACATTTAAACACTGAATATCTCACCTGTACACATATTAACCGGTGTGTTACCGTACTTCACTGACTCCTCTCCAACTCGTGAGACAGGATAACAGCCGGCCTGGTTCGAGTTACAGTGTACGCGTTTTGTCACTTCTGACTTGGTCACAAGGGGGGCGGCTACATGGCTTGGCAATAGGGTTTAAGTATATGCTCCTTCACCATCATTGGGTCATGTAGGCTAGATAACCGCGCTCACCCACAGCTCATCACTCTGCAATTCAACTGTGCAATTAACTCCTTCCAAGTTAAACTAGCTGCGTCTGTTTGTCCTCTTAACCATACGGATGCTGGCATCTGGCTTCTCTGCTGGTAAAAAACATCTAATGTTACCGGACGCCAACAATACCATTCATTAGGTTCAAATGGAAACCTGACATCACCATGGATGGAAATGAGAAAGCCCGAGACACATAGTCCAGGTCTCATCTACAGGGTGGGCCATTTATATGGATACACCTTAATAAAATGGGAGTGGTTGGTGATATTAACTTCCTGTTTGTGGCACATTAGTATATGTGAGAGGGGGAAACTTTTCAAGATGGGTGGTGACCATGGCGGCCATTTTGAAGTTGGCCATTTTGAATCCAACTTTTGTTTTCAATAGGAAGAGGGTCATGTGACACATCAAACTTATTGGGAATTTCACAAGAAAAACAACGGTGTGCTTGGTTTTAACGCAACTGTATTCTTTCATGAGTTATTTACAAGTTTCTGACCACTTATAAAATGTGTTCAATGTGCTGCCCATTGTGTTGGATTGTTAATGCAACCCTCTTCTCCCACTCTTCACACACTGATAGCAACAACGCAGGAGTAATGCTAGCACAGGCTTCCAGTATTTATAGTTTCAGGTGCTGCACATCTCGTATCTTCACAGCATAGACAATTGCCTTCAGGTGACCCCAAAGATAAAAGTCTAAGGGGGTCAGATGGGGAGACATTGGGGGCCATTCAACTGGCCCACGACGACCAATCCACTTTCAAGGAAACTGTTCATCTAGGAATGCTCGGACCTGACACCCATAATGTGGTGGTGCACCATCTTACTGGAAAAACTCAGGGAACTTGCCAGCTTCAGTGCATAAAGAGGGAAACACATCATCATGTAGCAATTTTGCATATCCAGTGGCCTTGAGGTTTCCATTGATGAAGAATGGCCCCACTATCTTTGTACCCCATGTACCACACCATAGCATCAATTTTTTGGTTCCAACAGTCTTGGAGGGATCTATCCAATGTGGGTTAGTGTCAGACCAATAGCGGTGGTTTTGTTTGTTAACTTCACCATTCACATAAAATTTTGCTTCATCGCTGAACAAAATCTTCTGCGTAAACTGAGGGTCCTGTTCCAATTTTTGTTTTGCCCATTCTGCGCCAATCTGGGTCATCCTCGTTGAGATGCTGCAGTAGCTGGAGTTTGTAAGGGTGCCATTTGTGAGTACCTAATATCCGCTGAAGGGATGTTCGACTAATGCCACTCTCCAGTGACATGCGGCGAGTGCTACGCTGTGGGCTCTTGCTGAATGAAGCTAGGACAGCCACTGATGTTTCTTCATTAGTGACAGATTTCATGCGTCCACATTTTGGCAAATCCAACACGGAACCAGTTTCACAAAACTTAGCAAGCAGTTTGCTAACTGTAGCATGTGAGATGGGTGGTCTTGTAGGCTGTCTTGCATTGAAATCTGCTGCAATGACCCGGTTACTGCGTTCACCAGACATCAACACAATTTCTATCTGCTCCGCACGTGTTAACCTCGGCGACATGTCAATGGCTGTAAACAAAGAGAAACTTGTAAATAACTCATGAAACAATAAAGTTAAGTTAAAACCAAGCACAAGTTTTTCTTGTGAAATTCCCAATAAGTTTGATGTGTCACATGACCCTCTTCCTATTGAAAAAACAAAAGTTGGATTCAACATGGCCGACTTCAAAATGGCCACCTTGGTCACCACCCATCTTGAAATTTTCCCCCCTCACATATACTAATGTGCCACAAACAGGAAGTTAATATCACAAACCATTCCCATTTTATTAAGGTGTATCCATATAAATGGCCCACCCTGTATATTATAAAAACCCCTCCACAATTGTGTCCCAGTTAAATAGTATATTCTATATCTAAAATTACCACTAGTTCATCTTACCGCGGTGATTGCACGTATATTGATTTTATCACTTTTTTGAAGGCGCACTTTATTTAAGTATTTTACACTGCGGCTATGGATGCTATACAGTATCTGAGTTCTAGACAGGTAGATTTAAAATCTATCTTTGTAGCTACCCCAAACTCACAGGCTACGGATGATTATGCATTCACTTTTAAAGCATTATCTTATGCCTTAGTAAAACAAATAAAGACATGGTTGGACATTTCCACATTGGAGATGTACCTAAAGGAGGACATCATAAGATGGGGTTTAAGATGGGATGTAGCTCCCCAGGATGGTCTAAATGACCAGAATTCACTAGACAAATGGTTAATATGTTTTTAATAGAGTAGGGAGGGAATTGCAAAGTATGATTTTAAAAAGAAAACAAAAAAAGATGCCACTTTTAGAAGAGAAAATTAAAAGTTTACAAGTTGAACTGGAACCCATTAAAACAAAAAAAAAAAAACCTTCCACTATTGAGTTCAATGAGAAATTAAAAGAGAAATTGGACAAGATATATAAGGACTCTCAAAAAAAAAGGTAATGAAATTCGGTAGGGATTTAGCAGATTTTAGAAATAATCAAATTTATGCTTGGCAGAGTAACCCTTTTAATAGAAACATAGAAAAGTGACGGCAGAAAAAGACTGAGTAGTCCATCGAGTCTGCCCCTTTTCATTTTTTTTATTTTTTTATTTATTTTTTTTTATTTATTTATTTATTTTTTTTATATATATTTTTTTTTACATTAACCTT
>BLSH010535102.1:295104-306860 GCA_018402905.1 Glandirana rugosa
TCGCTTGGGTCTGACATTTCAAACCCAGGCATGGCTTGAAACCCCACAGGCCCTGGGCCTGGGCCTGAAAAGTTTTTTTCAGGCCCAAGCCCAGGCCACAAGACCATTAAAATTACTTTTTAGAATTTTTACGACATTTTTTCGGGTCCTTCCAGGATCTCCAGACGTTTTCCTTCCTTTTACACCCATTCCCACCCTGTTCACGGGATGTTTCTTTACCCCTGTCCCTTTATTGAAATTTATAAATTTTTTTTTATTTTTGTATTTTTACGTTTTTACCTCTAGTAGAAGTTTTACCCAGAGTTTTTAAAATTACCAGAACACCGGACCCGAACCCGGACTTTTTTTGAAAAGTCCGGGTCCGGGTCCCGGACACCCCAAAGTTCGGTACGGACCCAAACTTTACAGTCTGGGTTCGCTCAACTCTATCCAGCAACCATTATGTGGAAGTTTTCAAGAATTTAGTATTGCAAGATCTTGAACAGGTCCAACCGAGAAAAGGAGTTAACCCAAAGCATATTAAGGAGGGAATAGATATGCTAGACACTCGTAAAGAGATTATAATAAGACAAGGTGGAGCAGTGGTTATTTTGGATAAAAAAATGTATCTGGATCAATTAACAGAAATGTTATCAGGGATACTTACATTAGATTACAAAAATATCCTATGGTTGCCTATAGGGAACATCTCAAAGCATTGATAGATCTTGGAAATAGAACATGGGTACTAAATAAAAAAGAATGGCGTTATCTGGTACCTAGTGTTTGTAGAGTTCCAATCATATATACATTACCGAAGATACATAAGAATGCTACTTGTCCCCCTGCTAGGCCTATTGTTAACGGAATTGGATCAGTAACGGCTGGACTAGAGGAGTACTTAGATAAGTTCCTGCAGCCCAGTGTCCTTGAAACCAAGGCATATTTAAAGGACACAAATTATCTCCAGTTAGGAATTAATGGGATTAAATTACAGACTAATGGCCGTACTTTTCTAGTAACGGCGGATGTCGCATCATTGTACACGAACATCACGCATGATGATGCTCTGTTGGCATTGAATTGGGCGCTGAGTAATCGACAAGACATGCCAATAGAACAGAAAGTGTTCCTCCAAAAGGCATAGGATTTTTGCTTAAATCACAACTATTTTTGGTTTCAGAATTCCTTCTTTAGTCAGCGCAATGGAGTAGCTATGGGGGCCAAGTTTGCCCCTAGCTTAGCTAATATTTTCATGGCAGAATGGGAGGATAGGTATGTCTTTAGTCAGTTAAGATTGGAACTACGCTTTTATCATAGATTTTTTAGATGACCTGGTCTCCATATGGGAGGGATCGGAAGAAACCTTACATCAATTTATGAGACATTTCAATGATAACCACAACAATATTAGGCTGGATTACCAGTTCAGTGAGACTGAGATTAACTTCTTAGATCTGGTCATTTTTAGGATGGATGATACCGTAGCAACCAAGGTTTATTTCAAACCAACTGATAGAAATAGCTATCTTTTGATCAGGAGAGTGCATCATCCATCCTGCCTGAAGAATATACTAAGAGGCCAGCTTACTTGGATCAGGAGAAATTGTACCTCAGAAGCCAATTTTTTGGAACAATCAGAGTACTTAAAGGTAAATTTATTTAGAAGGGTTATTCTGGTGGGCAGGTGGAGAAAAAATTCAAAGAATATGTGGTGTTACAAGAGACAATCTGCTAAGTGAAGTGATACGGGGAGAGGCCAGTGATAATAAACAATGGAGCTTTATAACCGATTTCAACTGCCAATATAGAGATATCAAAGCAATATTCTCCAAATATTGGCACATATTGCTGATGGATAGGACCTTAGGACCAGTACTACCTAAGAAACTGTGTTTTATATATAAGAAGGGCGCCTAGTTTTGGTGAAATGGTGGTACAAAAAAACGTGGATCTGCCTTTTAGATCTACCCTATAGCCAGAGAGAAAAGGGTTTATAGCCTGTGGCAAGTGTAAAGCCTGCCGACACACAGGAAATGAAAGGAGAGTATGCACATCTTTCTCCTCATTAAATACTCGAAAGGACTATGAAATCAATGATTTGATTAGATGTGAAACAACACATTTATGGTTTAGTCTGCCCTTGTGGGCTGATGTAAAAGGCTGTACCAAAAGGGTGTTGAAGGTAAGGATTAGAGAATATATAACCAATATTTTGAAGGGATACAAGTATCACAGTGTGTCTGAACATTACAGAAAGGTTCATGCTAGGGACCCTTCCTCTTTCCAGTTTTGGGGGATAGAGAAAATCTCACCGAATTGGAGGGGGGTAAATAGAGTAAGGGGACTATCTAAAAAGGAGACCCGCTGGATCTATTTATTATGTACAATGAGCTCCAATGGGTTGAATATTGAGCTGGATCTCAATTGTTATATTAGCAATTATTAAAGTGGTTAAAACAGGGTTCCTTAAAAGTAGAGTGCCGATTAATATAGATATATAGAATTATCCTTATTTGTCTTTTACTTATGGATTTTAATATTCTATATGATTTCATGAAGTGAATATGATTGATCGATCCTTCATGTATATTTTAATTTTTATTTTAAGCTTAACTGTCATTGATTTTTATTTTATAATTTCATCTATATGTTTCTGTGCGTGTGCCAGACTATTGATATTCATGTATTCGCATATGTGTAGAAGCACAGATTATGGTCATGGAGATTGTATAAGATTTTTGACCATGAGATTAATTAATATGTGATATTATAATAACTGGTTCTGTAAAGTGTTCGTATTGCTCCTGAACTGCTGATTTGTTTATTCAGTGGTAATTTTAGATATAGAATATACTATTTAACTGGGACACTATTATGGAGGGGTTTTTATAATATAGATGAGATCCGGACTATGTGTCTTGGGCTTTCTCATTTCCGTCCATGGTGATGTCAGGTTTCCATTTGAACCTAATGAATGGTATTGTAGGCGTCCGGTAGCATCAGATGTTTTTTACCAGCAGAGAAGCCGGACACCAGCATCCGAATGGTTAAGAGGACAAATGGATGTGGCTAGTTTAACTTGGAAGGGGTTAATTGCACAGTTGGATTGCAGAGTGACACACTGTGGGTGGGCATGATTACATAGCCTGCATGACCCAACGATGGTGAAAGAGCATATACTTAAACTCTCTTGCTGAGCGGTGTAGCCGCCCCCTTGTGACCAAGTTGGATGTGACAAAACGCATCAAGGGCATGGCTACACGGCAACTCGAACAAGGCCAGCTGTTATCCCGTCTCACGGAGTTGGAGAGTAGTCAGTGAAGTATGGTAACACACTGGTCAATATGCATACAAGGGAGATATTCAGTTTCTAAATGTAAGAGCATTACTGTTTTAATAAACGTGAAGTATAAGTAAAATATGGTGCAGCGGTTACAACAATAAAAGTATATAAAACATCCAAACTCTCATTGCAGATGAATATATAAAGTATGCTTTGTAAACAATAAAGTCCAATCTGCTATCAGATGATGAGTGTAAACAACTTAGTGTAAATTGTGCCAAATGTTCAAATAAATGTCTCTGCTGTATGTGGTAAAAATGCTCGCGCTTGAACTATGAACATAAAGTCTTGATTGTAGACTGATATATTAATGCCCAACATTCATAGCATCATATACAAATAGTGTCCAGTGACCACCACCAGGTGAGAATCCACCACAAGATACACCAAACGCTTACCAGAAATGGGGAGATTCGCGCATAGAGGAATCATTAATTGGTTTCCAACTGAATGGTATAATAGATCCTCCTATACTCCTCCACCGTTACGAGTAATATTCCAGTATAGGTATATACAACTCCACCAGGTGGTTTTTAGAATAATACAATAACCAAGGTACTCCAAGCAGTGAGGATTTCCAGAATATTGATCAAGCCATAAAAGAAAAAGAAGTCCCCAAAGTGTAAAACCGCATTCATCTTTTCATAAAAAAAGGTCAAAAACACTTACATCAATGAAGACAAATAAGGGCCCTTCGATCATGAAAACAGTCTCGCAATGACCGGGGGGACATAATGCAATGCGTTTCATCTTCACAGACTTCTTCTGTGGTGAACCTGCATGCTGGAAAATTTATGTGTAGTTTGAACACTGAACGCTGCTGTGAAAATTATATAGGTTTTGCACTGATTGATTATTTTCACATGTATGGATATTGTTATTTTGCTTATAGCAGCTGCATTCATTTATTTATTTATTTAGTTAACCACTTCAGCCCCGGAAGGATTTCCCCCTTTAGGACCGGAGCCCTTTTTGCGATTCGGCACTGCGTCGCTTTAACTGAAAATTGGGCGGTCTTGCGAAGTTGTACCCAAACAAAATTTGCGTCCTGTTTTTCCCACAAATAGAGCTTTCTTTTGGTGGTGTTTGGTCACCGCTGCGTCATTTCCGATCGCCGCTATAAACAAAAGAAGAGCGACGATTTTGCAAAAAACACAAATTTCTTACTATTTGCTAAAATACAAATCCAAAAAAAAAATAAAAAAACATTTTTTTTCATCGGTTTTGGCCAATTTATATTCTTCCTCATATTTGCGATAAAAAAAATTGCAATTGGCATTTATTGATTGGTTTGCGCAAAAGTGGTCACGTTTACGGATGATGAGAATTCATTTCTGGGGTTTTTATTTTTTATTTTTTATTAGTAATGGAGGCGATCTGCGATTTCTAGCGGTACTGCGATATTAGGGCAGACATGTCGGAACATTTTGACACTTTTTTGGGACCATTGGCATTTATACAGCGATCAGTGCTATAAAAATGCACTGATTACTGTGTAAATGTCATTGGCAGTGAAGGGGTTAACCTGCAGGGGGCACTCTAAGGGTTAACTGTGTTCTCTGGGCGTGTTCTAACTGTGGGGGGACTGTCCTAGCTGGGGAAGAGAAGTGATCACACCTTCCGTGTAGAGGAAGGCTGTGAATCACAGCCCTTCCCCCTTCACAGAACGGAGGTCCATGTTTACTTACACAGACCTCCGTTCTTTCACTCCGGGGGGGGCATCGCGGGTGGCCGGCGGCTATCGAAGCCGCCGCACCCGCTCCCTGGCCCTCCCCGGACACAGTGAGCGCGCACACTGGGCGTGATTTCGCAGCCGCCGTCATATGACGGTGATTTGCGCAGGAGCGCCACCTTGTCGCCGTCAATTGCCGATTGACGGTCGGCAAGCGGTTAATTTTAGTGTGGCGATTGCACATATATAAAAAATATTACACTCCCAAATTAATGAAGTGATTTTTTTTTCATTTCCAAACTCTTTATTACGACATATAAAATATACATAGTTATGACAATATACAGATAATGATAAAGCTTAATATTTGTCACAGATAATATTCTGCTGTCTTGAGCCAATATAATACCGGAATACATTTCTGACCCATTAGATATATAGATTTAAGAAACCATTGCTTCATATGTTCTGACATTTTGTTTGATTTTTTAGTACGCTTCTGTATTGTTTTTTTTATGACTCAAGTGAATATTTTATCAAAGGCTAAGTTCACCTTTTGGAACAAGTTGCATGTTCCACCTACATTTAGGGTGGAACATGTAACATACTAATGCAATAAAACAGAAAAAAGTGTGCTTAGTGCTAATAATCAAGTGTCAAAAGCTGCACCTATCATTCACCAGAATTCCAAATGATATCAAATACATATTCAAAAAATAAGTGTGCATACAGACACAAGCATTATTATTAATATTATTATTGTAATACAGGATTTATATAGCGCCAATAGCGCTTTGCAATATAAAGAGAGACAATACAAAAACAGTACAATTCAAAACAAGAGGGGCTGGTGAAACAAAAGGTAGGGACTATGAGGGATGAACTGATAAGGGGAGTAGAAGATTCCGTTGTCAGCTAGAGGCAGGATAGCCCTCCCTGAAGAGATGAGTTTTCAGGGCTTGCCTAAAAGTGGACAGAGTAGGAGATAGGCAGACAGATTGGGGTAGAGAATTCCAGAGGTTGGTAGAGGCTCTGGAGAAGTCCTGGAGACGAGCATGGGAGGAGGAGACAAGGGAGCTAGAGAGCAGAAAGTCTTGGGAGGAGCGAAGAGGATGGTTTGGGTGATATTTGGAGATAAGATTTTTGATGTAGCTTGGGGCAAAATTGTGAATGGCTTTGTATGTTATGGTTAGGGTTTTGAATTTTATTCTTTGGGAAATGGGAAGCCAGTGGAGGGATTGACAGAGAGAAGTGGCGGACACTGAACAGTTGGCAAGGTGGATGAGTCTGGCAGCAGCATTCATGATGGACTGAAGAGGGGATAGCTTGCGGAGAGGTGGGCCAATTAGGAGGGAGTTATAATAGTCAAGGCGAGCAATAACAAGGGAGTGAATAAGTTGCTCAGTGGTGTCAATGGTTAGGAAAGGGCGTATTTTGGAGATGTTTCGGAGGTGAAGTCTGCATGATTTGGACACTGAGTGGATTTGGGGCTGAAAGGACAGGTCAGAGTCTAGGATTACACCTAGTACCTTAGCGTGAGGGGATGGACTTATAGTTGTATTATTGATCTTGATAGAGAAGTCAGGGGAAGGGGCATGGGCTGGAGGAAAAATTATGAGCTCAGTTTTAGAAAGATTGAGTTTGAGGAAGTGGTATGACATCCATGCTGATATGTCAGTTAGTAAATTAGTAATGCGAGAGGAGACCAAAGGAGTGAGGTGACAAGCATCGCTAAAAACAATATAGAAAAATGAGTCTATTCAAACAGAAGTAAATAAGGGATTCCTGCTGTGGCCACTATGCTAGTTTGTTGCTGTTAGCTAGCGTGTAGCTGCGGCCGCTTCCGAGGGTTCATGAGCATCTGCACAGGCAGTCTGCATGTTGGTGTGGGGAGACGTGGAGGAGCCGCTGGAGGATTGGACCCGGCATGCGGACAGCTGGAATTTCCATGTCTCCATGTCTGTGCACTGACCGAGCAGGTGTAGCTGTTGGCCAAAAAATCCCAAAGCAAATGGGATTCATGGAGCACAGACTCACAGTTCTAGGGTTATTGCGGTCCACCATAGCGCCACCGCTCCTGCAGCACTTATCGCATTGGCCGCGTTTTTGGGGGACCTCTGTCTGCCTGGTCCGGCTGGTCCAGCTGTTCTCCTGCCGCTCTCCCACTCCACCTGCATTGGGGGTGGACCTGTCCTCCGAGGCTGTGTCAATGTGGACCTGTGCGGTCCCATGCTGCATGGCTCTGGCTGACGGTGCGTGTGCCTTGTACTTTGTGCTGTGTCTAGACGCGGCTGCCCGGTCGGCGGGAGAGGTGGCCTCGAGCTGGCACAGGGCTCTGGTGAGAAGGCACAAATCAGTGGGAGCGGGAGACCACCTCCCTGATTGTCTCCCTTGTCAACCAACCTGGCAGTGCCGGATATATGGATACCTGGATTGAACAGAGCGCAATCCCATCTCCAGCTCCAACTACTGCCAATCATCACTCTATCCATAGACTTATCTACAATCTCAACTACAGTCTCAAACTTGATCAGCTCATGTCCAGCAAGGGCCATCCACAGCCATCCGCTGGAATCCGCTGCTCCAGAGCCAGGTACTGTTGCTGTGGTTTATTGTTTTGTTTTAGTACTCTACAGCCCTTATAGTTTTTCACAGCCATAAACATCACTTTTACTTATGCTGGCTCTTAATTGCTCTCAACTGCTCTTAACTGCTCCTGACTGCACCTAACTGCCTGTGACAGAGATAGGAAAAAACATATGGGTATAGATGCCATGGGTAGCAAATATATGTATCTCAGCCATATTTTTTACCCATACTACCCATACTCTCTACCCATACTAGATCCTGCAGCGCCTTCCAGCACCAAGGGGGAGCACCAGGGCAAATAGCATTGCAATATTATTGCACATCAGAAGTAAAGTTTTGAACTTCTTTACAACCTTGTCCTTGACCTGGCAGAGTAGGAAAATGCGGCGGTAATAAAGGTATTGAGACAATGTTGATCTAAAGTCCAAAGAAATATTAGTAATCATAAAATGTTCAAGTAAATGGGTATAAAGTGCAGTCCAGTGTAAAATTCCGTGACTTCCACCCGCATGCGATGTTGACCACCACCAGGAAGAATATAAATGGGTACTCGTACCAGAAGGCAATGGGAGCAGAGCGTGTCATCACTCAATAACAATTGTCATCAGGGAGCTTCATAACATCCGCCACAGGTATACGTCACAGCTTTCCATGTGATGGGGAACCCACATCAATAAACCCAATAAGGATTTCAAATGTTGAAAACAGTATACCTCAAAACAGAAACAGTCCTACATAGCGTAATACTGTTTAATCAAATAATTTATTAACCACTTGCTGACCGCCAACCGCAGGTTGACGGCGACAGAGTGGTTCGATATCGCAAATCGTCGTCATCTGACGGCGGCTGCGAGATCGCGCACTGTGAGCGCGCCGCCGGAGGCGCGCCCACGCACTCACTGTGTTTGGGGAGGGCCAGGGAGCGTGTGCGGCGGCTTTGATTGCCGCCGGCTACCCGTGATGCCCCCCCCCGGAGTGAAAGAACAGAGGTCCGTGTAAGTAAACACAGACCTCCGTTCTGTGAGGGGGGAAGGGCTGTGATCACAGCCTTGCTCTACATGGAAGCTGTGATCGCTTCCCTTCCCCTGCTAGGACAGTCCCCCCACAGTTAGAACAGGCCCAGGGAACACAGTTAACCCTTAGAGCGCCCTCTGCAGGTTAATCCCTTCACTGCCAATGCCATTTACACAGTAATCCGTGCATTTTTATAGCACTGATCGCTGTATAAATGCCAATGGTCCCAAAAAAGTGTCAAAATGTTCCGACATGTCCGCTGAAATATCACAGTACCGCTAAAAATCGCAGATCACCGCCATTACTAATAAAAAAAATAAATAAATAAAAACCCCAAAAATGAATTCTCATCATCCGTAAACGCGGCCACTTTTGCGCAAACCAATCAAACTCCGATTGTGATTTTTTTATCGCAAATATGAGGAAGAATATAAATCGGCCAAAAACGGTGAAAAAATATGTTTTTTTGTATTTTTTTTTTGGATTTGTATGTTAGCAAAAAGAAAGAAATTCGTTTTTTTTTGCAAAATTGTCGCTCTTCTTTTGTTTATAGCGGCGATCAGAAACGACGCAGCGATGATCAAATACCACCAAAAGAAAGCTCTGTTTGTGGGAAAAAAAGGATGCAAATTTCGTTTGGGTACAACGTCGCACGACCGCGCAATTGTCAGTTAAAGCAACGCAGCGCCAAATCGCAAAAAGGGCTCCGGTCCTAAAGTGTGAAATCCTTCCGGGGCTGAAGTGGTTAAAGGAAGGTATTGCACCTACATGCATGAAGAGAAAACAAGCACAGCATGAAATTCCAGCATAAAATTATTTGATTAAACAGTATTACGCTATGTAGGACTGTTTCTGTTTTGAGGTATACTGTTTTCAACATTTGAAATCCTTATCGGGTTTATTCATGTTGGTTCCCCATCACATGGAAAGCTGTGACGTATACCTGTGGCGGATGTTATGAAGCTCCTTGATGACAATTGTTATTGAGTGATGACACGCTCTGTTCCAATTGCCTTCCGGTAAGAGTACCCATTTATATTCTTCCTGGTGGTGGTCAAAATCGCATGCGGGTGGAAGTCACAGAATTTTACACTGGACTGCACTTTATACCCATTTACTTGAACATTTTATGATTACTAATATTTCTTTGGACTTTAGATCAACATTGTCTCAATACCTTTATTAGCGCCGCATTTTCCTACTCTGTCTTGCTTACAATTTGGTTATTATTGTTGTGCTGGCTGCTTTAATTTTTGCCTTATTGTAGATAGCGCAGTACTGTCTATTTATTCTTGTCCTTGACCTGTCCGGTGTGGCCCTTGGGCTTCCTTGGCGCCGTTTGTTTACTGGGGTTCTCTGGTAGGCCTCTGGGGGTTTTGTATAGTAGCTGCATTTGTACTGAGATTGCATCGCACTAACACTAATACTAATTCTAACGCTTTCAGATTCTGGTTAAACTACTGAATTATTCTTTTGCCTAGCTTTATGAGTAGCTTTGAGTAGCTCAGTGATTACTGCTCCAAGCTAACTCCTAACGCCCATTAAGGATCAATTACTGCAAGTATTATATTTATTGTAACATACACGGGCTGTGATTTTTTATTTTTATGTTATTCATTCTCTACTGTCTCTATCACTATCTCCACTTGGTAAATAAACCAATAAACTATATAATCCACTTGCTCCACTCCCAGGCTGACAATCGGCACCCGGATCAAGAAACGAGGATCAAGGCACACCCATATCTGTAAAAGCTAAAGGGAAGTGAAGGAATAGATATAAGGCCTTGGATTAAACCTCTCTTTAATTTCCCCCTTTATACTCTGCTGCACTTACCTAACATTATTGTAACTCAGCGAAATTCTGGTTATGACTAGTTGTCGTAAGCACGCACGGCAAACCTTATGAATGACTTAAAAGTTATCCAAGCCATCCAAATCAAACAGCCTTCACCGCTATATGCCCCAGGTCAATCCTGCAACTACTAGAGCAAATACTACTACACCAGCAGTTCTCGGACCACTCGGAATGCCAAACCTGTCGGGACAGTTTCAGAGAATTCAAGAGGATAACAATTTAGACAACATTGAGCCATCCAAATCGGTGGAGCCAATGTCGTAAAGTCAGAGAGAGGGTACACAGCACTTCGAGGATGGGGCCAACCCGGCACTATTGACAAATCAGCTGACCATCCCCCAAAACGACCTAACAAGCCTGACGGTAAGCTCTGCAGGTAGCGAGGAAACAGCAACTACTTCTAATATGATGCACCTCACCCCTACGGGGGAAATTATGGGGGATACAGAGGAAGGAGGCCCAGCAGGCAGCTGGAACATGAGCAGAGGCACCTTGGTACTGCAAGAGGGGAGTAGAGTGCAGGACCGCATTGTTACAGAACCCCCCGGCATGTGCCAACTTACCTCATGCTTGGTCTGGTTCCACAGAGATGCAAGAACAAACGTACTACCCCCAAATATGCTCTGGGACTACCCGGGGCTACATCAGAAGACTCAGGGATGGAGACACTGAGCACAGGGCCATCAACACAGGGACTTTGGTCTCAGGGCTTCAGCCTCATTAGGACCCAGCTGCAACAGGAGGATCTGGACCTAAAGGCTATTCTATGTTCCCTTCCTACAAAACAGGATCTGTTACTATTGCCCAGTAGAGGAGATACGGAAGCCCTTGCACAATGTTTGGAAGGAGCCCTGAGGAAGGAAATATCTGAGGTGCGTGAACAGGTGGAAATTGTTGAAACCAGAGTCTCTAAAATAGAATCCCCGGTGAATACCATAACCATGCGGATGGATGAAATAGAGATGTCAGAATCTACAGTACAACACAAACTCATCTCACTTTCCTTGCGGGTTGACAATATGGAAAACCACAGCCGCAGAAACAACATCCACTTTAGGGGAATTCCGGAAAAAATTGCAGGAGCGGATTTGGGCCCTGCAAAACAGTTCATCTGCAATAATATTTTGGGTAACCCCCCCCCCCAGTCTGAGCTTGTAATAGATAGAGTACACAGAGTCTCACAGTTTAGAAGTGGCCAAGAGTCTGGCCACCGAGATGTCCTTTGCCGGATACATTACTATAATATAAAGGAAGAAATAATGCGAGGGTTGTGGCAGCTGGGCCAGGTGGAATATGATG
>BLSH010535103.1:10845-26365 GCA_018402905.1 Glandirana rugosa
CCGAGTCCATATAACTACTACACGACGACCATACCTTCCCTCTACTTCTCAGACATGTATTCAAAAACGTACTCGATTTAGTCTTGTGGTCCTTATATTTCGATTGGATGTGAGACGTACGGGTAGTTTATTGCAAGGAGCTAGACGTCTAATCTAGACTTTTACCCTTTGATTAATGGTTGTGTAAATCTTTTGGGTGGCGACGTTTATAAAACAACCTTCGGTGTTCGGTAGTGGGTTTTTGTAAGTAAGCCCGATAGGGGTGGCCTGTTAAAAACTCCTAATTCGCCTTAACGAGAAATTACGGTTTCTGAATCTTTGATATAGATCACTTGCTTCTTTTTTATAATCTTCTTCTAAAGAGCAATTCCGCTTAATCCTCAAAAATTGTCCGGTGGGGATAGCCCGAATGAATGTTTTTGGGTGATGGCTTGTGGCTTCCAACAAAATATTTGCAGCGGTGGGTTTTCTAAATGTGTTGGTAATTAGTTTCCCATTTTCAGATCTAATCTGCAGATCGAGGAACGTTATTTGATGGGCATGCAGAGTGTAGGTTAGCTTTATATTCCTGGTGTTCTGATTTAGCTCATGCAAAAACTTATGTACAGACTCTTCATCTCCCTTCCATACCAGCAGCACATCATCAATATACCTGAGCCATAGTAGAGCATGGCCCAGGTACATATATGATCGAAAAACAATCTCCTCCTCCCACATGCCCAAGTGAAGGCATGCATACGCAGGGGCCCAGGGTGCTCCCATTGAGGTGCCTCGTACTTGCCTATAGTACGTCCCGAGGAAGGCAAAACAGTTGTTAGCCAAAGCAAAACTTAGCAGTTCAATAATGAACTCATTTTGGGATCCCAATTCAGGGTAGAACAATTCCAGAAAAAAGGAAGTTGCCGCGATGCCCCACTCGTGGGGTATCAACGTGTATAGTGACTCAACGTCGATCCCCACGAGTAGGGCATCCCCGGGTACAACAACATCATGAATCTTTCTTAATACGTCACCGGTATCCTTGACGTAGGAGGTAAGTTGTACAACTAGATCTTTTAATAGGGAGTCGAGGTATTTTCCCACTCGTTCTAGGGGCCCTCTGATGGCAGAGATTATGGGTCTACCAGGTGGATTAGTAATAGATTTGTGTACCTTAGGTAGTATATATATCGTTGGTGTATTGAAGTCTTTTACTAGCAAATATTCAAATTCTTTTTTGTCCAGAAGATCAACTTCTCTAGCTAACTGTAGCTTGAAGTTAAGTTCTTCCACAATGGTCCCGAATGGATTATGGTCAAGCCTCTCATAGGTAGTTCTATCTTTCAGTTGACGTAGAATTTCTTTTTCATAATTTTCAGCTGAAAGTAGTACCACATTTCCCCCCTTGTCGCTCTTCTTAATGACAATATCACCTGCTTTCCCCCCCTTTCCCCCATGCACCCCAGGGGGTTCTCCCGTCTGTAATGGATGTGGCCAAGCTCAACTCTATCCAGCGCTGAGGATTACCATGTTTCATCTCTGACCGCTCCATACCAGGACTTCTATGTTGCAGCAGCACCAGATCAGCTGAGCGGAACGGACCAGTAGCTTATCAATGGCAACTAAAGACTAAGGAAGCAGTGACCTGCCTATTGAAGTGCTCATCACTAACCACGCCTCTGCGTGAGGATCGCAGGAGCTGCAAGACACAAATGGGTGAAGAGCCATGGCTTCTATGTGCTCCCCTCGTTCCTCCTGAGCAGCTGTCTAACACCCGAGTTGAATGCACCCTATCTAAGGACGAATCCTCGACCTGTGAATGATCCGTCAACCGTAAGTGCCAGCACTAAATCACAGTTTAAGACCGCTTCATCATTAGTGCTATATGCAGTTAAACCGCACCATACACTTTCTATTGGCAAACTATCTATACTACTATTTGTACTGCCGCATCAGTAAATCATATGGTATCGGAATGCACACCACATGCATGTATCCACTCTTCGTATGGTCAACTCACCTTGGTGCTTGCCACTGAAGCTGTAATAGACACCATCTACTCCACTCTCAAGGAGTTCATTACCCAGCATTCATTTATATAATGATTAATTGATTACAGTGGATGCTGTTTATGGTTTCATGTCTATGGATGGTTTGACTGTTTGTCATTTTTGAAATGTGCTAATTCAATGCCATGATTTTGAAATGTGCTAATTCAATGCCATGATTTACCCCAAAGTGCAATAGACCCAGATGTTCCTGACGATACCGGCCACACTTTACTGAGTGGCGGTGCCGTTTTAAAGGATTTCCTGGACTACAAGCACATATGGGGATTTCTTGCTATAGTATTTAAATCTCCATTTGGGAATTTGTTGAGCTTCAAACCACCCTGGGGTGCTTTGTTTTAGATTACGTTACTTGTGTGTCCTCCAAATGTCACTGTGTTCTCACTATTTACCTAAATAAATTAATTTTATACAGATCATACATGTTGCAGGGTTATCCCTTCTCTTCCCTTGGAAGTGTCTGGACCTTCTTTTTGTTGGGGGTCTGTCCCTAACTTTTGGATACTGTGGCTAACACTGGTCCCATAGGTGAACCCCACCCTAAATAGGGTGTGACTACAGCTTTATGAGTAGATCTCAACTTGTCTAAAAGGTTTGAGATCCGTGTCTCTATTCCCTTCCCTATTTCCCCTTACTTATTATATTGAAGTCCCCACCAAGAATTATGCATCCCTCGGCAAAGCTTTTGAGTTCATCTATCACAGATTGACAGAAGGAGACATGTGCTTTATTTGGAAAATATACATTCGCCAGGGTAGTAGGTGTACCTGCTAGTGTGCCCTTTAGGAATATATATCTGCCCTCTGGATCTGCAAGAATTTTTTCTGTTGTGAATGCTGAATGTTTGCTTATTAAAATTGATACCCCTTTGGTTCTGGCATGGGGGTTAGTCGAGTGGTAGGCTTTATTAAAGAAGTTATCTGTTAGGTTGGGGATTTGTGAACCTTTAAAATGTGTTTCTTGAAGGTATACTATCTGTGGTTTAAGTTTTTTGATTTCCCTAAGTATTTTTTGTCTTTTTTCTGGTGTACTAAGTCCATTTACATTATGTGAAATGACCGTGGGGTTGTTACCTAGGTTTGAGTATGTCATGGTAGTAAAGTGTATTGTGTAGAGTTGTGATTGATTCTCTTGTTAGATATGATGGTAGGGTTAGATTATGTTTCGGATTTTAGATTTCACTCCGTTTTCGCTTCCTCTGATTCTGCCCTGCAGTGTCAGGGGGAGCTAGTGTTTTAGACTTCGGGTGCTATTCAGAAAGGTTTCTTTCTAATAAAGTTGTGTACTTTTCTATTGGGGGGTCGTGGGGGTGGGTTTTATGGCGGAGGTATTAGTGTTTTTAATTTTGTGTTGTGTGGGAGGGTGGGGTTTTATTTATTTGTTTGTATATTGGTGAATCACCACTTATCCCATATGCTTTTGTTTAAGTGATAGTTAATAGGCATGTATCAAAAAGTAATTTCTACAAATCTATACAAGACAGCAAATTCGTAAAGAGAACTGGGAGACAAAAACATTGATCTGGTGTCACCCAGTGCTCTTCATCTGTCAGTGGTCAACTGGCTTTGGTGAACGAGCCAGTTAAGTATGCTAAGGCTGTGTGGTGGGACCCGAGGGGGGGTAGACGCCAAAAAAAAAAAAAAAAAAAAGGGGGTGGTTAGGTTTAGGCGTCCCCCGCCTCCCGTCCCCCACACAGCCAGAGACATCAACATTTGTTACAACCATGTAAATAAAGGTATTTATATTAGGAAGAATGGGTGTGTACCCCATCCAGCTCTGCACCTCCAGTCGTCCTTTTAGTCGGGACAATTATTTGTTTTAATAGGTAACTTAATCATCGTTATGATATTCTCAGGTTAATTTGATGGTATTTGCTCTTTCTTGTTTATCAGGTGCAGAGGTGGATGTGGCACGGATTAAACTTAAGTTGAAACTCAGCTTTTTAGGTAAACTGCATTAATAACTTCCTCCATTAAAGGGGAGTGTATATTCATTTTGTTAAATTAAGTGTGAACTTAAGACTGAGAGAAATGATGATTAACGTCTTTGCCCCTTCTCTCAATCTTTTTTTGGGAGTCCTAGGGACTTTGAAGCTAGGTTTGCTTCAGGTTTTAGCTAGTGCACATGTTTGTTGTGTCCCAAATACCTTTCCGTGTACCAGTAGGTGTTCATTCCGGTCTTTTCTTTCTCTTCTTCCTTGTGGTGGAGGCAGAGTCTGGAGTAATCTCTTTTCAAACAAACAAAGGGCAAAAGAAAACAAGGCCAACATTAAGAAAAGAGTTACAATCTGCCATTTATCTTAAAAGTGTATAGACCGGTAAGTTGCCCGTGTTCTAGACAGGACTCAATGCTTGGAACTGTAAGTGTTTCTTCATTATGATTATTATGCCTTATCTCCCAATTTTTGAGGAGCTTGGGTGGTATATGTCAGTATGGTTGTTTTCTCTTCTTTTCTTTTCTTTTCTTTTCTTGTAATGTTGTTGGTTCTCTGACCTTATAACAGATTTGTAGTGTTCAGTGGGTATCTGGGCTCATTTTGTTTTGAAGATTTTGTTGATAGGATGAGTTCTGGATCGGAATCTACTTCAAAGACGGTTGTCTCTTGTTCTTGGTGTCTTGGAAGCTGGCGTGTCCAAGTTCTGGCTCTCATGCTGTTTTTGTTTCTTTCCTTTTTTGAACGGGGATTTGTGTGGGGTGGATACCGTAGAAGCTGTCAGAGAGGTGTGTGGTAGCGGGTCTCGGAATTCTTGGTACCATTCTGGAAGGTCAATTATTTCGCTTTGTATTGCTTCACAGAAGTTGGGGATGTCTTCTGGTGTACGTAGTAAAATCTGTTTACCGTGTATTGTAATCTGTACCGCAAAAGGGAATTTCCATCTGTATGGAATCTTCTTCTCTTTTAGAATTTCCAGCATGGGTTTAACAGCTCTCCTGTTTTTCATTGTAATAGGTGACAAGTCCTGAAAGAGCAGTATGGTCGCGCCATTGAACAAGATTTGGTCGTTTTGTCTTGCTTTCTGTAAAATTTCTTCTTTCAAGGGGAAGTTGTTTAGGCAGCAGATTATATCTCTGGGGGGTGCTGTGTCAGGGCCTTTAGGTCTGAGTGCTCTGTGCGCCCTTTCAAATTCGATCGTAGAATCAATTGGTCTTTCCAGCAGGTTATTGAAGATGGAGGTCAGGACCGGTTTAATTTCGTCCGTATTTATTGATTCAGGAATACCTCTGACCCTTATATTCTTTCTTCTTCCTCTGTTATCTAGGTCTTCCATTTGTCTGTTTAGTGTTATTAAATGTTGGGAGTGCGAGTAAGTTATTTTGTCTAATCTTCTTATTGCTTTGTCCCTTTGTGATCCATTTTTTTCAATAAATGACATTTGCTCGGTTAGGGTCTGGATTTCTGTCTTGAGGTCTGTCAATGCCGAGGAGAATGATTTCTTGATGTCAGCAGCAATCTCGGTCATATCCCCGTAAGTTAAGGGGTGGTCAAGATTTGTGTTATTTCCTGCAGGTATGTCAGAGGCTGCCAGTGATTCATCATCAAAGTCCTCTTCATCTGTATATTCTTGTACTTGGTGGGTTTTTGATCCAGTCATGTTTCTGTTTTTCTGAGATTGATTTTTGAAAATGTCTGCTATGTCAGGGCATGTGGAGCCTGTTAATGATCTTTGGTATCTGGTTTGTGATCCTGATTGTGAGCCCGTTTTCTGGGGTTTGCCCATCTTTCTGAGTAGTGGGATTGTGTGGTGATTCTTTGTGCTATATTAGCAATGGTTCATTGTGGCTGTAATCTCAGTACTGTAATCTGGGTGTACCAAGATGGCCGCTTGTGGAGGAGGTGCAGCACCTGGTAATATCTTTGCTTTATGGGCTTCCTTAAGTATTTTCTCTGGGAAGTTAAGGTATCGGCGTTAATATGAGTCTCTGTGCTTTTGACATATAGTGCTGACTCCTGCTTAACCCTTTGTGTGCCGCGCTAAGGGAGCGGTGTTTTGATGGGATCAGTGACAGGCCTGCCAGGCCCCAAGCACCGCGTTCTTGCCAGCGGTGATCCGCTCCTTCAGAATGGGTGCAGAGGGTCCCTTTGTGCGGTCGCCGCCGTCCGCTCTCAGCACGATGTATTGCGTGCGGATGGCCGGAAATCTAGGCCGGTATCAGGCTGGCTTGGGCCTAGCTGTGTGGCGTGGAGCGGTCGGGCCGGGTGTATATCTCCCGTTTCCCTCAAGGCTCAGTCACAATAGGGGTATCAGTGTGTTGATATAGGTGAGGGGAGTCTTTCAAAGGTGGTATTTTATCTCACCTCTCCTTTGTCTTCTTGGATTGCTCTGGGAAAGGTCTTTGTGCCTGGAGCTTCTCCAAAAGACGTCCGCCGCTCGTCCCTGCAAGCCACGCCCCCCCAGCTCATCTCTATATGAGACTAACTTCCGCCCATTATTGACCAAAATGCGTCTACATCTTCAGCTATGGCAAACACTCACTCTGACATGGTTTGGGAGATGTAGTGATTTTAAAATGGCAATACTCCCCCAGATTTTATATCTAATGTCAGTTAAGCTTCCTCAAGCTTTTTTTCACTCATGCCGAGCGTTGCTGACTAAATTTATCTGGAGTAATAAAGCAGCTAGACTTTGCTATTCCTTGATGGTCCTGCCTAAACTTAAGGGGGGAATTGGTCTACCAGACCTGATTTCATACTACTGCGCTGTACATTTATCAAGAGTGGTATATTGGTGTTATTCCCACAGACCAAACTATGGGTGCAAGTTGAGCAACAAGTCACTCCGATTAATCTGTCTTCACTCCCTTGGGTCGCACCTAAACACCACCACGGGTTAAAGTCACACCCCGCCATTGGAGCTACAATTGCAGCTTTTATTCATGCATTCTCAAAGAAAGGCCTCTCCCCATACCCCTCACCTTTAACATCAGTGATCCACAACCCAGAATTTAAACCCAGGGTAGACAACAAACAGTTGAGGGAGTTGGCAGGAATAGGTAGAACTAGGTGTATGCATTTCACTACCCCACAGGGTTGGATGTCAACCCAAGCTCTATCAGGGCTTACTCAGCCACCTTTGAGCTCTTGGTCAGCCTTTCAGTTGTCTCACTTCTTGCATTGTCTACCGGAAGCAAGACTATATGCTAGGCAACTGACACCATTCGAGCACGTATGCGCGGAGGGTAAACCTGTCTCACATCTGCTGTCATTCCTGTACAAAGAAATTATTGTGCCTCCGGTGGACAGTACCCCCCATATATTCGCCGCTGGGAGGCAGACTTACAAATTTCTCTCTCAAGACAGCATATAGACAGGATTATCCATCTGACTCATGGTTCCTCCATATCAAGCCGATTTCAAGAACAGGGATATAAGTTATTAGCTAGGTGGTAATACTCAATAAAATATACCCGCAGATTTCAAAGCGCTGCTAGCGGTGTAACAAAGAACCAGGGACACTTCTGCATAATTTTTGGCAGTGTCCCCTGCTTACCCAGTTTTGGAAGGGGGTGGGGAAGGTGATTAAAACACTTACATCAGTAGATTTAGGGCAAGACCCTTTGGGCTACCTTCTGCATCTAAACCGGGTCCCCCAACATCGCTACAAGAAAACACTGATTGCGCTTTTTTTCAACACAGCCCAGGCATGCATTTTGGATCTGTGGAAGTGCAGAACCACGCCAACAGTGAGCCACTGGTTCTCTAGAATGGATGAAATCAGATCCATGGAGAACACAATGGCAGTCTTGTATGGGAGAGAGGAGGACTTTAGGGATATTTGGTTACCCTGGACAAATTTTATTACCACACTCCCACTTACGGAGAGAGCCTTGAGCTGGGGGGAGCCTGGGCCGTGTGGGTTTCCCGTGGGGAGGATGGGGGTGGCTAGGAGAACCCCCTCTCTTTCTCTCTTGCTTTCTCTTTTTTTTTTTTTTTGAGTTAGACAACCCTTCTGACACTTTTGTGTCCTGGTCAGGAGAGAATTACTTCAGCTTTATTATTTTGAGGAAGGTAATTTATAAAAAAATAGAGAAGAAAAAAAGAAAAAAACATTCCCTTACAATCCTACATTTTACATTTGAATGAAATAAAAAAAAATTGCTTAAATGGAGCGCATTCATTAATAAAGTAAAAGGAACGAAGGAAAACACCACAATGATGTGGCTAAATGAGAGATTTTTATGAATGTTAAGCTGAAATTTGTCTCTTGAGGAAGTCTACTGAGGTGGTGGGAAAAAAAAAACAAAAACAAATAAGGGATTCCTGGCTTCCAACAACAGAATGCACAATTCTTGAAAAGTACACGTACCCTTGTGCCCTTCACCAATGAATGAGCCTCTTATCAGATTATGTTGATTTTCTATCACAGAGATCAACAAGGCATATTAACATTAGGATGATTCCAGGCTTCCAATTGCAGACCAAACACCATTCATGGACTTCATAAGTGCCTCCAGTATTAATTGGCTCAGCCAGATGACCACACGCAGAATGTTATGCAAAGGAACAAAGACCTTAACCTTACATAGTGTAATTCTGTATTACAAATTTATTTTAAAAAAAATATATATACAGGCAGATACTCATAATTTTGTAGGTAAAAACTGCACACAATCATAAAACAGCACACCAGCATGCACTCGGCCAGCACGATGATGTCACAAGCTAAGCCCCTCCCATTGTAAATAACAAAAAATAAAGGAAAAAAAAAGCTAGAGCAGGGTTTGATCTTGGTCATTGTCAGGGTTAGAGTTAGGGTCAAGGTCAAGGCCAGAGTCATTAGTTAGGGTCAAATGTCAGGGTTAGTGTATTTTAGGTAGGATAAAATAACTTTTTTTTTAATTTAGTATCAGTGACAGTTAGTGCCAGTGCGTTTTAAGTAGGATAAAAAACAAAACAAAAAAAAAAACAAAACGTGAACTATTGTTTCTGGGCTCTACTATGGTTACATATAGCAAATAACATACACATTGTATGGTATCACTGCATCACCGGCTTGTGTAAAAGGGACATGTACACTGATAACCAGGGCACTTGTTATCAGTGTCCTGATTATCAGTGCAGTCCCAATCAGTGACCACCAGTGCTACCAATCAGTGCCCACCAATGCTGCCAATCAGTGCCCATCAGTGCTGCCAATCAGTGCCCATCGGTGCCTCCTCATTAGTGTCACCTTTCAGTGCCGCCTTTATACACTGGTTTGACGTATTACACCATGAGGAGTTGTCTGTTCTTATTTTGATGCATGGTATCTGTGGAAGTATTATTTGGGACAGATATTCAGGACCCTTTTGAAAGTTACTGCTGTTGATGTAATCAACCTGTGGATATAGTCTATGCCTTTTTGATCACCTATAGCTTAGTAGTCCACATCTTGTGGTAAGAGGCTTGCTGTGTCGATGTACGGTGGAGGACTTTCATCATTCACTCCAGTCTGTTTGATTTTACACTTTGGGTGATAATTAAAGATATAATATCTGTGGATATTTTGGGGACTCTGCTATAGGAACTAAATGCTGCATTTATCATCTTTTATATGCTTGAATTGTTACCAACAATGTATGCTGGCTACTGTTTTTTTTAAACCTGCAGTGACATTTGTTCATTGATATTATCAGTGGCGCTTACCAGTGCCCATCAGTAGTGTTGAGCGAACCCGAACTGTAAAGTTCGGGTCCATACCGAACTTTTGGGTGTCCAGGACCCGGACCCGAACCCGGACTTTTCAAAAAAAGTCTGGGTTCGGGTCCGGGGTTCTGGTAATTTTACTAAAAGTTCTGAAAAGTGCTGTAAAAAAGTCCTGGAAAGTCCTAGAGGTCTGCAAAAGGAAGGAAAATTGGGGCAAGGGTCAGACAAGTGCCCTACAAAGAAATGGGGATAGGGAAATAACTTTAAATAATTAAAAAAGACAAAACATAAAAAAATCAAAAATGGAGGTGGATGTGGACTATCTTAAAACTGTGTTAGAAAAGTATAAATTAGCGGGGAGAAGCCATATCACTGTTCTAAGAACAGTGATATGGCTTCTCCCAGCTAATTTATACTTTTATCACACAGTTTTAAGATGATTGTACATTCTACAATCATCTTAAAACTCTGTGAGAAAAGTATACATTAGCCGGGAGAAGTCATATCCCTGTTCTTAGAACATCTGCAAACTGTGTGAAAACTATCAATTAGCGGGGAGAAGCCAAATCACTGTTCTAAGAACAGGGATATGGCTTCTCCTGGCTAATATATACTTTTCTCACAGAATTTTAAGATGATTGTAGAATGTACAATCATCTTAAAACTGTGTGATAAAAGTATAAATTAGCTGGGAGAAGCCATGTTTATAGAACAGTGATATGGCTTCTCCCCACTAATTTATGCTTTTCTCACACAGTTTTAAGATAGTCCACATCCACCTCCATTTTTGATTTTTTTATGTTATTTTTTTTTTAAATTATTTAAAGTTATTTCCCTATCCCCATTTCTTTGTAGGGCACTTGCCCGACCCTTACCCCCATTTCCTTCCTTTTGCAGACCTTTAGGACTTTCCTGGACTTTCTTACAGCCATTTTTGTGCCTAAAAGTTTGGGTCCCCATTGATTTCAATGGGGTTCGGGGCCAGGTCAAAGTTTGGGTTCTGTCCGGATCCGAACCCGGACTTTGTCCCGAAGTTCGGCCGAACCAGCAGAACCCGAACTTCCAGAGGTTCGCTCAACTCTACCCATCAGTGCTGCCTACCATTGACCATCAGTGCCACCTATCAGTGCCTATCAGTGCCTCCTCATCAGTGTCACCTATCAGTGCCACCTACCAGTGCCTCATTAGCACACATCAGTGAAGGAGAAAAATCACCTCTTTGCAAAATTTTATTACAAACTATGAAAAAGTTTTTTTTTATTTAGCAAAAAAACAAAAAACCCAGTTGTGATTAAATACCACCAAAAGAAAGCTCTATTTGTGTGAAAAAATATAAACATTGCATTTAGGTACAGTGTTGTATGACCATGCAATTGTCATTCAAATTGTGACTGTGCTGGAAGCTGAAAATTGGCCTTGCAGGAGGGGAGTAAAAGTGCCCAGTGTTTAACCACTTCCCACCTGCCATATGCTGAATGACAGCCAGAAAGTGATTCAGTTATTCTGACTGGGCATCATATTATGTCCAGTAGGATAACCTGCGGGGGACGTGCAGCGTGGCGATCAGTGATGTGGTGTGTCACTCTGACACCCCACATCTCCAATCGTGGTAAAGACCCCTGACATAGGCTCTTTACCACATAATCAGCTGTGGCCAATCACAGCGGATCACAGCGTGAACCAGGAAGTGACGTAATTGGTGGCCCTGTCAGAGGGGGTGTGTGTGCTGATAAACAACGCATTGATGATCAGTGCAGCCCTCATCAGAGGTGCCCACCACAATGGCAATCAGTGCCCAACAAAGTACCAATCAGTGCCCATCAAAGTGCCAGTCAGTGCCCTTCACAGATGCCAATCAGTGTCCATCAGTAATGATTGTCAGTACCTCATCATCAGTGCTGCCTATCAGTGCCATCTATTAGTGCCCATTAGTGCCATCTATCAGTGCCGCCTATCAGTGCCATCAGTGCTGCCTATCAGTGCCCATCAGTGCTGCCTATCAATTTCCATCAGCATCACCTATCAGTGCACATCAGTGGTCATCAGTGCTGCCTATCAGTGCTGCATATTAGTGTGGCCTATTGGTGCCCATCAGTGCTGTGTATCAGTGCCGCCTATCAGTGCCCATCAATTCTACATATTAGTGCCACCTCATCAATGCCCATCAGTGCCGCCTAATCAGTGCCCACCGTGCCCATTAGTGTAGCCTCATCAGTGCCCATTAGTGAAGGAGAATAAAATATTTCATAACAGAAACAAAGAAAAACTTTTTTTTCAAAATTTAGCAAACAAAAAAAACCGCAGTGGTGATAAAAATACCACCAAAAAAAGCTCTATTTGTGGGAAGAAAATGATAAATATTTCGTTTGGGTACAGTGTTGTATGACCGCGCAATTGTCATTCAAAGTGTGACAACGCTGGAAGCTGAAAATTTGCTTTGCAGGAGGGGAGTAAAAGTGCCCATTAAGCAAGTGTTTAACCACTTCCCGTATACCGTATGCAGAATGACAGCCAGAAAATGGTTTGGTTATCCTGACTGGGCATCATATTATGTCGATCAGGATAACCGGATAACCCATGATCACGAACCCGCGAATATCACTCTGACACACTACCTCTCTGATCATGGTAAAGAGCCTCTGACATAGGCTCTTTACCATATAATCAGCTGTGACAAACACAGATGATCACAGCATGAACCAGGAGGTGCTGTAATCAGCAGCTCTCCTGTCAGAGGGGTTGTGTGCGCTGATAAACAGCACATTGATTGTCAGCGCAGCCCCATTAGAGGTGCCCACCACAAAGGTAATCAGTGCCCAACAAAGTAAAAATCAGTGCCCACCAAAGTGCCAGTCAGTGCCCATAAAAGTGCCAATCAGTGCCCATCAGTAATGACTGTCAGTACCTCATCATCAGTGCCATCTATCAGTGCTCATCAGTGCTGCCTATCAGTGCTCATCAGTGCCACCTATCAGTGCCCATCACTGCCGCCTATCAGTGCTGCATATTAGTTCCCATCAGTGCCGCCTATCAGTGCCAATCAGTGCTGCATATCAGTGTAGCCTATCTGTGCCCATCAGTGCTGTGTATCAGTGCTGCCTATCAGTGCCCATTAGTGAAGGAGAAAACAATTTTTAATAATAGAAATTAAGAAAAACTTTTTTTTTCATATTTTTCAGTGTTTTTTAGTTTGTTTAGCAAAAAATAAAAAAACCAGCGGTGATCAAATACCACCAAAAATAGCTCTAAATGTGGGAAGAAAATTATAATAATTTAGTTTGGGTACAGTGTTGTATGACCGCACAATTGTCATTCAAAGTGTGACAGCACTGAAAGCTGAAAATCATCCTGGGCAGGAAGGGGGGAAAGTACCCTGTATTGAAATGGTTAAGCCATATGAATAAAAGCTGCCTGGAAACACTCTGCCAGTGTTATACGATTTATCCCAGCCCATTCAACTACCACTTTTGATGGACAGCCTGACCCATTACAGAAACAGTAAACATAATACATCTACAGGCAAAACAACAGGTAAGAACAGCAGTGGTGGCTGGTGGGTTCTTCTTTTGGGGGGCGGCAAGCATGCACCAACCCCCACACCCCCTAATGGAGCAGCGCTGGGACAGCACAAACCCAAACCCCCACCTCCCCCGCCACCAGTCAGCGTGGCACTGACAGCACCCACCGGCGGCACTTACCTGCTCCTGTGATTGGGCTCTCCTCCTCTCCTGGAATAGTGGGGCTCTCCTCCTCCTCCTCTCCTCCAGTGTGGGCAGTGGTGGCTCTGGTGTCCGCCCCTTAAGCTTCCTCCCCTGTCTGTCTCCTTTTCCGTCAAAGAGCTAGACATCCAATAAGATCACTCGACACTTTGGCCAATCAGGAAACAGGTCTCATGACCTGCCTCCTGATTGGTGGGGAGGAACTTTAGTGTGAAAATTAAGTCGTTATCATCACACAACAGGGTGGGATCAGGGTGCAGTGCTCTGTACCCCGACCCACCCTTTTTTGAAGCCTATAAGATCTTCATGCTCTAATCAGTTGCTTCAAAAACACACTTCCCAGCAAACCAGGTACTGGTTCTCATCTCAAGAGGAAAACCTTTGGTCGCCCATTGAGCGAGAAACAGTACCAAACCATGACCCTCCCGCCCTACTAATGGCAGCTGCCATGTCCCACAAAGTGCAAATCCCTGACGCTCCTACAATTCTGGCTACAGTTAATGCATGGAGAACCCTATCAAATCTACACTTCCAAGCTGAACAACACACCACAATTAGGCTACCACTAGCTACATATGATTACCTAATCACTGACTTTTCTTCACACCAATGGAAAAAAAAAGGCTACCATTTTAGTCTCAGTGATATCCCTACATGCACAGCAATAGACAACCTAAAAATTAACCAAATTAAGCATTATCAAGCGTCCAACCCCCACACCAACATCCAGCTACCGGCGAAAGTTTGGCACTTTCTTCTTGGTAAACTCCAACCCCTCCCGAAAGGAATCTCTCTGCTATATAGGTATTATAATCAGGCCCCTATATCGAATAAGATAAAAAGCACTCTCAGATGGGAACAGGAACTTAAAATGGAATTTACCCAGACACAATGGCAGGCAGCATTCAAAGCCAATAACAAATTCTCAGCATGTGTGGATCATTGGGACAATGCCCTAAAATTACTGCATAACTACTACCTAACACCCCACAGACTGCACTTGTTCAATCCTAAGTCCTCTCCTCTCTGTTGGAGAAACTGCCAGCAAAAGGGGACCACACTCCACACCTTCTGGGAATGTCCAGAATTAAACACCTTTTGGAACACGGTTGGAGGACTGGTCTCTGAAATCAACACCCATAGATTGACTTTAACTCCCGAACTAGCACTACTCTCCGTTGGGATTGAAAAATTCCCAACACAAACGAGAACCATAATAGCACACACCCTCTTTGCGGCACGAACAGCAATAGCTAGCAAATGGAGGAACCCTGACCCCCCCACTATAACTGAAGTGGTGACTAGAGTGAACTCCCAGGCTCTGATGGAAAAAATGATTGCCTACAAAGCTAACAAGGCCCAGGCCTTCCATCACAAATGGAAAGCATGGACCACCTCTAAACGATCCACTCTTCCCAAGGAAAACACCTCACTCTGACTCCATATGGTTCTTTTTAGGCCCGCTCAAATCTAAACTAATTTGATGAAATGTTATGTAACAAACACCATCTAACACCCTCTTCTGAACCGGCGAGTTCGCCAATTTGAAAGAGCCTACTGACGTGTACACTCTAAGAGCAAAGTCTTATCAGTATTATCTCTGTTTAACTGAAGTTTTGTGTTACAACCACTACCGTCTCTTATTTTTATGTTTATGACACCGGTGCCTACGATACGGCTTGTAAGGAAAAATGACAAACAGAGGCACGGAACTAGCGAAGGGAGCCTCCCACCCATAAAATTACCTCATCAAATAGGCCTGAAAACGAAGCCGCAATCTCCGCCCACAGAATAGCTCCCAAAAAGGGGGGGCGGAATTTTCCCTGTGAGAGGGGGATAATTAGACTAAACCCAATAGGGTCTATATTGTTTACAACCTTCCTATTGGCAGATAACTGGGATGCTCCCTCCGCTGGTGCACATCTCGCTATGAATAACTTCGCAGTCTACTTCTTGTACCTTAAGCTTTACAGCATAAAAAATCTGTATCTCTGCATCCTCCCAATTGGGGAGTGTATATTGTACATGACTGCACTTGCAACTTCAATAAAAATTTATTGTTAAAAAAAAAATATGAGATCCAAAGAGATGTCACTATCAGTGAAGCAAGCCATCATTAGGCTGAAAAA
>BLSH010535103.1:119383-129836 GCA_018402905.1 Glandirana rugosa
ATCACCAATTACTAAGAATAAGACTTACCAGATTCCAATAGTCACCACATGGGGTTCCAAGTCACAACCCTGGGAATGAAAAGTTATATAAATATTTACTATATCCCAGACCCTAATTTTCATGGTAAAGTCACAAACGTCTACTGTGGTTCGATACGTCACCTTATTGAAGGAACGTCCTACAAAGGTTGAATGTTCGGCTGGAGTCACGTGACAGATTAACCCGCTGATACACCGTTACTCCAAATTACTACTATTTACATTTCAATACGTGAACCTCCGATTCTTATACGTACGTAGCATGTATGATCCCCCTCATGTTTAATACAAGAAAGGATTTTGCTTGCTTTGGAAACCGCAGCTTGGCATTGCATGCCATTATTAAGCTTATGATCTACCAAAACCCTCAGATCCTTCTCCACTATGGTTTCCCCCACTTGTACTCCCCCTAGTATGTACGATGCATGCATATTCTTAGCCTCCAAGTGCATAACTTTACATTTATCATCATTAAACCTCATTGCCACATAGTCGCCCAATTAGACAGTGCACTGAGGTCGGCTTGTAAGTTGGAAACATCCTGCAAGGAAGTTATTCCACTGCATAGCTTGGTGTCATCTGCAAACACTGAAATGGTACTTTTAATCCCAGACCCTATATCATTTATAAATATATTGAAAAGTAAGGGTCCCAACACTGAACCTTGGGGTACACCACTGATAACCTTAGACCATTCAGAATAAGAATCATTAACCACTACTCTCTGAATTCGGTCTTTTAGCCAGTTTTCTATCCATTTACAAATTGATCTTTCCAAGTCTGTAGATTTTACCTTACACATTAGCCGTGTGTGCGGAATGGTGTCAAACACTTTTGCAAAATCCAAGTATACCACGTCCACAGCCACCCCTCTGTCTAAGGTTTTACTTACCTCCTCATAAAAAGAAATCAGGTTTGTTTGACAACTTCTGTCTTTCATGAATAAATGCTGAACAAGAACTCATCTATGTGGTCTTTTATTAAACTCTCCAGTATCTTCCCAGCTATAGAAGTTAAACTAACAGGTCTATAGTTACTTGGTAAAGACTTTGATCCCTTTTTAAATATGGGCACCACATTGGCCTTACGCCAATCCAGTGGTACTATTTCAGTCATTAAGGAGTCCCTAAAAATTAGATACAATGGCTTTGAAATGACAGAGCTCAATTCCTTTAGGATCCGTGGATGAATGCCATCTGGTCCAGGTGCTTTATCTACCTTTATTCTGTCTAAATACTTCTGGACCATTTCACTTTTGAGCCATTGTGGATCATTTGGGGCTGTGTCACTACCAACCCCGACGTGGACATGAGCTCCCCCATGCTCCTTTGTATACACAGAGCTGAAGAAAGTATTTTACACATATTCCAAAAACTTCTGGAAAAAAATGAACCTTTCAAAAGACTCACTATGCCTCATAGATTATATGTTGGGGTGTTTTATTTCCAAAATGGGGTCATTTTGTGGGCAATTCCATTGTCCTGTTGCTCCAGGGCCTTCAAAATTGTAATAGGTGGTTGAGAAATGAGATGTGTAATTTATGCTCGTAGAACACCTAAAGGTGCTAATTCAGTGTTGGGCCTCTGTATGTGGCCAGGCTTTGTAATCACCATACTCAGGAGGAGTAGCAGAATGTATTTTGGGGTGTCATTTTTGCTATGTACATGCTATGTGTTGGAAATATCTTATAAATTGACAACTTTGTGTTAAAAAATGCATTTTCATTTTTTTCCCCACATTTTCCAACAACTTCTGGAAAAAAATGAACCATTCAAAAGACTCATTATGCCTCATAAATTATACGTTAGGATGTTTGCTTTCCAAAATGGGGTCATTTTGTGGGTAATTCCATTGTCCTGGCGCTCCAGGGCCTTCAAAAGTGTAATAGGTGGCTGAGAAATGAGATGTGTAATTTATGCTTGTAGAACACCTGAAGGTGCTACTTCAATGTTAGGCCTTTTTATGTGGCCAGGCTGTATAAAGGTCTCACACATGGGGTATCACCATACTCAGGAGGAGTAGCAGAATGTATTTTGGGGTGTCATTGCAAGTATGCATATGCTGTGTGTTAGAAATAACTTGTTGTTTAACAATTTTGTGTAAAAAAAAAAAAAATCTTAATTTTGCAAACAATTGTGGGAAAAAAATTACAGCTTCAAAAAACTCACCATGCCCCTTACTAAATACCTTGGAATGGCTACTTTCCAAAAAGGGGTCATTTGTACTTTCCTGGCTTGTTATGGTCTCAAGAAATGAGATAGGTGGTCAGTACATCAGGTGTGATCAATTTTCATTTTATGATTTGCACCATAGCTTGTAGACTCTATAACTTTCACAGAGAATAAATAATATACACTAAATTGGATTATTTTTACCAAAGATATGTAGCAGTATAAATTATAGCCCAAATTTATGAAGAAAAATTACTTTTTTGCTAAATTTTTCAATACAAACAAAAAAGAGTGTTTTTTTTTAATTTTTGCTACTTTTTCGCTTATATTGAAAAAAAAATAAAAAACCCAGCAGTGATTATATACCACCAAAAGAAAGCTCTATTTGTGAGAAAACATTGATAAAAATTTTGTTTGTGTACAGTGTAGCATGACTGAGTAATTGTCATTTAAAGTGTGAAAGCACTGAAAGCTGAAAATTGGTCTGGGAAGGAAGGGGGTATAAGTGTCCTGTATTGAAGTGGTTAACATTAGAGCTGTTTATACGTACTGCTAACAAAACACATTCGATTACGGGCTTTGAAGTGGGCCACAGATCTTATAAAATCACAGCAGATGCTGATGATCTCTTACTTTAACCACATACCTTCATTTCCAATCTTTTACAATCTTTTGCCCATTATGGATATATTTTTAACATAAAAATTAATTATAATAAAGCAGGGGCTATGAATCTTTCCCTTTTCCCTGACCTCATTGGAAATGGTACAGCAGAATAGTTCTTTTAAGTGGATCCCCAATGCCATAAAATATTGTTTTGCTTACTCCTACTCAAGTGATATATTTTCTTATAATTTTAAACCCCTAGTGCAAAAGATTGAAAATGGCCTTTTCAATTGGACCTTCAAAAATTTCTCCTGGTTTGGATAAGTTGCTATTGTTAAAATGATAATAATCCCCAAACTGATCTACCATTTTCATACTTTACCAATTGCAATCCCCTCTAGCTTTTTAAACAACTACAATCTGTGGTGTGGGAATGTTTGTGGGCTCATAAGAAACCCTGTATCGGTATGCACCTTTTGAAACCTAAATCTGAGGGAGGAATGAGATTCCCAAACTTCTGAAATTATTACTATGTAACTCATTTAGCGAGAGTTATGAACTGGAATTACCACATTGCCAATAAAGACCTGGTACATCTAGAAGAGAGTTGCTCAACAGTCTTTCTGAAGCACTCACCCTGGATATCATGAACTAAGTGGTTCAATGGTGTAAAAAATCATTGTCACCAGGCCCCTTAACACCTGTCATGAACAACCCAGATGTTCCCCTGGGATTGAATTCTACAACTTTTCCTATGAAAGTTGAGCGTGCCTCCTTATTGGCAACACATTGTGCTGCCTCGGGTTGGTTGCTACCAGATGCTAGACTGCTGGGAGACCTTGATCCATCCTTTATAATATCTTAGTCTTATAGACAAATTTGTCACTATTTCTCCCCATGTGTCCTGCATATCTCAAGTACTCCCTGGGCAGATACAAGCACACATTAAGAAAACACTTACTAAATGCTGCTAAGTCACTGATCTCTAAATTTTGGAAATCCTCCAATATCTCTTTGATCAGGGATTGGTTTCATGCTGTGTTTTTTATTTCAATTCTCTAACACATATGATAGGGTAACTACAGGGTGATATGGCACCCAGATGAATATAGGATATTATATTGTATATTCCATATATCTCATCATCTTATGATCCTGTATATTTTAGTTTTCACTAGAAACTGGTTTAACCAAGTCAAGTCAAGAAGCTTTTATTGTCATTTCAACCATATATAGCTGATGCAGTACATAGTGTAAATGAAACAACGTTCCTCCAGAACCCAGGTGCTACATACAACATCCTAAACAACAGTCACAGAGACAGACAGAAACACAGAACCAGTAGAAAGGTCCTCACCACATAAAGTGCATGTGTGCAACTGGTGCAAACAATGCAGAAAGACACACAAGACAATGCAGGACAGCACAGGACAGTGTGGAACAATACACAATACACAAAGCACAAAATAGCTCCGCCAGTAAACCTGTCCTAACCAGATAAGGTGCACAGTAGCAGAAAATGTAAACAATACTCTTTCAGATTGCACAGTAGAAGAAAATGTAAACAATACTATTTCAGATTAAAACCTACAGCAGCAACAAAGGTAAAGTGAACAGTGACAGGAAAAACTGTGGACAGAATATTTATGTGAAATAGCAAATGGCAGTGATCCTGGAAGATGTGCAAAAAAACAGCATGTAAACATTTTTTGTGTTGATGAATTAGTGTGAGTGGTACTGAATGATGATGTTGAGTCCGCTTTGTGCAGATAAGTCACAAAGAGTTCCGTTCAGCTCCTTGTTGAGGAGCCTGATGGCTTGAGGAAAGAAACTATTGCACAGTCTGGATGTGGCGGCCCGAATGCTTCGGAACCGCTACCCTGATGGTAGGAGAGTAAAAAGTGCATGTGACGGGTGTATGTGATCATCCACAATGCTGTGTCCTTTGTGGATGCAGCGTGTGGTGTAAATGTGCATGATGGAGGGGAGAGAGACTCTGATGATCTTCTCAGCTGTCTTCACTATCCTCTGTAGGGTCTTGCGATCCGAGATGGTGCAATTTCCAAACCAGGCAGTGATGCAGCTGCTCAGGATGCTCTCAATGGCCCCTCTGTAGAACATAGTCAGAATGGGGGGAGGGAGGTGAGCTCTCCTCAGCCTTCTCAGAAAAGCTGAGGAGAAACCCTACTGAACTTAGACTCTTATGCTATGTGTACAGTCTTTATAACATTAGACCGTATGTACTATAATCTTTATTGGGATATGTATACTGAGGTTTTGTTATTTTGTTATCCTACTGCACAGATACCTATGGTTGAATATAACTTTAGGCTATCTTACCTAACTTTTTCAGTTTTTGCTATCTATCAAATTTCTCAATACTGTTGAACGGTTGTTACTTAGAGCAAACGTTGAAGGATATTGGTCTTGTTTCTTCTCATTTCTTTTGTATCTATGATCATATTTATATTGGTTTGGTAGATAAAAATTTATTGAAAAAAAAAAGATATGATCGATACTGAGATACTGTCTGTGGGCCATAGAATAGTGTGTGTAATCTCCAGAGGATGGGTTGACCTCTCGCCAGGTGCCAATTAAATCATTATAGTATAGAAGGTAATCAAATGTATACCTTTGTTTTTGGGTGCTTCATTCTTTGTAATAATAAAAGTTTGTTGGGTTCTACAACTAATACTACTAAAGATGATAGGCAGTGGTATTATCAACTGTCATTCTCTTAGAAATCTGCCATGGCCAGTTTCATGTAAAAAGGTGTTTTTGCAAGTTAATGGTTTTCTCATTTATTGTTTGTTTTTTGATAGGAAACCATTATATATATATTAGAACTTTAATATGCAGTCAAAAGGGGTAACTATTATCAACTTGGTTATGGGTCTTTAAGTAGAAATAAAATTGGCAGATATGTGTCAAGAGGTTCTTATCCATGATCCATTTTCATACCATTGTACTTCGATCACAATTAATTAAATGGAATGAAATATGTTTTATTAGAATTTGGGAGGATAATCTTCTTAGCAAGATGATGAAGAAAGTTATATTCCTAGACTGTAATAGCGAGATTCTCTGTAATTGATTTCTTATCAGAAGCAGCATGTGAAAGTATATAAGAAAGTTCAAACAAAATGTAATTTAACTTCACTATAGCTTCCATTCCAAATGTTCTAATTAAAAATCAAATAATGACTAACTTATATTCTGCCTACAACATTGAGTTAAATATGAAAGTAAGCACATATTCTATTATTTTTGTATGCACGCTGTATTATATGTTCTTTAGAAGCTCTTGGGTTAATCGTTTGAAAGTGATTGTATTGCATTTGTAATAAAAGAAATAGAAATAATTTTAAATGTAATTAAATGGCACTGCACATTTATTATAATTACATCATTGTTGAGAGAGTTAATTTCATGCAAAGTCCTGGTATGATTCAAAATTGTATTAGACTTAGCTTCCTATGGTATAATATATTATACACTTATTTGCAATTGAATAAATACATTCATATGACTAAATATACTGTATATTTGAGAAAATGTCTGATTGGTAAAGGAAAACTCCAGTCAAAGTGTAGTACATAATATTTTTTGTGTAAAACCAAACAGTATTCAATCATTCAGTTTTTTTTTGTTATTGAATATGTTACTTGGAAATAAAACAATCATATTAAATGGAAACTTTAAAGTCGAGGGCTATTTTTCTTAGTTTGTTTAAACTGATGTCTTTAATTTGGTTCCTTTCTCCAGCATTCTAGACTAATCTGCAATATCTTAAATGACCATGTTGATAATTTTTAAAGATAATTCCTATCATTCCTATTTAACAACTTGCCGCCTGCCCCCCATAAAATGACAGTGGGGTGGTACAGCTCTCGTTTTGGGACAACGTAATATGACATCGTCCCAGACAGCACACTCCCGCACGTCTGTGCCGTGTTGCCAGGAAACAGCGCGACACTGTGTGCAGGTTGTACGAACACTTTAGGCAATCTGAAAAAAAGAAAAACTTTTTCCTCTACCACCACCAGTAGACAATACGAGATAAGGGATCTAATTACATGTGAGACTGAAGGAGTTGTATACTGTATCCAATGTCCATGCAAGATGCAATACATTGGTAGAACTAAACATAAACTGTCAAAAATAATCCAGGAACACATACACAATATTAAGGTCAGTTTTAAAGACCATATCTAGACATTTCAGGGATTTTCACAATAAAAGTACGTTAGGGTTGAGTTTTTGGGGAATTGAGATGTACCATAGGCAATGGAGAGGGTCTGATAAAATCAAAATCCTCAGCCAACGTGAATTATGGTGGATTTATGGGATGCAATCTTTAAGACCGAAGGGGTTAAATGTGGATTTCGATTTGAATTGCTTTATTTCTGATTTTTAATTTAATATTAAAACATTTTTTTTTATTTTTTTTTCCTAGAGGCCATGCTCTCATCAGTACATTCATTTATAGGTTTATATTTTTCATATGATTTTTTGAGCACCCAATATGCTTTTTATGTATTTATATTTATTTTTGTTTAAAGGGTTTGGTTCCATATTATATATCAGTCAGTTCTTATTTTATCTACTAGTAACAGTATACAATTAATTAGCCTGATATATCAATTAATTTATGTTTCAATGTAATATTCTGGATTATGTATATGGTTGTAATTCTTTTAGCAGCAGTCTCTCGTGGCTTCTGACATCAGTGCTTATCGCTTTATATGTTATTGACTGCGTTTTTTTGTTCTGTCATGTTTTTTACCTTTTGGTCTGGCTCGTTTAGTTTTTAATCTTCGCAGCATTTCCCCCATATATTTTTTTACATATAAATTTTAAAGTTACAATTTTTTTATCACTTTATGCCATGAAGGTATTTGGTGTTCCGGTTGATTAATATGGGAACCTATGAAGATTTTTTTACCTCCAATAAAATGACGCCCCTTATACACGTGGGTAACATCTGGGTAAGCAGACATCGGTGAGTCCGTACGCTCGTGGGAGGCGAGCGGACCCGCCTTTGGTTACGCTTATACTTGTGGCCTGGGTGACGCCTATATTTATGCCCTTAGAGGCAATGGTGATCGCGGCCTCTAAGTGTGGGCGACCGGGCTTCAGTATGAAAATCGGATGTATTACATACTGTATATATGGCTTGATACAAGCAGCGTTTGTGGACGTGTGTATTCCCTTTGCATGGTGCTTGTCCCTTCCCCTGCCCTTAGTGTTAATGGCGGGTGCGGTATCAAATTACTGGCGGCCGAAGCTACTATATAAGTGTACGAACGTCACAGAGCACACACCCCTTGATAAAGTCACATGACCAGTGACGAAACGCGTCGGGTAGGAGCCTCGTGACGTTCTGGCAGTATTGTCTTTGCACCTAGCAGCAGCCGTGAGCACTCTGCTATACAGTTACTACTGTGATTCATGCCGAATGCAATACCCGAGTGTACCGATGGTAGTACACATTGTCATGTGTGTTTTTATACCCTTTTTTATTAAAGTACTTATTTTAAACGATTCAGCGCTATGTGAGGTTTTCTCTGTTTTATATGCCATATGGATGCATGATACTTTGAGACACACTGCACTCCTGCATGTGAGGAGGATTGTACCCCAGTGGGGACCGTGCCACTTGGCCCTAGTTGGGGTCACCCCTGGAGGGGAGCACAGTATATCGCTGGGTGGTGGTGTGTGACTGCACTTTGGAAGCACCTTTTTCTACATTCAGGACACTTATTTGGACTCCTGTTGGTGGCAGTGATCGTGCACTATTGCTCTAATAGGCAGGAGTTGCATCACTGAGCTAATTCCACTAAGCACTTTATGGACACTTATCACTTTATTTAGGTGACACTGGTTTCACCTTTTTTAATTTTTGTTATGCTATTTATATGATTATGTTTATCAATTTCACTCTAAAGTTTTTTACCATGTTATGAATTTTTATCACGTCGATTTATTAATTGAGTGATATTTTTCACTTTAGCCACTAGGGGGCACTGTATGGCGTTTTTTATCACAGATATATTTATTTATGTTGTTGTAATTTTAATTTTATGATTGTGCTTCACTATTCTTATTGTGGATATGCAATTTTTTTATTATTATTATTTTAAGTGCTGAGCAGCAATCCCTTCACTTTATATTAATTTGTTTTGCAGAAGTAGTAGCATGCTAGTATCTGTGTATATTTGTTTAAACTGTTGTTTTTAATTTGGTCCCTTTCTCCAGCATTCTAGACTAATCTGCACTATCTTAAATGACCATGTTGATAATTTTTAAAGATAATTCCTCTCATTCCTATTTAACGAATTGCCTCCTGCCCCCCATCAAATGACAGTGGGGTGGTACAGCTCTCGTTTTGGGACAACGTAATATGACATCGTCCCAGACAGCGCACTCCCGCACACCCTAGGGGGCGTGCAGCGCATCGATAACTTCCATGCCTTGTTGCCAGGAAACAGCGTGACACGATCTGTGCAAAGAGCCACGTCCGTGGCTCTTTAACCATGTGATTGGCTGTGACCAATCACAGTAGATAGAAATTATGGAAATGGTGCTGTCTCTTTGACGTATCTGTGTAGATGTTCCGTTAGAGGTGTGTGTGGGCCTGTGTCTTTGGCACCCTTATTCAAATCACCATGAAAGGAAT
This sequence comes from Glandirana rugosa, assembly GCA_018402905.1. NCBI lineage: Eukaryota > Metazoa > Chordata > Amphibia > Anura > Ranidae > Glandirana > Glandirana rugosa. The sequence continues at coordinate 128,879 of BLSH010535103.1, forward strand.
ACAGAGTGAAAAATGAGAAAGAAGTTGGTGTCCGTAAATGTCCGTGAATGTCCGTAAGACATAAAATGTATAAGAACACTTAAAATCACCTGATAAATAGGTACACAAGGAACAGGCAGATATAATACAGATAAAATTAGGGAGGAAAATTGTGAAAATAAAAATTGGTGAATAGTTGAAATATAGTCCGTAAATGTCTGTATGTTCGTAAATGTCCGTAAATGTCAGTAAAAATAAAAATAAAGTGCTGTTGTGCCAAACTGTGCAAAATCAACCAATGAACCTTTAATATCGTGCAATGATTAGGAAAGGGGGTCTCCAAAAGAAGTTGTGTCCGATTACACTATTTCATACTGCAATAAGTATTGGTGTTTCAGAATCAGTATCTTTCTGTTATGCAATTATGACATTTTCCATTTCTTATTTAAACAAAGACAGTGATCCTTCTGTGGGTAATCCGTTTGGAGTATGAATAAAAAGTGACTTCCGTGCTTATTCAAGGTAATAAGGTGACTTCCACGCGTGCTCTCCCGTATGTTCCCACACTTACCAGATGTTTCATACCCCTACGGGGGTACACGCCTTGGTAAATGGGGTCTTGTGGTCCTCCTTGTTGGGTCCTGGTATGTTTCTCCTGTGGTTGTGTCCTCGATCAAAATGCCTTATACTGGACTCTTCCCTCAGTATCCGGCTCAAATTGGAGATCAGATAAAAATAAAGGAAAGAAAGGACGGGGATCCTTGATGGTGAAGTATGTTTCAAACAATGGGGTTTATTGGATAAAAACAAACACAATAAAAACGTCCAAAACGAAGGTGTAGTGATTGCTATAGGGCAGTCACTGCATATGGTAGCAGACTAGCTGAGCAGGAATCACCTGCTTGAGGAAGGTGGGAGCTCCTTCCTTCCACCTAGCTGTGCGTTCCACAGCGCTGAACTTCAAAACCAGAAGAGATGA
>BLSH010535103.1:151203-171357 GCA_018402905.1 Glandirana rugosa
CACTTGTTCGATTGGAAATAATTTTACTTGGTCCGTACCTAGGGTGTTCTGAACAGACATGGAACACGTCTTATCTGTAAATCTGGCCGGAGTGTGTCGGTAACCATAACCAAGAAAAAACAAACTTATACAGAGTTATAAAACCCCCGATGGGGTTAAGAATTTTTTTTTTGTTTGTTTGTTTTTTGTCACAACCGATGGAGGAGGAGGTGGTGGTGGTGAAGGTGGATGTGACGGTGCCAGTGCCGGATCAGTTGGAGATGTGACACACGTCTTAATAATCCGTTTACTCATAAAACTGGTGTAGTAGGAGAAGTAGTAGGCTTTCGAGCCTATACAGCTTGGAGTAAGACAACATGCATAAAGAGGATGATGTGGTCAAAATACTCATTTGCCTAATAATTCTGCACACAGTGTAGAGGTTGACTAGGCCGTGACCGTGGCAGTGTAGGTGGAAGTGGTGGTGGTGGAGGAGGAGGTAGCCAACACTGTTTTTTGTTTGTTTGTTTTTTTTTTAAGAATTGGGGTAGCCCCCAAAATATTGAGACATATTCAAACAAAAAAGAACCAATACCAATGGCTGTGTGAGGCCGGTCTAAATGTCTATTCTGCACAAGGTACAGACAAGTCTTGTGGGATCCATGCCTGGTTCATTTTAATAAAGGTTAGCTTGTTCACGTTGGCTGTGGACAGGCGGCTGTGCTTGTCTGTGATAACGCCCCCTGCTGTACTAAACACACGTTCAGACAATACACTGGCTGCAGGGCAGGCCAGCACCTCTAAGGCATAAAGGGCAAGCTCAGGCCATGTGGCCAATTTGGAGACCCAGAATTTGAATGGGGCAGACCCATCAGTCGGTACTTGTAGGTGTTTGCACACATACTGTTCCACCATGTTGCTGAAATGCTGCCTCCTGCTAAGATGTTGCTGGTGGTGCTGTTTGTGGTGGCGTACTGCTGACAAAGCTTTTCCACATTTCGGCCATGCTAACCATGCCTTCTGAGGTGCTGGCGATGCCACAGCTGCGTTGGTGACCTCTTCCTCCTCCTCCTTCTCCTCTGCCTTCGCCTTGTGCTTCCACTGAGCCCCCGGTGTCATTTGGGAATGCCCTCAGCAGAGCGTATACTAGAGTGCTCTTGTAGTCGCGCATCTTCCGATCACGCTCCAGTGAGGGAATCTAGGATGGCACGTTGTCCTTGTAACGGGGATCTAGTAGGGTGGCTACCCAATAATCAGTACAAGTTAAAATGTTGGCAACTCGGCTGTCGTTGAGCAGGCACTGCAGCATGTAGTCGCTCATGGGTGCCACCCTGCTGTGAACACGGTTCCTCCTCCTCCTCCTCATCATCCTCGTCCACATCCTCCAGAACTGTCCCCTGGCTTGAAAATGTTTGACCTGGCCTATGCTGTTGCAGGAACCCACCCTCCGAGCCACTTGTGAATGACTGGCCTGATAACCGTGAAAATGACCCCTCTTCCGCCTCCTCCTGTGCCACATCCTCTTCCATCATCGCCCGAAGTGTTTTTTCAAGGAGACATAGAAGTGGGATAGTAACACTGAGAACAGCGTCATCGTCACTGGCCATGTTGGTGGAGTACTCGAAACACCGCAATATGGTACACAGGTCTCGCATGGAGGCCCATTCATTGGTGGTGAAGTGGTGCTGTTTTGCAGAGCGACTGACCCGTGCGTGCTGCAGCTGAAACTCCACTATTGCCTGCTGCTGCTCGCACAGTCTCTCCAGCATGTGCAAGGTGGAGTTCCACCTTGTGGGCACATCGCATAGGAGGTGGTGAGCAGGAAGACAGGTGAGAAGCAGCAGGGTGAGAACGCCAAAAGCGCGCACAGACAGCCCACACTTTCTGCAGCAGCTCTGACATATCGGGTAGTTTTTTAGAAATTTCTGCACCACCAAATTCAGCACATGCGCCAGGCAAGGGATGTGCGTTAAACCGGCTAGGCCCAGAGCTGCTATGAGATTTCAACCATTATCGTACACCCCCAGGCCGGGCTTGAGGCTCAGTGGCAACAACCACTCATTGGTCTGTTGCTCAATGCTTGTCCACAGCTCCTGCGCAGTGTGGGGTTTGTCCCCCAAACATATCAGTTTTAAAACAGCCTGCTGTCGTTTCCCCCTGGATGTGCTGAAGTTGGTGGTGAAGGTGTTACACTGACCGGATGAGGAGGTGGTAGAGGAGGAGGAAGCGGAGTAAGAGGAGGCAACAGGAGGCAAAGAGAAATGCCCTGCAATCCTCAGTGGCGGAAGGATATGCGCCAAACTGCTAACCGCCTAAGGCCCACACGCCACTACATTTGCCCAGTGTGCAGTTAGCGAGATATAGCGTCCCTGCCCATGCTTACTGGTCCATGTATCAGTGGTTATGTGGACTTTGCCACAGATGGCATTGCACAGTACACACTTGATCTTGTCCCTGACTTGTCTGTGCAAGGAAGGGATGGCTCGCCTGGAAAAGTAGTGGCGGCTGGGAACCACGTACTGTGGGACAGCCACCACCATCAGGTTTTTAAAACTGTCCGTGTCCACCAGACGGAAAGACAGCATTTCAAAGGCCAGGAATTTTGAAATGCTGACATTCAGGGCCAGGGATCGCGAGTGGGTAGGGGGGTAATTCCTCTTTCTCACCAGTGTTTGGGAGATGGACAGCTGTAAGCTTCCACGGGACCATGGTGTGGAAATGTTTGGGGACGGTGGCAGACATAGTGGCGTTGCTGTCACATCGTCTGTTTGCTGGGTGGCAGATGACACTGGCACTGCAAAGGTGGAGGAAGAGGCCGAGGCAGCAGCAGAAGAGGAAGCAGGAGGAGCCCGAGACCTTTCTTGGATTTTGAGGTGCTTATTCCACTACAGCTCGTGCTTTGCATGTAGATGCCTGGTCATGCAGGTTGTGCTCAGGTTTAGAATATTTATGCCTTGCTTCAGGCTCTCATTGCACAGCGTGCAAACCACTCGTGTCTTGTCGTCAGCACATTGTCTGAAAAACTGCCATGCCAGGGAACTCCTTTGAGCTGCTTTTGGTGTGCTAGGTCCCTGGGTGCGGTGGGTAGTAGCAGGCGTACTGTCTAGGGGACGGTCGATCCACTTTTGCAACCTGCTTCCTCTTTTGCTGTGCTGGTGTCTCTGGGCAACCACCACCTCTTCCTCCAAACTGCACACGTCACTCGCATGACCTTCATTCCATGTGGGGTTTAGGACCTCATCATCCTCTACATCATCTTCCACCCACTCTTCACCACTGCCCTGCTTGTCAGTCTGCACACTGTAGAAAGCCGCAGCAGTTTCATCATCATCAGAGACCTGCTGCGGTGGTGTTTCCATATCTTCATCCTGAAACAGAGGTGGTTGAGCATCGGTGTCTTCCACTTCTGGGGCAGCGCTATGTGGATGGCCCACTGAATGCACACCAGCAGAGTCATCAAAAAGCATAAGAGACTGCTGAATGACTTGGGTCTCAGACTGCTTGGTTGATTTACAAGGGGCTGAGGTGAAAGAATGATGGCCATGGGGTTCTGCCACCCAATCTACTATCGCCTGTACTTGTTCTGGCCTCTCCATTCGTTGAGCGGCATTCGGGCTTACCATATAATGTTGAAGGTTCTGTCGGTTACTCGCACCTGAGGAAGGTGTTTCACTTGTGCGTGTACCTGGCACAGATCGACCACGTCCTCTCCTTGCAACAGGAGCTTCACCAACACCACCAACTCCAGCAGCATCAGCAGCACCACGACCGCGACCATGTCCCTGATTTGATGCTTTCCTCATTCTGGACGCAAATGTACTATTTAGCACAAATTTATATTATTTTTTATAACGCTAACCTGTCCATCAAACTAGCAGCAGGAACCTCTCCCTACACCAGTATGAGATGATTTTATAATGCTAATCTGTCCCTCACACCAGCAGCAGGAACCTCTCCCTATACCAGTATGAGATAATTTTATAACGCTAATCTGTCCCTCACACCAGCAGCAGGAACCTCTCCCTATACTAGTATGAGATGATTTTATAATGCTAATCTATTCCTCACAGCAGCAGCAGGAACCTCTCCCTACACCAGTATGAGATGATTTTATAAGGCTAATCTGTCCCTCACACCAGCAGCAGGAACCTCTCCCTACACCAGTAAGAGTTGATTTTATAACGGTAACATGTCCCTCACACTAGCAGCAGGAACCTTTCCCTACACCAGTATGAGATGATTTTATAATGCTAATCTGTCCCTCACACCAGCAGTAGGAACCTCTCCCTACACCAGTATGAGGTGATTTTATAACGCTAATCTGTCCCTCACACCAGCAGGAACCTCTCCCTATACCAGTATAAGATTAATTTATAACGGTAATCTGTCCCTCACACCAGCAGCAGGAACCTCTCCCTGTACCATTATGAGATGCTGTTATAACGGTAATCTGTCCCTCACACCAGCAGCTGGAACTTCTCCCTATGCTAGTATGAGATGATTTTATAGGGCTAATCTGTCCCTCACACCAGCAGCAGGAACCTCTCCCCACACCAGTATGAGATTATTTTATAACTCTAATCTGTCCCTCACACAAACAGCAGGAAACTCTCCCTGTACTTATATGAGATGATCGTATAATGTTAATCTGTCCCTCACACCAGCAGCAGGAACTTCTCCCTATACCAGTATGAGATGATTTTATAACGGTAATCTGTCCCTCACACCAACAGCAGGAACCTCTCCCTATACCAGTATGAGATGATCTTATAACGCTAATCTGTCCCTCACACCAGCAGAAGCAACCTCTCCCTATACTAGTATGAGATGATCTTATAATAGTAACCTGTCCCTCACAGCAGCAGCAGGAACCTCTCCCTATACTAGTATGAAATAATTTTATAACAGTAATCTGCCCATCACACCAGCAGCAGGAACCTCTCCCTATACTAGTATGAGATGATTTTATAATGGTAATCTGTCCCTCATACCAGCGCCAGGAACCTCTCCCTATACCAGTAGGAGATGATCTTATAATGCTACTCTGTCCCTCACACCAGCAGCAGCAACCTCTCCCTATACTAGTATGAGATGATCTTATAACGGTAATCTGTCCCTCACGGCAGCAGCAGGAACCTCTCCCTAAACTAGTATGAGATGATTTTATAACGCTAATCTATCCCTCACACCAGCGGCAGGAACCTCTCCCTATACCAGTATGAGATGATTTTATAACGGTAATCTGTCCCCCACACCAGCAGCAGGAACCTTTCCCTATACTAGTATGAGATGATCTTATAACGCTAATCTGTCCCTCACACCAGCAGCAGGAAACTCTCCCTATACTAGAATGAGATGATTTTATAATGGTAATCTGTCCCTCACACCAGCAGCAGGAACTTCTCCCTATACCAGTATGAGATGTTTTTATAACGGTAATCTGTCCCTCACACCAGCAGCAACCTCTCCCTATACTAGTATGAGATGATCTTATAACGCTAACCTGTCCCTCACACTAGCAGCAGGAACCTCTCCCTATACTAGTATGAGAAGATTTTATAATGGTAATCGGTCCCTCATACCAGCGGCGGGAACCTCTCCCTATACCAGTAGGAGATGATCTTATAACGCTACTCTGTCCCTCACACCAGCAGCAGCAACCTCTCCCTATACTAGTATGAGATGATCTTATAACGCTAATCTGTCCCTCACAGCAGCAGCAGGAAACTCTCAGTATACTAGTATGAAATAATTTTGTAATGGTAATCTGTTCCTCACAGCAGCAGCAGGAACCTCTCCCTATAGTGGTATGAGATGGTTTTATAACGGTAATCTATCCCTTACACTAGCAGCAGGAACCTCTCCCTATACTAGTATGAGATGATTTTATAACGGTAATCTATCCCTCACACCAGCAGCAGGAACTTCTCCCTATACCAGTATGAGATGATTTTATAACAGTAATCTGTCCCTCACACCAGCAGCAGGAACCTCTCCCTATACCAGTATGAGATGATCTTATAACGCTAATCTGTCCCTCACACGAGCAGCAGGAACCTCTCCCTATACTAATATGAGATGATTTTATAATGGTAATCTGTCCCTCACACTAGCAGCAGGAACCTCTCACTATACTTGTATGACATGATTTTATAAGGCTAATCTATCCCCCACACCAGCAGCAGGAACCTCTCCCTATAATAGTATGAGATGATTTTATAACGGTAATCTGTCCCTCACACCAGCAGCAGGAACTTCTCCCTATACCAGTATGAGATGATTTTATAAGGGTAATCTGTCCTTCTCACCAGCAGCAGCAACCTCTCCCTATACTAATATGAGATGATTTTATAATGGTAATCTGTCCCTCACACCAGCAGCAGGAACCTCTCACTATACTTGTATGACATGATTTTATAAGGCTAATCTATCCCCCACACCAGCAGCAGGAATCTCTCCCTATAATAGTATGAGATGATTTTATAACGGTAATCTGTCCCTATCACCAGCAGCAGGAAGCTCTCCCTATACTAGTATGAGAAGATTTTATAATGGTAATCTGTCCCTCATACCAGCGGCAGGAACCTCTCCCTATACCAGTAGGAGATGATCTTATAACGCTACTCTGTCCCTCACACCAGCAGCAGCAACCTCTCCCTATACCAGTATGAGATGATCTTATAACGCTAATCTGTCCCTCACAGCAGCAGCAGGAAACTCTCCCTATACTAGTATGAAATAATTTTATAATGGTAATCTGTCCCTCACAGCAGCAGCAGGAACCTCTCCCTATACTGGTATGAGATGGTTTTATAACGGTAATCTGTATCTCACACCAGCAGCAGGAACTTCTCCCTATACAAGTATGAGATGATTTTATAACGGTAATCTGTCCCCCACACCAGCAGCAGGAACCTCTCCCTATACCAGTATGAGATGATCTTATAACACTAATCTGTCCCTCACACCAGCAGCAGGAACCTCTCCCTATACTAGTATGAGATGATTTTATAATTGTAATCTATCCCTCATACCAGTGCCAGGAACCTCTCCCTATACCAGTAGGAGATGATCTTATAACGCTACTCTGTCCCTCACACCAGCAGCAGCAACCTCTCCCTATACTAGTATGAGATGATCTTATAACGGTAATCTGTCCCTCACACCAGCAGCAGGAACCTCTCCCTATACTAGTATGAAATAATTTTATAACGGTAATCTGTCCCTCACAGCCGCAGCAGGAACCTCTCCCTATACTAGTATGAGATGATTTTATAATGCTAATCTATCCCTCACACCAGCGGCAGGAACTTCTCCCTATATCAGTATGAGATGATTTTATAACGGTAATCTGTCCCTCACACCAGCAGCAGGAACCTCTCCCTATACCAGTATAAGATGATCTTATAATGCAAATCTGTCCCTCACACCAGCAGCAGGAACCTCTCCCTATACTAGTATGAGATGATTTTATAATTGTAATCTGTCCCTCATACCAGCGCCAGGAACCTCTCCCTATAACAATAGGAGATGATCTTATAACGCTACTCTGTCCCTCACACCGGCAGCAGCAACCTCTCCCTATACTAGTATGAGATGATTTTATAATTGTCATCTGTCCCTCATACCAGCACCAGGAACCTCTCCCTATACCAGTAGGAGATGATCTTATAACGCTTCTCTGTCCCTCACACCAGCAGCAGCAACCTCTCCCTATACTAGTATGAGATGATCTTATAACGTTAATATGTCCCTCACAGCAGCAGCAGGAACCTCTCCCTATACTAGTATGAAATAATTTTATAACGGTAATCTGTCCCTCACAGCAGCAGCAGGAACCTCTCCCTATAGTAGTATGAGATGATTTTATAACGCTAATCTATCCCTCACACCAGCGGCAGGAACCTTTTCCCATACTAGTATGAGATGATTTTATAACGCTAATCTATCCCTCACACCAGCGGCAGGAACCTCTTCCTATACCAGTATGAGATGATTTTATAACGGTAATCTGCCCCTCACAGCAGCGGCAACATCCTTTCCCTACACTAGTCTGAGAGCATGTGACATGCAGCGCTACGTGACTCCAGCTCATATCGAGGCTGGGTCACATGATGCACTGGCCAATCACAGCCATGCTATTAGTAGGCATGGCTGTGATGGCTTGTTGATTGGCTGCCCTACAGCTACTCAACATGTGCGAAAAAATACTCGAACCCCGATCCCGGACTTTTTCTCAAATGTCCGGGTTCTGGACATGGACACCCTAAAGTCCGGTACAAACCCGAACTTTACAGTTCGGGTTCGCTCAACTCTAATCCCTTCTTTTATTCTCATTTTCTTTTGTTTTTTTCTCTCCTTCTCGGCACCCTCCTTTCTTTCTGTGCTTCTTCTTGGTCCTCTTGCTTCTTCTGTTCTCCTCGGACGGTGGTTGTCTGCTGTTCTTTTTAATAAAGAATTGTAGGGTCCTGGTTCTCAATAGTTTTCATAGTAATGATAGTCTGATCTTCTTTCATCATGATGATTCCTATATGGGTCATAATAGTTGTAAGTTGGAATGGGACTCCTTTCGAATGATAACAGAAATACTTCCTGATTGGAAGACCTTAAGGGGCCCCCAGCACTATGTGTGAATCTAAATAAAAATACTGATGTGTCAGTAATACAGCAAATGGAGAATTGTTTGAAAGTTACTTAAAAAGGTTATTGAAGTTAAAAAAAAGGATCTATTTATCTGTTTTTCCTTTTTTTAACTTCAATAACTTTTTTAGTAACTTTTAAACAATTCTCAATTTGCTTTATTACTGACACATATGCATTTATATGTAGGTATTCACACATAGTAAGTATTTCTGTTTTCATTCGATTTCCTAGTACAGATGATCATCCCTCTGTATACTTTCAGTATTACCAGTCACATAACACAGTCCAAGCACCGGTACATATTTATTATAGGTTCCACTAGCAGGATGATGTAAAGTTTTTGTTATGTCAATTCCCGTTTTGCCTTTCTGGAGATTTGTGGCCCCACCAGCTAATACTGGCCATTAGAGACTTTCCAGCTGGTGACGTGTGACGCCTGTACGCCACTGCGTCATCTGTTACCTGAAAATATAACGGCCCACATCTAATATGGCAATTCCACGGCCTGAAGAAGGAGTGCATGCTAGGACAATGTGTCGCCGTTTGCCACCAAGCAAGTTCTGGGAAGTGACGTCAGCCGCACCCACCGCTCAGTGACAGGAACCAGGAAGCATTAAAGAGACCTCAACTACTCCATCCCGGGCAGAGCGGTCTCAACCACACTGCACAGTGACTTATAGTGCAATGCTTATTATACTCCTGTGTCTGTGAGTCATTTTAACCATTATAACCATTAAAATCATTTGTAGAGCTACACTTAGAGGTGCTTATGCTTTTGTCTGCCTCTTCAATACAGTCCAGCAGGAGATGAAACGCCAGTTTGCCGAGGCCCTGCTCGAGTTAAAGAAGAGGTCCACAAATGGTACGAACCTGCCAGTACCTGCAGATGACACCTGCAGATGATGTGGAGGCCTACCTCACAACTTTTGAGAGAGTCGCTGTGCGGGAAGCTTGGCAAAAAGATCAATGGGCGGGACCGTAGGCAACCTTTCTGACAGGTGAACACCAGAAGGCCTACTTTGATTTGGAACTAGATAAGGCTCAGGACTGTGAGACTCTAAAAATGGAGATACTCGCACGCCTGGAGGTCACCATGGCCATCCAGGCTCAATTGGTGCATCAGTGGTCCTATCACATGGACAAGCCACCCCGCTCCCAAATGTTGACCTGGCCCATCTCACAAAGAAGTGGTTGCAGCCAGAGACCTTGGCCCTCAGATTGTGGACCGGTACCTGCGATTGCTCCTCACTGCTTTGAGGAAGTGGGTCAGTCATGGGGACCCCAAAACTGCAACCCAACTGGTAGACCTCGTGGAAAGATACATGACTGCTGAACATTTGCTGACCCCATATGTGCCCCACTCCAATGTATCTAAGGGTGAAAGATCGCCCGGCAGATCCAGTAAGAATGTTCCAGGGTTCAAGGGCGTGGGGAAGAATGATAAGACTGCTGTTATGGCCAATGAGATTATGGACTCTAGACCTGGAAACTGGCAAAAGAAGTCAGGAATGTCTTTGAGACCCTTTAGAGGACTGGGTATAGACCACATACAGTGCTACAGATGCCATGCATTGGGTAATATTCCTGCCAACTGTCCCCTGAATGATAAACCCATGCAATGTGATAATGCTTATATGAATAGACGTCTTTCTCTTTTTGCAAAGGACACATGTACGGCATTGTGTTTAGGATGCATGGAGAGACAAATGTGTATGATTTATATTGATGGAAAGCCAGTCACTGCACTGCTTGATTCTGGTAGTGATGTGACATTAGTCAAAAGTAATTGTGTAAATCCTGCAAGAGTACACCCCAGCACTGTCAGGGTTATATGCATTTATGCTGACACACGGGACTACCAGACTGCAATGGTGGAAATTGACATGCCCTGGGGCAGGGTGACATATTCAGTGGGGGTAGTAGCTTCACTGCTTCATGAAGCCCTAGTGGGGATAGACTTACCCTATTTCTGCAGGCTATGGGAAAGCAAAGGGAGTCTGGTGGATGGAGCTCCCCCTGCTGGGGAGGCACGGAAACTCGCACCAGACCCGTTTGATTGCCAAAATGAAGGGGAGACTGTTGGTATGACCGAGGAAAGAAGATACCCTCTTCCTTTTGCGGTAATGGCTGGGGAGCCGGAGGAGCTGGAAGCCAGTTCCCAGCTGGAGGCTAATGAACCCGAAAACATCTCTGACTCTAACAGTGAGAGTGGACAGAATGTGCTAGAGAGGATTTTTGTACAGAACAACTACACCCTCATTAGAGCCAGAGAAAATGTTAAGATGATGGATGGGGAAACTGTGGAACCAAATTGGGGGGGTCTTTTCACTACATGGCTCTTAAAAATAATTTGTTGTACCAGGTGGTAAAACAAGGTGAGGACGAGGTGGAGCAGCTAGTAGTTCCCAAACCCTATTGCAGGATGGTGCTAGAATTAGCCCATGGTAATATAATGGAGGGGCATCTAGGTGTAGAGAAGACCAAGGAGAGAATAACCCAGAGATTCTTCTGGCCCACCTTGTATGCAGATATCAGAGAATATTGCGAGTCATTCCCCAAGTGTCAACTCTCTACACCGTCACCCCATTTTCATAGTCCACTAGTCCAACTGCCCATAATTAAGGTGCCGTTTGAGAGAATTGGCATGGATCTGATGCTGCCAGTAGTAAAGTCTGTCCGGGGCCACCAGCATATTCTGGTAATACTAGACTATGCAACAGGCTATCCTGGACCCGTAACCTAGGACTATCGCCAAGGAATTGGTCCAGGTATTTAGTTGTGTGGAGATCCCAAAAGAGTTCTCAATGGATCAGGGCACCCCGTTTATGTCCAGAATAACTAAGGAACTGTGAAAGTTATACAAAATCTCCCATCTCCGTACCTCTGTCTACCACCCTCAAACAGATGGACTTGTGGAGAGATTTAATAAAACACTCAAAAGTATGCTGAAAAAGGTGGTCGACAAAGATGGGACTTTTTGCTTCCATATCTCATGTTTGCCATACGAGAGGTTCTGCATGTGTCTTCGGGTTATTCCCCATTTGAATTCTTGTATGGTAGACATTCCAGGGCACTGTTAGATGTTGCCAAAGAAACATGGAAAGGAGAGGCCACCCCATATAGAAGCATCATAGAGCAAATCTCCTTGATGCGGGATCGAATCAGAGCCGTCCTGCCCCTGGTATGAAAACATATGGAGCAAGCCCAGGAAGCCCAGAGGAGGGTTTATAATTGTGGTGCCAAGACCCGGACTTTCAACCCCGGGGGGGGGGGGCAGAGTGCTGGTACTGGTCCCCACTGTTGAAAATAAATTCCTGGCAAAGTGGAAGGGTCCCTTTGAGATTATGGAAAGAGTAGGGTAGGTAAACTACAAAGTTTACCAGCCAGGAGAAAGGAAACTGGAGCAAATTTATCATGTGATTCTCTTAAAACCGTGGAAGAACAGAGAGACTTTATTGGCCGTGTCCCCTCCTTAAAAGGACAGGGTACCAGTTACATTTGATGTCCCCATAACTGAATCCTTGTCCGTAGTGCAACAAAATTATATTAAAGAGTTTGTGAGTAAAAATAGAGACTTTTTATGCCCTTTAACCTGACTGACCACAGTGATCCAGCATGACATCATTACAGAACCAGGTGTTCGCATTAATTTGAAGCCCTATAGAATCCCTGAGGCTAGGCACGAGGCAGTTGCGAAGGAAATCAAGAACATGTTAGAGTTAGACGTGATAGAGGAGTCCCATGGTGACTGGTCAAGCCCGATAGTGCTGGTCCCAAAGCCCGAGGGCAATATCAGGTTCTGTAATGATTTTAGAAAGCTCAATAGCGTGTCCAAGTTTGATGCATACCGGATGCCCAGGTACACAAACTTGTGGACAGGTTGGGAGGGGCCCAATATATAACAACCCTAGACCTAACTAAGAGCTATTGGCAGATACCCCTAACAGAGTCAGCAAAGGAGAAAACTGCCTTTTCTACTCCCGAGGGGTCGTTTCAGTACAAATGGATGCCATTTGGTTTACACAGTGCCCCTGCATCATTCCAGAGAATTATGAACAAAACGCTAAGACCACATCGTCCATATGCAGCTGCCTATTTGGATGATGTTGTCATCCACAGCTCCAATTCAGAATCTCATTTGCCCAGGGTACAAGCAGTAGTGGATTCCCTTAGGAAAGCAGGACTCACAGCCAACCCAAAGAAATGTGCCATAGACTTAGAGGAGGCCAAATGCCTTGGCCACATTATTGGTAATGGATTGGTTAAGCCGCAGACCAGTAAACTTGAGCAACTCCAAAAGTGGCCCCAACCGCTAGCTAAAAAGCAATTGTGTGCATTCCTTGGGATCAGGGTTGCCAACCACCAGTAAATGTACTGACAGTTTGTAAAAATCAGTGATTTTACAGCTGTCTATGAATATCAGGGTCTGATAATTTGTCATGCTGTGCTGATTTTTTAAGTGTAAACTAATCAAATTACATGATATGGGTATTGCCAGTGTTTCCATGGTGTGCTTGAATATCAATTGCCTTATTTTTTAATGGGAGTTCTGTTATTTTTCAGGTTGCCAGTAAAAAATGTTCTCCGCCAGTAAATTTTCCATGTTTTGCCAGTAAAAAATGCTGCGGGAGGTTGGCAACACTGCTTGGGATCATGGGGTACTACAGGTGGTTCATACCCGACTTTTCCACCATTGTAGTCCCTCTAACAGATCTGATGAAGGGTAGAGGGTCGGTCATGGTGAAGTGGAATCCCAAGGTCAAAAAGGCATTTCAGAGGTTAGAGCAAGCCCTTTGTTTACAACCGGTGCTCATGACCTTGGATTTCTCAAAGGATTTTGTCATGCAGACAGACGCCTCTGATGTGGGACTTGGTGCCGTACTGTCCCAGAACAGAGATGCTGAGGAGCACCCGATTGTCTACCTGAGCAGAAAATTTAACAGGCATGAGAGAAATTATGCCATTGTCAAAAAGGAGTGCTTAGCTATCAAATGGGCCTTAGAGGCTCTGAGACGCTATCTGTTGGAACGATAATTTAAGCTAGTCACTGACCATGCTCCCCCGAAGTGGATGTGTGACAACAAGGAAAAAAAATGTTGGGTGACAAATTGGTTCCTGGCTTTACGGCCATTCAATTTCACAGGAGCATAGGGCAGGGAAGCTCCAAAACAATGCAGATGCCCTTTCCCGGGTCCACTGTATGGTTGGGACAGGTGCTCAGCCGCAGGGGCTTGAGCAGAGGGGGGATATGTGACGTTATGCGAGGTGAACTAGTAGATGGACGCTATGTGTCGCCTTGCATGCGTTCATTTGGAAGGGACTGAAGTAGGGATGGGCCCGCGATTCAAGTCGAACGTAAGTTAGTCAAATTTAGAACATTATGGGGCATTCACAGCAACTTCGCTGCTGCGGAACGCCCCATAATGCATTTCTTGCAGATGGCGCGCACAGCTCCCCACCATCTGCATGCTTTTTGCTTTGACAGTTTATTTATATGGCAGGGTGGGGCCACCCGGCGATGTTAGCGTGTGACCCTGCCCCTTCTGACATCATGACAGAGGAGGCGGGTCACATGCTTACATCACCTGGTGGCCCCACCCTGCCATATAAATATAGGCAAAAAGCATGCAGACGGCGGGAGCCCTCCCATAGAGGAGGAGCTGTTGCATTTTTTTTTCGGGTCCATCGCGCGTTGTGATTGATGATGGATTACATTGGGGGACATTTTCTTTTTTAATAAAGGACTTGTTCCTAATTATCTCCTGTGTTTTTTTCTTTTTTGACACTTTTTTGCGAATTAGTAGTGGTACGATGTACCAGATACTAATTCACATGAGGGGGGGCTGGGATCTGGGGGTCTGCTTATTAAAGGGGGCTTCCAGATTCTGATAAGCCCCCTGCCTGCAGACTCCCACAAACACAGCCCAGGGTTGTGGGGAAGAGGCTCTTGTCCCCATCAACATGGGGACAAGGTGATTTGGGGTGGGGGCGCAGAACCCCCCCTGCCACAAAGGACACATACGCCCCATATTGAGGGCATGTAGCCTGGTATGGTTCAGGAGGGGGGGAGCTTGCTCGTCCCCCCCATCCTGACCGGCCAGGCTGCATGCTCGGATAAGGGTCTGGCTTGGATTTTAGGGGGAACCTCGTATCAATTTGTTTTTAAATCTTGGAGCTGGGTTCCCCAAAGGGCCTGGTCTAGACTGGGGGGGAACCCTGCACAAATTTTTCCAGTGTTTTTTTTCTATATTGCCGGGAACCGGCAATACATTACAGAGTGGTTTTAAATGACATTTTTTCCTTTATAAATGTAATTTTGCGGTGGCACTGTTCTAAACATTTCAGAGGTGCGCCCTTTTACAGGCAGACTAAGGGGACCCCCCCAGGCAAATTAAATAAATGAATATTTCATTTTTATTGTTTCACTTTAAGCATAATTAAAATCATTGCTGAAAAAACGATTGATTCAAAAACTTTTTTTTGCATTGATACATGTCCCCTAGGGCAGGACCCTTTTTATGGCAATAACTTGCATATAAGCCTTTAAAGTTAGCACTTTTGATTTTTCATGTTTGGGTCCCATAGACTTTAACGGTGTTCAAATATTCGCAAAAATTTTTTTCCTGTTGGCATGTTCTGGTGCGAACTGAACCGGGGGTTGTTCGGCTCATCCCTAGACTGAATCAGAATACAGACCGGATTTTACCAGCCACCGTGGCAGAGTTGGTTCCGGACCGGATTTTGTGGTCCACTGGAGTCCACTGTCAGGTTGGGTTTAAATGTCCAGGAAGAGAGCAAGGTTTTGCTCTGCCCTGGGACTCTGAAAGCGATCAGCCAGAGAGAGCTGACACATGGAGCTTTGGCTTATGGACTAAAGAAAAAGGTTTGCACTAACTTTGTTTTGTGGGTGTCTGAGAGAAGCCCTACACCACTCAGAGAGGAATGCTGATGTTTAGTTAGAGCCGTAGAGGCAAGGATTTATTTTGCTGTTTTGTTTGTTTTTACACTTGCAACCTTTTACCACGTTTAAGAAACTGCTGTCTGAACGGTCTTCATCCCAGGGAAGCTGATCCCCACAAGAGCTAATCCCTCACAGTGCGCACAGGGCTCCTCTCATAGTATCTATTTGTCTCTCTTGGTGGGCCCCTCAGTTCTATGGGGCCATAGTAAGGTTTATTCCATTTGTTGTTGTGATTGGATCTCCGTTTATTTTTCCAATGGGGGGGTTTCCAGTTTTATGGGGCCCATTCCCTGGGGGAAGGTATTTTCCAGTTGTTATGTGGTGTGTGGTTGCTCTGGTTTCTATGTTCCTCATTGTATCTCTGATGTTTAGGTTTGTTTTGGTACTGTGTCCTGTGACCATCATCTCATTTCTGTGGTCTTGGGGTGTCATAATAATTACTGTATTTGGGTGGGTCCCTAGGCCGGTGATCTTGATATGGTCTGCGGTAAGTATTGGAGTCAGTTCTTTTGTCTTGATTGTATGAGTTGACTCTCTCACTTTTTTCTCCGGTGTAGAATATGTTGATATTGGATCTGATATACCCAGCTGGCTTTGCCATCTGTATACTTGGTCTGTTTTGTAATCATTGGTGTCTCTTGAGTATTTTTTTACTTTTCCTTTGCTGTACCTGTTTATCTTTATTGATGAGATCCTTATTTAGTTGGGCTGTGAGTGTCTTGAATTCAGCTGTTTCTTTGTATGCCTCTAGTTGTGCCCAAAGTTCCCCTATGGTTTGATCATTTTTTCAGATTTTTTTTTTCTATTTTCGTTTCAGAAGAAATCTTAGTAGCTCCAGACCTTTGTCATTAAAGAAGGTGAACCATTCATGTATCAATTCCTGATCTACTAGGCCATCATTAAGTGGGACATCCCATCTTAGCCTTCTTGGTATAATACTCTATTTTATGTATCTATCAAAAGTGTTCACATCCCACCATAGGCTCACTTCCTTTTCCATTTTGTGGCCCAGTTTTCTCATCAACCTTTCAACATCACCATTTTTCTTTGGATTTTCTACACTGAATACTTCATCTAGATTTATATCCCTCTGTTCCTCAAATGAAAAAATGTTCATGACTGCTGTGGTTATGGATGGGTGAGACTGAGTATAAACGTGTGGTTCTCCCGCGCTATCAAAAGGGTGGTGTGAGCTGACTGCTGCAGACACCGTATTAACCAATCCAATAGTTAAATGAGATAAATAAAAAAAAATTGATGCGCTGTCACCTAAAGAGCGATCCAAATATACAATCCAGTTGGGATGTGATTGCCAATAAATGTGTTGAATGTGTTTGTGAATCAGTACATAAATAACTTGTCGAACTGGGTGTGATAAAAAAAAAAAAAATTGGTTCTGCACTGTCACCTGAAGAGTGATCCAAATATACAATCCGGTTTGGATGTGACTACCAATACGTGTGTTAAATGTGTTTGTGAATTAACCAATCCAATAGTTAAATGAGATAATTAAAAAAAACAAAAATTAGTGCTGAGCTGTCACCTGAAGAGTGATCCATATATGCAATCCAGTTGGGATATGATTGCCAATAAATGTGTTAACTGTGTTTGTGAATCAGTACATGAATAATGTGTGGAACTGGATGTGATAAATAAATAAAAAAACAAAAATTGGTGCTGCACAGCACCTGAAGAGTGATCCAAAAATACAATCTGTCTGAGATCTGATTGTCAATAAATATGTTAACTGTGTTTGTGAATCAGTACATAAATAATTGTGGAACTGGGTGTGATAATTATAGAGATCTATAAATATAAAGAAAAAACTAACAAAACAACAAGACTGATAAGTCCACAGTTCAAATATTAATAAGGTGGAATGAAATATGCAATGCAAGCATCAGTCCTTTGCACAGTGAATAAAGATGAAAAAATGTCTGTCAGTGAAGATATAGTGCTCTCTAGCCTCTCACCTCACTGCTGTGGGATAACAGCATAATACAGATGAAGGAAGTCCTTTAGGGCAGTGTTCCCCAACCCTGTCCTCAAGGCCCACCAACAGGTCATGTTTTCAGGATTTCCATTATTTTGCACAAGTGATTTGATCAGTTTCACTGCCTTAGTAATTACCACAGCTGATTCATCTGAGGGAAATCCTGAAAACGTGACCTGTTGGTGGGCCTTGAGGACTGGGTTGAGGAACACTGCTTTAGGGGTTGGTGTGGGTCTGCCTGCCTCTAGATGTCCTGGTGGGGGTAGTCAAGCTAGGGTACCTCTACGGTGAATGGTCTTCCTCTATGGTGCTCCAGGTGCGCCAGTACCTCAGTATGGATGTTAAATGAAAGAGGAGTTGCCCATAGTGTGATATTGTTTTAAAATATCAATTTGTTATTTGTTACAGCTCATTACACTCACTTTTTTGGTTAAAAATGCATATATCAATCCACAAGCGACGAGCTTGTCTACCAGTGTCACTTCCGGTTTCTGTCTGTAGCTCGAAACTCAATGCGTGGCATCAAGGTCACATACAGAGAACCAAGTATACGACAAATACATAATTAAAGAAAAAAAAAACATATGAAACAATCAAAGATAATCATAGAACGACACACGTCTGACATGGCTGGAGAGTCAGAGTAGAACACAATGGGGTTGGTTTACTATAGCACCATGGGGGAACAAATGGTCACAAACAGCTAAAATCCCTAGAAAACGACTAAATCTAGTCAGGAAAGCCCTGAGGGAGAAAATAGCCCGAGAATCAAATTCACTATAGCGCCCAAACAGCAGTGACTTACTAAAAAACTAGTCGTGGTAAAAGCAAGGGAATTGCAGATGGAAATAATGTTTGGAGCATAATATGATCATCTAAATTGTGCTAAAATATGCAGTATATTATTTAAAGATAATCTGCTTTTAAACTGTGTGAAAAAGTGATTTCTACACTGAAATATCTTAAAAAGTCTGAGAAGAGATAAATTCCTCGTCTCCTTAGTCCTAGGCACAGAGCACAGCTGAGCACAACTGAGCATGCTCAGACACAAAACAACTCTCAAAATAACTCTCATGGAGTAATTCCTTGAGTAGTTAGTAAATACCAAAATGAGACTTATTTTACACACACTTTTTGGGAGTGAAGATGAGAGTTATTTTTCCAAGTGCAAGTTTCTGCCATTCATTCTAATGGTACAATTGTTAGTTTATCTAATAAATCCATTTCATGTTGAAAAGAAATGTATCTTTCTCTCAAATAAATTGTCCTGCAAACAATGTTGCACATTTGATAATCTATTTTGTTTTTAAGAATGCTACAATGTGAAATCTCTTCATGTTTGGTAAATATTTTTTTTTTATCGGTCAATTTCACTTTGCTGCTGTCCATGTCACAAAAATATTTCCCCAAACTCACACAGATATCTTTACAAACCACAGAAAATACTATTGCTTATGGAAATTTAAAATTAGCCCCTTTTTTTTATTCTTTTCAAATGTTCCTAATTTGAGCCCCAAAAATGTGATATGTGTACCAACATCAGAAATAAAAATGTCATTACCAAAAATCAGATAACTTTAATATAATTATTTTTTATTATAAAATAATTTATTTTATAATAATTAATATATTCTATGCTCACGCAGCAAGAACCACCAAAAATCACAGATTACATTTTAAAAGATTTACTCCTGACTAATGTAAGTCCTGTATATTCCTAGACATGCAATATCTGTGTATTTATGTGTAGGAGGACTTGTTGTGTGTAAGCCCTGGGGTTTAAAAGGTAGCAGTTCTGTCTACCATTAGAGACATCCTGAGTTCGATTCCCAAGCATGTCACTTCATGTAGAGATGTTGTTTGTTGTTAAACATGTTGTCTATGTTGTTAAACATGACTCAGGGCCTTACCTAAATTATGTCTAAATGTAGTATTTATGTGTAGGAGGGTTCCACCACCATTGTAAATCTTGCCAGATATACTAGTTATACTAGCCAGGAAATGGGGATGCCTACCTTTACATGCACATGAACTTTATTGGGATCCCAGTCTTAGTCCGTAGGGTTCAATATTGAGTTGGCCCACCCTTTGCAGCTATAACAGCTTCAACTCTTCTGGGGAAGGCTGTCCATAAGGTTTAGGATGTTTGTCTATGGGAGTATTTGTCCATTCTTCCAGAAGTGCATTTGTGAAGTCAGGCACTGATGTTGGATGAGAAGGCCTGGCTCACAATTTCCACTCTAATTCAGCCAAAAGGTGTCCTATCTGGTTGAGGTCAGGACTCTGTGCAGGCCAGTCAAGTTCATTCACCCCAAACTCACTCATCCATGTCTTTATGGATCTTGCTTTGTGCACTGGTCCAAATCATTTGGTGGAGGGGGGATTGTGGTCTGGGGTTGTTTTTCAGGGCTTGGGCTTGGCTCCTTAGTTCCAGTGAAGGGAACTCCTAAGGCATCAGCAAGACATTTTGGGAAATTTCATGCTCCCAACTTTGTGGGAACAGTTTGGGGATGGCCCCTTCCTGTTCCAACATGACTGTGCACTAGTGCACAAAGCAAAGGCCATAAAGACATGAATG
>BLSH010535103.1:182360-194983 GCA_018402905.1 Glandirana rugosa
TTTTTTTCCACATGGTTATTTTTTTTATATTTATTTATTTTTTTCATTTTGTTGTTTTTTTATTTTTTTTACATTTTTTTTTATATATATATTTTATTTTTTTTGTTTTTGTCAACATGTAAAGAAAAAAAAGAGAGAGAGAGAACAAAAGAGAGATTAGAGAGATATAAGAGAGAGATAACAATTATAAAACATACGTATGGACAAACAATGATAAAAAATAGTACAAAAGAAACGTCCATACAGTAAAAAAATACAATTACGAATGGACATTACAATATAACAATTACACAAAATATTAAAAAAAAACAATTAATAAAACACAGTAACATAAAAAAAATTACATACCTGCTAAAAAGAAAAAATTATAAAACACATTAACAATATAACATTACAGGTAAGCATTAACATAAAAAAATGACATACCTGCAAAGAAAACATGATAAAAAATAGTAACAAACAGGTATGCATACAAAATATTAACAATAGAGAGAGAATATAGAGAGATTAGAGAGAAAACAAGAGAGAGAGAGAAAAAAAAGAAATGTACAACTGTTTTTGTTTTTTTTATTTTATATATATATTTTTTTTTACATTTTTTTTATTTTTTTGTTGTTTTACTTTTTTTATTTATTTATATTTTTTTTATTGGTACACCTTTTTTTTAACTAAAAACAAACTGGTTCCAGCTTTGGGTCTCTCAAAAAGGCACTGGCATCTTTGGAAACCCTATGTCAGTGTGCCTATCACTGTGTCTGCTGCACCCTACGCTAATAATTCACTAATGTGTGATAGCGTTCAAAACATTCATCGATGCAGAGACCAGGCTGGTCAGGACAGTAGGCGCAATAAGTGCGGGTGTCACGCCTGTATCCGTGTCGTCTGCAGACACGACATCTCTTTTGGGGTGTTCTTTGGCCTGGGGTACCACAGAGGACACATGGAAAGTGCCTCCCATGCAGCCGGCTAACTGCTTTCACATTGTGAACAGGGGTTGCAGCACCATCTGGATACAGAAGGGCTGTGACAATCTCTTCCATGAATTTGAGGAAGGATCCCGTCAGTCCTGAGGCTCTGTATAAGACATGAGCGTTCAGCAAAGCCAATTGAAAAAGATATGTAGACACTTTTTTGTACCATCGTCTAGCTTTACGGGTGATTAGGTACAGCACCAGTAACTCATCATTGAGGTCCACCCCTCCCATATTTAGGTTATATTCGTGGACACAGAGGGGTTTCTCCACAAGACCAGTCGCTGTAGAAATTTGCACTGTCGTATCTGCATGAAGGGAGGTCAGAACGAAAACATTCCGATTGTCCCTCCACTTCATCGCAAGCAAATTATTACACTTAGGGCAGGCTCTCTCCCCCCGACTAAGACGGGATTCTACAAGCCATTGGGGGAAGCCCCGGCGATTAGGTCGCATGGTGCCACATGCGCCAATCTGATGATCAAGTATAAGTGAATAAGTGACTAAACAGTGGCACGCTCGTGTAATAATTGTCCACGTATAAGTGGTACCCCTTTCCGAATAAGGGTGACACCAAGCTCCACACAATCTTGCCAGCGCTCCCTATGTAGTCTGGGCATCCTTCCGGCTCTACCTGACTATCTTTGCCCTCATAAACCATGAAACTATGTGTATAGCCTGTGGCCCTGTCACAGAGCTTATACAATTTGACCCCGTATTTGGCACGCTTGCTGGGGACGTACTGCTTGAAAGCAAGAAAATTTAACCAGGGACTCGTCCACGCACACAACTTGGTTGGGAATAAAAAGTGTGGCGAACTTCTGGTTGAAGTGGTTTATGAGGGGCCGAATTTTGTAGAGCCGGTCAAATTCAGGGTCACCCCGTGGACGACTAAGTTCATTATCACTAAAGTGCATGAACCGCAAAATCTGCTCGTATCGTGTCCTGGACATGCAAGCAGAGAACACGGGCATTTGGTGAATTGGGTGCATGGACCAATATGACCGCAATTCAGATTTTTTAGTTATGCCCATGAGAAAGGAAAGGCCCAGAAAGATCTTAAATTCTGGAACCGTGATTGGTTTCCAGTTTCTGGCAAGCATCAAATGGGGATTAATGACGATGAATTGACCAGCATATAAATTGCTTTGGTCCACAATAGATCTATAGAGATCTTTCGTGAAATACAGCGAATAAAAATCAATGGCCGTAAAATCAGCTGTATTCTCCATGATTCCGGGTTGGGCAGTGAATGGGGGGAGTACAGGTGCTGCATCAGAGGTGGGTTGCCAATCAGGGTTTGCAAGCGCGTCAGGAAGGGCACTATGGGTTCTGCGGGCCTGTGTTCGTCTTCTTCGTGGTTGCGGGGCATTGCTTGTGCTAGCCACACCAGCTTGTACTGCACTTATGGGACTCGCCACGTCACCAAGTGTTACTTCAGTGCTGGTTCGTCTACGTCCAGGATGTACTAGGCCGCTGGTGCTTGCCAGGGCACCAGAATGGGTAGCAGCACTAGTACTGGCTCTCTGCTGCATATGAGAGCCTTGTGGTTCACGCACATCAGTGACAGCAGAACGGGGTCTGATACGCCTGACTCTAGCAGGGACCACAACTTCATCATCAGAGCTATCTGTTAGGGTGCCGCTGCTGTCTACAGGTTCATATGCTGAGCCTGAATCTGACAGTGAGGCTTCCCCATCGCTCTCATCTGTCAAACTCAGCATATTGTAGGCCTCTTCGATAGTGTACGTGCGGCCAGACATTTTGGGCTTTCTAAATTTGAAACGTGCACTAGCGTGACTCACAGGCAAAAAAGCGCACCTGGTTTTCAGAGCCTGCTTCAAACACTACCAAATTCACTGTCAGAATTTGCAGGGATTGGGCGTGATCTCTGTGAAGGCTGCAGATATGTGTGTTGTGTTCGGTAAGTGAGAGTGATCTATTGATCCTGCACTTGGGTGGGCTGGGCTGGGCGGAGGGGCTAAACGCAGGTGTTAGCAGTTATCTGAGCTGATCCCGCTAACACTGCGTTTTTTAGAACCCTAATCTAGTGGGGACGCTAATATATATCTGATCAGATCGCAGATATTGCTCTGATCAGATATTACAATATCTAACACCTACCTAATGTCCATGCGTGCGTGTCAGAGTACCTCGCTAATTGACCCTGCCTGGCGTTTACACTGACCATAACGGACACTAAAACCTAACTGGGGTCACCGCCGGGCGATCAGGGGTTAAAACCTATAAAAGGTAAATAAAATAATACACGGCGGGTAATCTGATTGAAAAAAAAAAACTATCTAGCTAGCGTCACCCGTGACACTTTTACGTGATCACAGGGGGCAATCAAGGGGTTAAAAACTTTATTGGGGGGGCAAGGGGGGTATTTTCACCTAACTAGGCCTAGTACTAGCCTAACCTAACACTGATTAGTGTCACAAGGGTCACAAGTACAGCGATTGGTAAAAATCAGATCGCTGCACTATATGATACTGTGACAGGGAGTGACAGGGAGGGAAAGGGTTAACTGGGGGGCGATCAGGGGGCGATCAAGGGGTTAAATGTGCCTATGTGACCTGGTGTCAGTGTGGTGTTGTGCAACTCACTTTTTTTGATGCTCCTTCTTCCTCG
This sequence comes from Glandirana rugosa, assembly GCA_018402905.1. Lineage (NCBI taxonomy): Eukaryota > Metazoa > Chordata > Amphibia > Anura > Ranidae > Glandirana > Glandirana rugosa. The sequence continues at coordinate 185,966 of BLSH010535103.1, forward strand.
CTGAAACCGAAAAGGGCGTCAGGGAGGAAGGGGAGCTAACTTCCTCTGCCTCTGTTTACATTTCAGAGGCAGAGGAACAATGTCATTGGCAGGACCGATCGGAAGGGCCAGGCCAAAAATCATTGGCCTGGCCCTGTGGAGTGATCGGTCCTGTGTCGAATGAAACAACAGTGCATGCTCAGTGAGCGCGCGCGCACACTCACTGCACGTGATCGCGGCCGCCGTCCCCAGACGGCGATTCGCGATAACAAACCACCTTGTCGCCGGCGGTCGGCAAGTGGTTAAAAGCATTTTGTACTAAGGCTTTCAAGGCTTGTTGGTATTCCGTAAGGGGCTCTTCTTTTAGGATGGTATAGGTACTCTCATCGGAAAGAAGATGGAGGGCTTCGGCTTTGTAATCCTTTAGATCTTGCACTACTATACTGCCTCCTTTATCCGCTAGTTTAACCACTATATTTTTATTTTCTTGTATATCTTTCAAGGCCTTGATTTCAACGGAAGTTAAATTGTGATGCCTATGGTTTTTTTCATGGCATATGTCCTTGAAGTCATGGTAAACTGCTTGGATGAACGTTTCTATATACAGGCCCTTAGATTTGTGTGGGAAAAAAAGGAAGATTTATTTTTAAAACTGGTATGTTGTATGAGAGAGTCGATATACCAATCAACTGGCCATGTGTCAGTGTAGCCTTCTTCCCAAAGTTTTCCCAATATATTAACAATGGTGGAATCATTGTACACTTGGTCTGTCTCGTCTGCCTTATCAGTTGAGTTGTTTACTTTTGAGGCCGTGGTTGTATTGGGACTTTTTAGAAAATGGTGTTAATGTTTGTGTGAAGTTATACAAGTCTCTGAAAAGCCCAAACTGGTTGGGGCCAGTGGAAGGAGCAAAACTTAAACCTTTATGGAGAAGGGACATTTCAGCTCCGTTTGGGAGCCCCGACTGTGGGAGGATAGGTTATAAATTTTGATCATACTATCAAGACTTAGAATATGTTCTCTGTCTTTCCTTTTTTGCTGTTTGTCTTTGACAGTGTGTCCTCCTCTTCTTCCTCTGAGAGTTTTCTTTTTTCTGTTTTCCCTTTGCTGTGTTCATTGGGGGTTCTTCTAAAAAAGAGCCCTCAAGATTGGAGGTGTATAGTGGTGATGTGTTGGACGTTGATGGTTCAACAAGATTGTCCTGATTGGTGTGGTTTGGTTTATTATTCTTAAAATGTTCTAAATCACTTGTTAGGGGGCTATACTTATTAGTGACTGGTATATTGAATTGTTGTGTAGTTGATGGAGATGCATTGTGCTCCCGGGGGGCCGAGATGTGTGTATTGGGAAAATCGGCTAGGGTTGTGTTGGTGTCTCCTTCTTTCGTGGCCGTGTCCATGGTCTGTGGAGTTTGGTTGGGAGGGGGGGTCTTGTTTTCTGTACCTGTAACACTGCAATCAAAATGCAACAGGACCAGGAGGGCAAGATTGTAAAAATAAGAGAAACCATAATTTAGGCCCAAGTTCAAGTGAACAGAATGCTATCATGTCCTGTGACTGCTAGTGCTGGGGAAGCACAAACAAGCGCACTTGTCTGAGCATGAGAATGCCTGGCACATACTTGTGTTAAGCGTCCACCCATAAGGGAAGTTGGGCACCTGCATGATCACTTGTGTGGTGTATGATATCCTCCATTAAAGATACCATATTGGATTGGACCTCCTGGGATTGGATGTCAATACTCATGAACTTTTCATATCATAATTATGCTTTTTTGGACTATTTCACTTATCACTGGGTGTTATTTATAGTCTTAACCATTTTTATTGTATATCTTAAGCGCTGCTATATGTCTTGTAGATATATTTGGTTTCATTTTATATCATTATTAAGTGGCTGCTTTAGTTTTAAATAAGGGACCAACCTCAACATTATGTCTATAGTGGCACAGATCTATGATCTATTGTAGGGGATGTAGATTTTTAGATCATTTGGTGAATCTATTATATGCATTGTCTCGGATTACAAAAATGTTTTGTTTGCAGAGTTTTTTTTTAAATATCTGAGTTGAAAAAAAAACAAGAACTATTACTAGAATTTAAAAAACAGAAACTCTGGACTTCAGAATAAGGCACTCCTTCCACATAGGAAATACTTATAGAGCCAATATTTACAGGTAGTTACTGTTCAAAAAGAGATTTTTCTCGATCATTAAGCCATATACATGAATTTAATTTTTATTGATGCTATATACTGTATATTTGTTAATCATTTTAATTATCAGAACTAAATTTCAGCATGTTTTAATCTGACTATGAGGAGCTACAAATGAATGTTTAAGATGAACAACTGTGTAAACATCAGGTGTTGGCCACCTGGAATCTTTTTCTTCTGTTTATCTCACCTTATTAGAAAGAGGAAAGCTTGGCACCATCTATCATATGGCTTCATTGATGTTTTGTGAGTGAGGCTATTTGCATAAGATAGCTCTGTGTTTTATTGATGTGAAAGTGCATTTTGTTTCTTTAAGTTACCTGTCTACTTTTAAGAATAAATAAACTGGTTTAATTATTTAATTTAATGTAAGTTTCTGCCGTGTGTTGCAGCATTCCAACCTATTTGAACTTTAGAGCAGTTTAATTTTTCTTATCATATCTATGTCTCTGAACTATCAAGATCATACATTACTGTATTTATTAAAAATTATATTTCTGTACATTTACTATATTACCAGTATATTATAAATTTTCTAATGAAATTTCTAAAATAGCTTTGGATAATTTGAGCAGTACTGAGGTACTATCATGTTCAAATAACTTTTTGCAGCATTTCTCAATAATGATGAACTTAAAGCCTCAAAGCATCACAGTCACAGAATATATACAGGCTTGAGAGGCTGCTTGTCCTTGTTTAGGTGGGTGGTCAGGGGGCTGTAAAACCTTTGCCCAACTGCCTGTTTTTACAGTCCCCCTGGCCACCTGTGAGAATGAGCCCTTAAAGCAGAAGAGGTTCTCAGTCAAGTCTAGGAACTGGTTGTTTAATGAGGAAAGAGCCCAAAGCAGAACATATAAAGAACATATTTGATTTGTTTAGACTCTTATTTCAACAAAATTCAACACAATTCAGGGCAGCAATACAATCCAGACTTAGGTTTTAAATCTCCCTAACTCTGCTAGAAATTGTATTTGTAATGCTTCCTCTTCTTACTTTCTATTTTGTTTGACACCTATCATATAGACAGAAAGTGGGTAGATGTTTCCTAATTTGCTCCAGACCTCTCAAATATACTGGATGGACAAATCTTTTAAATATAAACAAAGAGAGCATGTATATGTATATACACTTGGGAAAAGGAGGGGCGTTTGGGAGTTTGAATGAGGAACGTGTACCAGAAGCAGAAAACAGTCCGTATGTAAAAAAAAAAAAAAAAAAAACGTATTTGTTCTCTTTGGGTCATGGATGGCTTAGCAAGTAATAAAAATACTTATAAAATGTTATACATACATGAAGATTACATGAAAGCCCCATATGTAAAACTCTATTGAATATTGCACCATCATGATACTGTACATGAAAAGGGAGAGGATGGAAAAACCTCTATAGCATAGAACCACTCATAAAAAACAAAGCTGTAACGAAATCATGAATAAAAACATGTAAAACATTATATTGAGTTCTCAGCTCATGATTATCATCAGCAGCTGCAGGGATCAGTTATCAGTCTGTGTGGATCATACACTCTGTATGAACTCTATTGAACTCATTCAGTTTCAGGACTCATAAGTAAGACTGTAAGGAACAACTGCCTCCCATAAGAAGCTAGCACAATGAAGGTGGTGGTAATGATGATTGTGATGGCCTTCTGTCTTAGAGGGTCACTTTCAGGGCCGGTGTTCCGGACGTTCTCTCAACTAAAGCCCCATTCCAGTGACACAACACAGACCTCTGCTGTACAAGATATCCTATGCCGTCTGATCAGGGACCGCGCTGATGATTTTGTGGTCACTGTGGACAGCTTTTTGGCTACAGCAATAGACTGGACACTTATTGGCTGAGTTCAGTGGCTGGAGGAAAAGTGTCGGTGGTGGGCAGTAGTGGAGTGGCGGCTGCCACAGGATGCTACAGCTATCTGAAATCTTATTGTGGCTGCCACATTTCCTGTTCAAGGGGTCCAGCTGAGATTGCCATCTCTCCTGCCCTTAGTGCCATCACCCATCACTGTGACAACTCCAAACAGGTTCCACTACTACCAGAATATCTGCACTTCCAGTTATTAATTTATCTGGTGGAACTGGGCCAGATGGGAGAAGGAGATAGACTGGATGGTTCTGAATGGAATCAATATGCCCCTCCTGTTCACAAGGCAGAAGGTTATATGGCAAAAGACTACTTTTGCATCGCCCCTGAAGAGTGGGCCATGTCCCATGAAATGTGTTGAGTTTACACAGATGCAACATGTCCACACAGATGACCTCATATGATGTAGTACATGCTTTTATTAATGATTTTGTTACAGCATTTTTTTTATGAGTGGTTCTATGCTATAGAGGTTTTTCCATTCTTTCCCTTTACCATGTACAGTATCATGCTGGTGCAATATTCAATAGAGATTTACATATGGGGCTTGCATGTATTCTTCATATATATATAAAATTGTGTATGTATTTTTATTACTTGCTATGTCCTCCATGACCCAAGGGGAACAAATAAAATATTTTTTTTTTTTGGACTGTTTGCTGCTTCTGGTACACATTCCTTATTCAAAGTCAAAAACCCCCCTTATTTTCTCCTGAATTATGGATGGAGACGCACTTGTTTGAGTCTCATTTAAAGTCCCAAAACTGCCTTGTTACTATGTATATACACTATATTATCAAAAGTATTGGGACAACTTCCTTTACACACACATGAACTTTAATGGCATCCCAGTCTTAGTCCGTAGTGTTCAATATTGAGTTGGCCCACCCTTTGCAGCTATAACAGCTTCAACTCTTCTGGGAAGGCTGTCCACAAGGTTTAGGAGTGTGTCCATGGGAATGTTTGACCATTCTTCCAGAAGCACATTTGGGAAGTCAGGCACTGATGTTGGATGAGAAGGCCTGGCTCGCAGTTTCCACTCCAATTCATCCCAACAGTGTTCTATTGGGTTGAGGTCAGGGCTCTGTGCAGGCCAGTCATGTTCCTCCACCCCAAACTTGCTCATCTGTGTCTTTATAGATCTTGCTTTGTTAACTAGTTCAAATCACATGGTGGATGGGGGATTATGGTGTGGGGTTGCTTTTCATGGGCTGAGCTTGGCCCCTTAGTTCCAGTGAAGGGAATTCTTAAGACATCAGCATACCAAGACATTTTGGACAATTTCATGCTCCCAACTTTGTGGGAACAGTTTGGGGATGGCTTCTTGGAGACATGGATGAGCAAGTTTTGCGTGGATGAACTTGACGGGCCTGCACAGCGTCCTGACCTCAACCCAATAGAACACTGTTGGGATGAATTAGAGTGGAAACATTCCCATAGACACACTCCTAAATCTTGTGGACAGCCTTCCCAGAAGAGTTGAAGCTGTTATAGCTGCAAAGGGTGGGCCAACTCAATATTGAACCCTACGGACTAAGACTGGAATGCCATTAAAGTCAATGTGTGTGTAAGGGCAGGAATCCCAATACTTTTGGTAATATAGTGTATAATATAACAATTGCAAAACTTCTAAACCACAGTTGAGTTCTTTATTCATGGTACTACCCCCCCTCCCCCATCCCCCATCAACGAGCTTGCCTTAATAGCACTTTCAGTATATAACTGGAATCATCTAGCTAAATTTTCTATTAATAAAAGTTTCTCACAGTATTTGCTTTTAGCATCATTTGCTGTCTTTTGCTTTTGATTTTCTGAAGTTCAAAATGTTAATTTAGCAGTCACATACTTAATTGGGGCAAATTGCTGTGCAAAGATTTTTTCCTGCAAAGATATCTACTTATGGCCTTGCAATTAACTTTTTTGCATCTGTTGCTAATTGTTTTTATTGTGTTCACAATATATTGTCATAAAAAACAGGAAAAACTAAAGCAAAATTGCAAAGAAACTTGTTCCCTCTATGTTTTCAAACAACTGTTGATGTTTTAGCATAAAAATATGAAGTATTCTCTTGGGTATTTTTGTAAATTTATTGACAATACAGTATATTAGAGTTGTAAAATGCATTATATCACAGCAAATTAAATATAATGTGTGATTCTTACCATTCATGTAAACATCTGTGTAGTCACCTGCATTCCACTTTAAATGCCTATCTTATAGCAAGGAACCTGCTTGCTGAAATAAAGCTGGCTATACATTGATCAAAATGTGGCCAGTTCAGCAGGGACAGGCCAAATTGTGATCCATGCGTGGCCACTGTATTTGAAAATAAGTTGATTTCATGATTTATTGCTGTTCAACTGCCCTGTCTGTATTTTTTGCTTGTTTAGTGCTAGGCGATATGTTGAAGCACTGATCAGTGTATTCTGATGGCGGGGGAATATCCTCACTATGAGAATACAAAGACATTACCCTATGCCTTGTGAATAAGGTGTAGGAGCTACCTGCCCAGGAGCCTGATTATTTATATTAACACAATGAGGTAACCTTGTGGGTCCAGCACTCATTTTCCAATTTCAATAAGGATACACCAACAGACAGAGATAATTCTAGGTGGTTGGATTGTGCAAGCATGATTAATTTCCCACTATGTTTATTGCCATTTGTAGTGTCAACTGACTATAATAACATTTTCCTATAGCTAACATAAACCCATGTGTGTGCCTGAAAACAAATTGGGATGGAGATGGTCTTGGATCTTACTACCAGCTTAACATCAATGAACCTAGCAGTAGTTGTTTTAAAAGTAATAGGAACACCTAGAGGGACAATCAGCGGAAACCTAGAGGAAACCTATTTCAAAGGAGAGGGTGTTCAAAGAGGTAGAGGGTGAAAAAAACCCTCAATGCAGGGCCCAGCATTGCAAGGCCACAGTGCAACATTATTTTGTCTGTCCATCTGTCTATTCATATTTCTTAGTCTGTGTTATCTATTTCATTGTGTTACTTCAACTAATGAAAAAAAGAAGTAAGATATAGCCTTACCAGCTATAAGTTGGATAGCTTTGATATTTCAGTTCTGCAGTTAAAGGAAACATTGAGCACGATAGAAAGACTCATCACATCTAAGGATGCTGCATCTATATCAAACATAATGCTCCACAGGAAAATGGTAAATTTATAACAACAAATGCTTAGTATTTGTTTTTAAACTGCTGTGCACATCAGGTTTCTTTCTTTCTTTTTTAAGATTAAAGTTGAAATCTGTTATGGATGTGTGTACAGGGAATTTTGAGAATGTTTCACTGCATCACTCACTTTCATGTCACTTTCTGAAGCAGGAGTCAAGGCTTGGATTCCCTTTCTTTTCAGAGACACAACTCCTTCACTTCTCTTTGGTTTGTCTTGTTTCTTCAAGCTGTGACACAAACATCTAAAAGAAAAAGAAATAAAAGGAAATGTTATAACCTGGGGAGACTATTACTTCCCTGCGGTGCTGATTTTAGTTCCTAAATGACCTACTGCCGTTCATCTTCTCTTCAACTGGAAGGCCCCAATCTGCTGTTTGGTGTTTTTGAGCACACTGTTTGGAAATTCTGCCCCTTACCCTAGGAAGCCTTTTCTTTAAAATACATATTATGCAGGGTATTATTTTTCCATATTTTTTTAAGTTTTGAGATAAAAGAAATATATATTTGTCAATATCTGAATCATGCTGTGCTAAAAAGTGTTCTGAGAAAGCAATATTCTGCAATATACTGTAACTAATCAATAGCAAAATCATGCTGCATTAAAACACTCTATTTCAAGTTTTTCTCAGTTAGTTACCACTGGAAGGCAAAAGGTGCTTTCTTGAAAGGTGTATTGTGAAAAATGTGGGACACTTTTGAAGCAGATGTAAGTTTGTTCATTAAAAACATAATCTTTTTGCAAATCATCTCACAGTAAAGCTTTCTTAGAAAAAAATAGTTAGTGTGGATTGATTAATGCTGTTTTTTAACTATGAAGTCCTGCTGCATTGCAGTGATTATCCATAGCTACATATATGTAATGGTGCATTTAAAGTGACCTCATTTCAACAAATATGTTCCCATAAGATTACATTTAGCTTTAACATATTATATGCATGCTATTTACCTGTAAAGGACCCCTTTGTGTAGACATCCAAAATATCTGAGACTGCTGCTGGACATCCAAAATATCTGAGACTGCTGCTGTGCACTAGCATCTTGGATTTGATGTCAACAGCCACAGCAGACTCCACTAATACTTCATAATAATATCAGCACAGAGAGCAGTTAGAAACTCACAGAAGAGGAAGGGGTTAGAAAGTGCAAAGAGGGAGAAGGCTGTGCGAGTGCTTTGAAACTCCTGGAGTAGTAAACATTTCCAGAAAATTCAAAGGCACATTGCAAGTGAATAGCAAAGATTAATAGATAGGAAAACCACAGCAAGTAAGCAATTAAAATGTGTGCCTTTTCTGTGCTGTTACCCACAAATATTAAGTGCTCTCAATTTTTTTCATCATTTGTTATTGGAGTTGAGCGAACACCTGGACGTTCGGGTTCGGAGGGTCCGTACGAACTTTGGGAAAAAGTCCGGGTTCGGCACCGAACGTTGCCCGAACGTTATCCCGGACACCGAACCCCATTGAAGTCAATGGGGACCCAAACTTTTAGGCACAAAAATGGTTGTAACAATAGTGCTAGAGGGCTGCAAAAGGAAGTAAAATGGGGGTAAGAGTAGGGCAAGTGCCCTACAAAAAAATGGGGATGGGAAAATAAATTAAAATCAAATAAAAAAATGTGAAGGGGGTGGATGTTGAGTAGGAGCCTAGAGGTTGACTAGGCCGTGACCATGGCAGTGTAGGTGGAAGTGGCGGTGGTCGAGGAGGAGAAGGAGGTAGCCAACATGGTATTTTTTTTTTGTTTGTTTATAATTGGGGTAGCCCCAAAATATTGAGG
>BLSH010535103.1:214531-230123 GCA_018402905.1 Glandirana rugosa
TCGCGTCTGTCCACTCGTCGTCCTCGCGCGTGTCTGCCGGGCGTGAAAGACGTCGTCGAGACTGTATAGGCCCTTCAAAAAATCTCTAAAGACGTGGTGGTTTAAGTCGTGTACGCGGTCCGTTCCTTACACGCAGTTTGGCCGATCCGGGTCTCGACGATGCTCTAAAGCGGGTAATAGCGTGTGGTGGTCCGGCCCGAACTCCGAGTCACCGTTGTTGGTAAGTAGCCAGACAACAAGTTACGGGTAGGTGTCGACGACGCGTCACACCCCAAATAGGGGTTTGTATAGTCAAAATTTTGTCGGACGACAGCAAAGGGGGACCTACACGACTTCAACCACCACTTCCAGTGTAACACCTTCACCACCAACTTCAGCACATCCAGGGGGAAACGACAGCAGGCTGTTTTAAAACTGATATGTTTGGGGATAAACCCCACACTGCGCAGCAGCTGTGGATGGGCATTGAACAACAGACCGATGAATGGTTGTTGCCACTGAGCCTCAAGCCCGGCCTGGTGGTGTGCGATAATGGGCGAAATCTCGTAGCAGCTCTGGGCCTAGCCGGTTTGACGCACATTCCTTGCCTGGCGCATGTGCTGAATTTGGTGGTGCAGAAATCTCTAAAAAACTTCCCGGATATGTCAGAGCTGCTGCAGAAAGTGCGGGCCGTCTGTGCGCGCTCCTGCTGCTCACCTGTCTGCGCTGCAGCGGAATTTCGGTCTTCCCGCTCACCGCCTCCTATGGGACATGCCCACAAGGTGGAACTCCACCTTGCACATGCTGGAGAGACTGTGTGAGCAGCAGCAGGCAATAGTGGAGTTTCAGCTGCAGCACGCACTGGTCAGTCGCTCTGCGGAACAGCACCACTTCACCACCAATGAGTGGGCCTCCATGCGAGACCTGTGTACCATATTGCGGTGTTTTGAGTACTCCACCAACATGGCCAGTGCCGATGACGCTGTTCTCAGCGTTACTATCCCACTTCTATGTCTCCTTGAAAAAACACTTTGGGCAATGATGGAAGCGGATGTGGCACAGGAGGAAGAGGAGGAGGAAGAGGGGTCATTTCCACAATTATCAGGCCAGTCATTCACAAGTGGCTCAGAGGGTGGGTCCTGCACCAGCATAGGCCAGGTAAAACATTTTCAAGCCAGGGCACAGTTCTGGAGGATGAGGAGGACTAGGAAGATGATGAGGAGGATGAGGAACCGTGTTCACAGCAGTGTGGCACCCAACGCAGCTCCTGGGCATCACTGGAGCGTGGCTGGGGGGATACAGAGGACACAGATGATACACCCCCCACAGAGGACAGCTTGTCTTTGCCTCTGGGCAGCCTGGCACACATGAGCGACTACATGCTGCATTGCCTGCTCAACGACAGCCGAGTTGCCCACATTTTAACTTGTGCCGATTACTGGGTGGCCACCCTGCTGGATCCCCGTTACAAGGACAATGTGCTGTCCTTAATTCCCTCACTGGAGCGTGATCAGAAGATGCGTGACTACAAGCGCACATTGGTAGACGCGCTGCTAAGGGCATTCCCAAATGACACAGGGGGCTCAGCGGAAGCACAAGACGAAGGCGGAGGAGGAGTTTGAGGCCGCCAACGCAGCTGTGGCACCGTCAGCACCTCAAAAGGCAGGGTTAGCATGGCCGAAATGTGGAAAAGCTTTGTCAGCAGCACGCCACAACAAACAGCACCACCAGCCTATAGGCAACGTCTTAGCAGGAGGCAGCATTTCAGCAACATGGTGGAACAATATGTGTGCACAAGCCTACACGTACTGACTGATGGGTCTGCCCCATTCAACTTCTGGGTCTCCAAATTGGGCACATGGCATGAGCTTGCCCTTTATGCCTTGGAGGTGCTGGTCTGCCCTGCAGCCAGTGTATTGTCTGAAAGTGTGTTTAGCACGGCAGGGGGCGTTATAATAGACAAGTACAGCCGCCTGTGCACAGCCAACGTGAACAAGCTAGCGTTTATTAAAATTAACTAGGCATGGATCCCACAAGACTTGTCTGTACCTTGTGCAGAATAGACATTTAGACCGGCCTCACACAGCCATTGGTATACTTGTTTTTTTTAAATATGTCTCAATATTTTGTGGGCTACCCCAATTAGAAAAAAAACAAACAAATAACAGTGTTGGCTACCTCCTCCTCCTCCTCTTCCTCCTCCACCACCACCACTTTCACCTACACTGCCACAGTCACGGCCTAGTCAACCTCTAGGTTTCTACTCCACATCCACCTCCTCATCCCATTTTTATTTTTTATGTGATTTTAAGTTATTTCCCTATCTACATTTGTTTGTAGACCACTTGTCCTACTCTTACCCCCCATTTTGCTTCCTTTTGCAGCCCTCTAGCCCTTTCCAGGACTTTTTACAGCCATTTTTGTGACCAAAAGTTCGGGTCACAATTGACTTCAATGGGGTTCGGGGTCTGGTGTCAAGTTCGGGTCACGTTCGGTACCGAACCCAAACTTTTCTGCGAAGTTCGGCCGAACCAGACGAACCCGAACATCCAGGTGTCCGCTCAACTCTACAGAAAATGAATGTTCAGCCCCCAATGTGTTAGGCACATAGTACACAGCCTGGATAGGTGAACCCGAACATCGAGGTGTCCGCTCAACTCTAGTGGTATTTGATCACCTCTGCGGTTTTTATTTTTTGCGCTACAAAGAAAAAAAGACAGAAAATTTTGAAAAAATAAAGTTTTTCTTTGTTTCTGTCGCAAAACGTTGTAAATAAGTAAGTTTTCTCCTTCATTGATGGGCACGCATGAGGCAATACTGATTGGCACTGATAAGGCAGCACTGATGAGGTACCATGATGGGCAATGATGTGGAGGCACTTATATGCAGCATTGATGGGCACTGATAGGTGGCACTGACAAGCAGCACTGATGATCACTGATAGGTGGCACTGATATACAGCACTGATGGGCACTGATAGGCGGCACTGATGGGCACTGATAGGCGGAACTGAGAGGCACTGGTAGGTGGCACTGATAGGTGACACTGGCGGGCACTGATAGGCGGCACTGCTGGGTACTGATAGATGGCACTGGCAGGCAGAACTGATAATGAGGCCCTGGCAGGCATCAGAGACAGATAAGGGTTGATTTACTAAAACTGGAGAGTGCAAAATCTGGTGCAGCTGTGCATGGTAGCCAATCAGCGTATAACTTTAGCTTGTTTAAATAAACTTTGACAAAAAAAAATGGAAGCTGGTTGGTTTCCATGCACAGCTGCACCTGATTTTGCACTCTCCAGATTTTGAAAATCAACCTCATAATGTTTCTGTAGTTATTCCTCCATTGCAAAATTAAGAGAGTTTGCTGCAGGCTAAATCATGCTCATTGTCTCCTATTTATTGGAGCCTATTCCAGTGCTTCATTTTGACTAAAGCTCCATGCACACTGAAGCTGATAAACTACCATTTATGGTCGCTTGTGCTTTTTTTTTTAACAGCCCATAAATGCCCTGTGATGTTATCCTATGTGTCCATGCACACATGAATGTTTATTGTCATTTAACAGCAGTGTCGTTTATGGGGTATTATCTGAATGCCCTGAATTGGCGTTCAGGAGTCGTCCTTCTGACCACAAAAGACGCTGGATGCCGATAAATGCAGATAACCGCTCATAAATGCCACTAAACTACCGTTTATTAGCATCCAGCTCTTTTTGTAGTCAATAGAAGTTAATGAAGTAAAAAAAAAGCTCAAAAATGCAGACACCAATAAACGCTCAAAAATGCACATAAACGCAGCTTACAAAATGCTGCTAAAAACATGTTTTCTAAGCAGTGTCTCCTGCCACATAATCCAACACCCAGAGAGCATCCAGTGTGCATGGAGCCTAAATGTTTTCCCCCTATTCCAAATGCAGCATACCAAAAATGATTAAATAATGTTCATGGAGTTACTGAAATATTATTGGGCTGCAAAACTGCATGCAGTCTATTATTTTCAAAATGAAACCTATAAAAGACAGTTCAGATACTGTTGATGCAGTATGTACAATATTCCATTGTTTCAAGAGTGAAAAAAAAAACACTTTATTTTGGTTTTGTCCTCAAACCTGCATAAGGTTACCTGCATAAGGGTTTTATCAAGCGAGGTTCCCATTTTTTTTTTTAAATGGTACCTACGTAGCATGTACTAATGCATATTGCTTTTATTTTAATTTGAAAAGTAGAAACATTACATTTCTGAGTGCTGTCCACAGCTAAATTGGAATGTGGTAGCATCTTATTTCTATTGCAATCTGAAAAATAAAAAAATGTATATCTAGTATTTTGTGCATCCAAGGCTAATTGAAGATGTTGTTTAGGGAATGCAGTCAACAAGAAATTGTAAAAATACTATGCATGATGTGTGTGTAGCATGTTACTGTTTTAATTAGAAACATATAAACTTTACATTTTTTTGGTCATACAAAACTATTGTGGCATGTAGTTTAGGCAAGGAGGCTTAAACAAAATTGTAGAAATACTATGTATGTTGCCTGTAGCACACCAATTGTGTTAAACTCAGAAACTAACGTTCATAATATTCTTTCCTTTTAATAGTTGAAATATTAATATTTATATTAGGGCTGAATGCATGCAGCAATTTAAAAATGTGGCTTATTTCAATTGCATAAATTCTGGCCTTGTATTCTCTACAATTTTATTTTTTTCCTGTGATAAATGTACACACTTAGATGTTAGTAAGCATCTGCGTGTAATCTGTTTGCCTAGTATATCAAGTAGGTCGCGTCTGACCGAGAGCAGCTTAGAATAGACTTGGGCCTCTTTAGTTTGCTTATGTACTAGTTCCAGTTTGTGTGTAGCGGAGGTGAGAGCCTTTATGTTTTCTTGTTTTTGTTTTTTGATTTGGGAGGCGATGGCAAGACATTCACCTCTTATCACACATTTATGGGCTAACCACTGAATTGTAGGGGAGGTCTCGGTGGGGGAATTGTTTTGAAAGTACTCCTGTAGGGTGTGCTTCAGTCTGGTGAAATGTGTCGGGCCACTGATGAGAGACGGGTTGAATCTCCAGATTTTAGATTTGGATTCTGGATGGAGGTCTGGGAATTTTAAAGTCATCGTGATGGGATGGTGATCGGAGAGGTACATGGGCTCTATGCTCGCTTGGTGTAGAAATGTCAGATCTGACTGGGAGAGGAATAGATAATCTATGCGAGAGTATTTATTGTGGGCGGGTGAGAAGGTACAATCTTTGGTGTCTGGGTTTAGCGTCCTCCAGGAATCATGTAGGAGTAAGGAGTTAAGTTTAGACTTTATTTGCTTTAGAGCACGATATGGAATTGAGGTGGAGTTCGTGGATGAATCGATATTTGCGTTTAAGGGTACATTCAAATCTCCTCCAAATATTACCAGGCCTTCGTGGAAGGGGATTAGTAGATCGATCACCGACCTGATGAACGAGACCTGGCATACATTGGGGCAGAATATGTTCGCGAATGTCATTGACTTGTCGTAGACCGTGCCTTTCACAAAGATATACCTGCCTTCTGGGTCAGTTAAATGATCTTTAAGTGTGAAGGGAAGGTTTTTAGCGATCAGAATCGCCACTCCTTTCGTTTTGGAGGAGGAGGATGATGCATGATAAATTTCAGGGTAAGAGGAGTTCGTCAGTTTAGGTACATTGGGGCCTTTGAAGTGAGTTTCCTGAAAAAAAGCTACTTGGGCATGTTGTTTAGAAAGTTCACGAAGTATCATTGACCTCTTTTCAGGAGTGTTTAGCCCCTTAGCATTCAGCGAGAAAACTTTTAGTGTGCATAAGGAGGACATGTTTCCACACTTTAGGCTGGGGGGTCGGCTAAATGGGTTCAATGTCAGTGTGGCGTGGAAACAGATGGTATAGGGGCGCGCGACTACTTAAAGAGGCAGGACGCAGAAGTCTTGGAAAGAGGGGGTGGATGCGCGAGGAATATGAGGATGGGTCAACAGGGGAGGGGAGCAGGGAGGATATCTGGCTAACAGGATAGACCAGCTATTTTGTCTTGGGGGGCAGGGGAAGCCGAGATCACTCTGTGCTGTTGTGGGGGGTGGTTGAGCTAGTTCGACGTCGTGTCTATTTCAGTTATTGTCTGAGAGGGTATAGTAGGGTATAGAGGGTTCTGAGTAGGTAATGTCCGCGACGTTCGTTCGATCCCCCTATTGTATATTTGGGACTGATAGGCAAATGTATCAGAGAGGGTTAGAGAGTGAAAGTAGTAGTATGGGTTACTAAGGGTTCCATGCGCCGCGGTATGGGCAGTGTCAAATCCGTGGGGGGTTTGACTTTAGGAGAAAATGGGAAAGGAATTGTTGATATTGCCAGATGAGGTATGACAATTGATTAATGAGAGGTATGAAGAAGTAGTTAGTGGGCGGATGTGGTTCCTTATTGCTGTTGTAGTTAGGAGACGCTGTGGCTGGAAGTGTATGGTGTGTCTTATGTCGTATATGGCATCTTGGCAGTTATGGGTAGGATATGTCATGTTAAATTCTGTTCTGTGTACACTACGCCAAAAAACTGTAACATATAACTGGCAACAAGTGATCTTAAACGAGACTGTATTAAATAGATGTTAAACATCAACAAAGTACAAACCAAGCAAAACAGTATCAACAGCCTAGGGAGGAAAATAGGAGTATTAACATATTAACGTACAGGATGGGACCTTGGAGCTGAGACTGACACCGAGTGACCTCCAGGCGTGTTGTGAGTAAGGTGTTTAAATGCAAATTTAAGTACTTTTTTATCGGAGTGTAACCTGCCTTGGTATGGTTAGTTTTTTTTTTTTTTTTTTTTTACCGATATTGGTGTGTGTATCGACGCCGAATGGTCAGACGGTGCCAGCCTCATGTACATTATACAAAAAAAACCCAAACAACATACAAAATACGCCACTGCGAACTAGAACATTAGAAGATCGTTCATCACCCCAAATGTACATGTAGTAAGATGAGGAAGAGCTCAATGTAAGTGGTATGCCTGGGCAGATGACTGCTTACTACTTTTCTTCCGATACTGTTATGCGCCTTTCCTGAGGCCTCTTGGGAGAGCATAGAGGCTGAGACACAAGTTTGTCGGTCTTAATAGGAAAGAATAGTAACCCAGGCAGTTGAAGGGTCAGGAGCAACATTGGCGACCCAAGGTAGGGGTAATGGGGTCAAGTCTTGCCATTGGTCTTTCAGGTAGGATGCGTCCCTCCTCCTAGAGGTATCGAGGAGATGGCTGGGGTAAAAAGGAGGGACCCATCATGAGGTCTCTCAGTTTGTTTGAGTTTAGTGGGCTATGTAAACCAATGAGAAAGGGTCAGATAATAACAGGTTCTCCCTGGGGTCCACATGCAGGCCCTGTACCAGTTACAAAATATTAGAGCTCGGTGAAGTCAGGAGAGCCTGCCATGGGGTTACTTCAGTGGGGGTGAGGCTCCTGAGCTAAGAGTGCCAGCTTACAAATTTCAAGCCCTTTGAATTGAATTTGCCCCCCTTGGTGTGGTTCACGATTAAGACTCCTTCAAGGTGCCAGCTTTATGTGAGACTACTCAGTATAACTGAGAGTAGTTTGTGAAGGGTTAATAGCATGCATGGGGGGGATGTGGGCCAGGCGTGAGCTAAGGGGTGAGTGTGCTTTACTCACTTTTGTGATGTGTTAGGAGGTCCCAACCTGTGACACAGGGGTCCACGTGACACACTTAGATGTTTATTTTTGAATGAAAAGCTGCATGCTGTGCATTACTTTCAACATGCATCCTACTCCATGTGCTTAGATGCTTTTTATGTATATAAATATTTATGCCCCTTGTCTCATATAAAACTGACTCATTTATCACCTTTCTTTTCTTACCTAGTAAAACCACTTACACATGCATTGTGTCTGTGCAATGTTTCCAGCTCTTGTCTTTATATCACTATAAAAACTGCCTCATATCTTCTTCTTCATTTGGGACCTTTTAAAACCACCTACTTGATTTGCAGCATGTCTGCAATATTTCCTGTCTTACATAATATAATGGAATTTTTTGTTTTGCAAAAAAAGTCTTGTCCCTCCCTCTTCCACTGCACCCTACTTAACCACTTCACCTCCGAAAGGATTTCCCATGTTAGGACCAGAGCACTTTTTGCGATTAGGCACTGCGTCTCTTTAACTGACAATTGCGCGTTCGTGGGACGTTGTACCCAAACTAAATTTGTGTCCTTTTTTCCCACAAATGGAGCTTTCTTTTGGTGGCATTTGATCACCTCTGCGTCATTTCTGATCACCGCTATAAACAAAAAAAGAGCAAAAATTTTGCAAAAAAAAAACAATATTTCTTACTTTTTGCTGAAATACATATCCAAAAAAAAAAAAGAAATAAAAAAAAACTGGGGGGTGTGGTCTGGACGCCGAAGGAGATGGCCACGTGAGACCGCCGCTCTGCCATACCGCGATCCCTCTCTTATCCTGAGCGACCATTAGGAAATCCAAAAATGGGCAAAACACAAGGGGATCAGTCCCCCACCAGGTCACGCTCTCCCAGAGCTCACCTGGCGGAGACAGAAGCTTCAATAGCAGAGTTATTCCGCTCCCGTCCCCGCGACAAGAAGCCGGAAGCACAGGCCTCAGGAGATCCAGCGAGGCGAGGTAGCCACAGCCCAGAGGATCGGGACGGATCAAGCGCTGCATGAAGGCCTCCATGCTTGGAGAGTCAGGTACCCCAACCTGTCAGCATAGCTGACCTGCACGCCATCGCAGCGGACATAAAATCCACATTCACAGCTGCGATAGCAGACCTCAGACATGACCTCCATAACATGGCTAACAGGATAGAGGACATTACAGCGCGCCATGACATAGACATACATGTCTCCAAGCGCTCTATAGATGCACACGCCCTACAACTTAGGGATATGAAATGCCATTTAGAGGACTTGGAAAATCGCAGACGCAGACACAATATTAGAATCAGGAATCTGCCTGAGTCCTTTGAATCTGATCAACTTCTACCCGCCTTACTAGCCATCTTTAATGATCTCCTGGGGAGACCTCTAGAAACCCCGGTGGATATGGAAAGATTTCATAGGGCTCTCAGACCCAGGGGGAGAGACAATGACCCACCCAGAGACATTATATGCAATATAGTTAATTTCCAGCTAAAAGAGGACATACTTCGCAACGCCAGGCTCAGGAATCGCATACTATATCAAGGCCATGAAATTAAGCTCTTTCAAGACCTCTCTCAGTTAACACTACAACAACACAGAGACATGCGCCCCCTCCTGGATATACTGAGAGAGAGGAATATAGCATACAGATGGAAATTCTCTTTCTGTCTCTCTGTGGGTCCCCCTAACCGTCCTATACTACTGAAGGTCCCAGAAGACCTGCGAGAGGCTCAATATCCCACAGATAGACTTGCCAAATTGGTACTCTGACCTACGTCCACAACTCTTTGACCAACCTCCAGAGGAGCCGATGGAGATGCTACAACAAGGAGACCCGCACTCTCATAGATGACGCCGGTTATCGGCCAGATTTTCACCCCCACCAGTAAATAGACGCACATCAGGGGAAGAGAGCCTCACTTCATCCCCGGCCCATCGTAAGCCCAGGAAAGATTGACAGCCACCGCAAGACAACATCCTATCCAGCACTACCACCTGGAATGCCAAAGAACAAAAAAAAATGATTCTGTCTATTACACCTACAAAACTATCAAGACTTACAGTTGTCACAGAAGACTATTTCAACTCTATTACAGAGATTTCTCTCTTTTGCTCGTTTCAGCCAACGTTAACAAGTTAGACACCTATCACACATGTTAACATGGTTTTTGTTATACGGTTCTACTAATTCCTAAACAAGTTCTCAGACTGTTGCAAGTTATCCAAAACCAGGTACTAAACACAAGTAAACAGATGTGACTGCCTCCTTAATATTTTACCCTTGACTATTTCACCACAGGTCATGATATAAAACATTGATCACTTCCTCCTTGCACCAGGGCAACAAAGCCACTTGCTACAGGACACTCCTCAATGCCTACGTAGCAATTACATACTTTAAATGCCTCTCTCAACCCAAAATGGGTTACAGTGACATCTTCTCTAATTGCTAGACCAGATATCCTGCTTGGCCCTATACGCAACAAACTCATAGGCCAAACATAGACGAACGCCCCATTGAACATACTATATAGTGCCATTGTTAGTTATCTAGCACACCATTTAATATGCTGTGGTTGTCTGTAATGTTCAACATGTACTTATAATTATTTATTCTGTCTTTCATGCTTTGCGGGTGCACTCCTCCCAAGGAGACCTGATTCAGCATCAGTTCTCACACGTCACACAACCTAAATGCTACAAACTGGGCAACCTGAGGTAAGACATTTAATCTCTTTTACTATAATATTTCTAAATGCACCAAAAGAGGACTTCACCCGCACTGCATGGTAAAGTCTACTCAGACACAATCCAGATATGTTTTACAATGCTTTACTTAGGAATAAGTACCAACCCCCCCATTCCCCCCCTCCTTTTTTTTTTACTTGGTCATATTCCCCTTCCAACTACCAACATGAGTTTTGTTGCCCCTTCTAACAATAACGTTATTAGTGTTTCAGCACCCACACACATACCTATTGCTCCCCAGTACTAACCAGTCACGGAAAACATTCTCTCACCCTAGCTGGTTTTACAGTTTAGATTTGATATCTACGCATTCAAACAAAGATAGCTACTTAGTCCACCCAGCCCTCTTTGAATTATACTCTCAGAGCACAAATGTTTAGAACCCCAATACTTCTCTCTCAAGTGTCTACTCCCATCCCATGCCCCATAAACAACTACCTCTCTTTCAGCATCTCCTATCCTCTATCTCCTCACTAAACCCGGACCTCAAGTCATCTTACTAACCTATCCCCACATTAGATCAGCGATCCTAGTCTATTCATTCTTCCATATAGACTTCCCCTGGCAACCTTCGCTTCCACTGAACATTGACATACTTTTACTCCCTCTCTCTTATACAAAATCTGCTTATACATACCCAGCAATCGACGTAACCCCAGAAATACCATCATTCCAATACCATACCCATCCAAACATCCTTCCTTTGCCCAATCAATTTGTTGTTACCACAAAGCACAACTCCTATTTGAGGGATGGTGGTGAGGCGGAACTTACGGTTCACTGTTACACGTATTGTATTTACAAAATAATCTGCCGTAGCTGCTTTCTTCCCACATCTAACCCCCCCCAACCACAGCCGTTGAATTTCTTCCCGGCTGACACCCCCCGGCAATCCGTCTCCCTACTTGGTGGAGCTGGTCTCCCCCATTAGCCGGTAACCCCCCTTCCCCCTAACTGCTGATCCCCTTAGCTCCCTCCCACCTTCTGTAATTGCCCCCTTTTTTTTTTTCCTCTCCTCCATATACATCAGCTTCTCCCTGATTTAAAATGCGAAAATTAAAATTAATATCCCTAAACGCTAAAAGACTTAACACCCCAGAGAATGTGCGAGATGTGCAGCACCTGAAACTACGGATACTGGAAGCCTGTGCTAGCATTTCTCCTGCGGTGTTGCTATCAGTGTGTGAAGAGTGGGAGAAGAGGGTTGCATTGACAATCCAACACAATGGGCAGCACATTGAACACATTTTATAAGTGGTCAGAAACGTGTAAATAACTCATGAAAGAATAAAGTTAATATCACCAACCATTCCCATTTTATTAAGGTGTATCCATATAAATGGCCCACCCTGTATTTAAAAAGGCCTCTAAGACAAGAGGAATCTCAGACCCATCAGGCCAAATGACTCCCATCCTGCACAACCCAACATACCCTCCAGGTAGGGACAAATTATTTTTAGAAGGACTAGAACCGCACACTGATCTATGCCTGCACCATATTGCCCCAAGAGGCAAACTTCTCACTCTCCATGAGCTTAAACTAAAGTGGCCCAACACGTCTCTCAATTAGAGTTGAGCGAACCCGAACTGTAAAGTTCGGGTCTGTACCGAAATTTGGGGTGTCCGGGACCCGGAAAAAAGTCCGGGTTCAGGTCCGGGGTTCTAGTAATTTTAATGAAAGTTCTGAAAATTGCTGTAAAAAATCCAGGAAGGTCCTAGAGGTCTGCAAAAGGAAGGAAAATGGGGTAAGGGTGGGACAAATGCCCTACAAAGAAATGGGGACAGGGAAATAACTTTAAATACTTTTTAAAAAATAAAAACATAAAAAAAGCAAAAATGGAGGTGAATGTGGATCATGTTCAAACTGGGTCTGAAAAGTATTAATTATCGGTAGAGGCCATATAACTGTTCTAAAATCATCTTCAAACTGTGTCAAAAAAGTATAAACAAGCTGGGAGAACCCATATCACTGTTGAATCCAGATGTTTGCAGAACAGTGATATCATATCACTGTTCTGCAAACATCTGCAAACTGGGTTTGAAACTCTAGCAGAGTGAAACCATATACCTGTTCTTCTCTATGCTGTAGTTTCACACACACTTTGCAGATGTGTGCAGAACAGATGTTCAGTTATTAGCGGCTATATTTAAAGTGACACACACAGTTTCCAGATGTGTGCAGAACAGATGTTCAGTTATTAGAGGCTAAATTTAAAGTGACACACAGACTTTGCAGATGTGTGCAGAACAGATGTTCAGTTATTCACGGTTATATTTAAAGTGACACATACAGTTTGCAGATGTTTGCAGAACAGTGATATGGGTTCTCCCGGCTTATTTATACTTTTTGACACAGTTTGAAGATGATTTTAGAACAGTTATTTGGCCTCTACCGTTAATTAATACTTTTCAGACCCAGTTTGAACATGATCCACATTCACCTCCATTTTTGCTTTTTTTATGTTTTTATTTTTTTTAAATATTTAAAGTTATTTCCCTGTTCCCATTTCTTTGTAGGTCACTTGTCCCACCCTTACCCCCATTTCCTTCCTTTTGCAGACCTCTAGGACTTTCCAGGACGATTTTACAGCCATTTTTGTGCCTAAAAGTCCGTGTCCCCATTGATTTCAATGGGGTTCTGGGTCCGGGACAAAGTTCGGGTTCTGTCCGGACCCGAACCCAGACTTTGTCCCGAAGTTCGGCCGAACCAGCAGAACCCGGACTTCTAGAAGTTCACTCAACTCTACTCTCAATTTCTGGAAATACTTCCAACTCAGAAACTTTTTCCACACAACCCAAAAATTGAGCGACCTACAACAACCACTTACTTCCTTCGACACTATATGCTCCAACAGAAAACCGATCCAACACACTATCTCAACCATATACTCTTTACTCTGGGCAAACACGATAAAAAACAATAGCAAACTCTGTGCGGCATGGAGTAGAGACCTCCATCTAGATCTAACAAACAAACAATGGCAACAAGTATACGTACTGGTACACAAAGGCTCTGTTAATTGCTTCAGCCACTGCCTGCCGCAGTCTCTGAAGGACTCCCCAGTTCTTCTTAGCATGGACTCAGACTGCGATCTGGAAACCCGCTTAGTGGTCCCAAAAGTTTACCAGGACTACTTAGACGTCTTTAGTAAGAAGGGGGCCAATACCCTACCTCCGCACAGGTCATATGATTGCCCAACTGACCTGCTGCCAGGAGCTGAAGTCCCGTTCGGCCGAATCTTCCCCCTGTCCCAAGTGGAGTTAGTAGCTCTCAAAGCCTACCTAGACGAGAACTTGGAAAAGGGCTTCATCCAGCCCTCCATGTCACCCGCAGGAGCAGGAATATTCTTCAAGGAAAAAAAGACCATTCACTCAGGCCTTGTATTGATTATTGGGACCTCAACAAGGTCACAATTAAAAACCGGTACCCGTTGCCCTTAGTTACAGAACTTTTTCAAAGACTTGGCTCGGCGACCGTGTTCACCAAATTAGACCTCCGTGGAGCCTATAACAATGCAGTCCACTCTGCCACCAAGCAATCTCCGTTTTGGGCGAATCTCGGCTACCATCCCCCATTCCTACCTAATGCTCTGACCGAAAGTTCTGTACCTGCTGTGCAGGAGATCACACAATTCTTGGAAAAGAACAACTGCCTTCTGCAAGAGACCCTCGCGCAAACCCAGGAGCACGACAAAAGAACATTCAACAGAGGGAGGCGAGGAGAGTTGAACTTGCAACCTGGCGATCGGGTCTGGTTGGCCACTAAGAATCTGAGAGTGGCATGTCCGTCTAAGAAATTATGTCCTAGATACATAGATCCTCTACCAGTCAAAAGAAAGATTATCAATGTGGCTTTTGAGCTAGACCTCCCTCCTTCACTTAGAGTTCACCCAGTCTTCCACCTAAATCTGCTCAAGCCAGCGACTATGGACCCCTTCCCGGGGCAGAAAATGGCTCCACCAGAACCAGTCCTGGTAGACTGAGAGGAGGAGTTTGAGGTGGAAACTATCCTGGACAGAAGGAGAGGGGGCATCACCCAATTCCTAGTAACAAGTACCCCTTGTACTGCACCGCCAGCTTGATACCGACCCGGCCTGAACCACCACTATACTGCCTGCACAAGCTCCTGTGGACCATCATGAAACAAGATTTCCTTCAAAAGGAGGAAAGAGGTGTATGGCGCTCATCTGGCCCTTAGAACTCTTGATACTTCTAAGAACGGGTTAATAAAAATATGTGCTTAATCCTTTGAAACAAATATAAACCTCCATAAACAAAATAGTGATACAATGGTTACTTTGTAACCCACGCAAATAATGCTGCTTCAATAAAGAATAGTGCAAATGTTATTAGGTTATGCAGCCCACCTCAATCACGGATGGCAATAGCCACCTGGAATTAACACATAGAGCAAAAATATCCTTCAAAGAAGGAGAGAGGTGTAAGGCGCTCACCTGGCCGATAAAATCTTAACACCTCTAAAATAGGTTAATGAAAATATGTGCTTAATCTTATAAACCAATATAAACCTTCACAAACAAATAGTGATACAATGGTTGCTTTGTAACCCACACAAATATTGTTGCTTCAATATCCCAAATTTCTGATGTCAAAAAGCAGAAACAAAACTACTATGTATCCTTTTAAAGTTCCCTGTTGATTGTCTTCATCTGCTCACCGCTCACAAATAAAGGAGATTCCTTTCTTACTCTTCAGGCTGGTTTTACAGTTTTCACCGTCACTCAGCTCACCTCATGCAAAGTAATGAAAGTTCACATAGCGTAACATCGTTTAGGTGATGCCAAAGAAAGCAAATAGATGTATTTAACCACTTTCCAACCAGGCCAATTCTGACATTTCTCTCCTACATGTAATAATCATTGTTTTTTTTCTAGAAAATTACTCAGAACCCCCAAACATTATATATATATTTTTAGCAGAGATCTTAGGGAATAAAATGGTGGTCATTGCAACTTTTTATGTCACGCGGTATTTGCACAGCAATTTTTCAAATGCGTTTTTTTGGAAAAAAAAGTTTTATGAATTAAAAAAAAGAACAGAACAGTAAAGTTAGCCCAATTTTTTTGTATATTGTGAAAGATAATGTTACGCCGAGTAAATAGATACCCAACATGTCACGCTTTAAAATTGCGCCCACTCAGGAAATGGCGCCAAACTTTGGTACTTAAAA
>BLSH010535103.1:248535-258538 GCA_018402905.1 Glandirana rugosa
ACTCCATTTTGGGCTTTCGTCTCCCTCCTCGTACGAGTGGCGGGTCAGGGACTCCATTGGGCTTTGAACTTGATCTTGTTATGATGAATCACCGTCGGATATATTCTGTCAGTTAATAATATAATAATAATATGTCATAAATATATCTCGGCTTTCAAACGCGTCGCGAAATGTTATAATCCCGTCTGTCATGTTATGTTATGTTAAGTTATGTCCTCCTTAGTCTCCCGGGACGAGCCATCTCGAATGTTAGATCCTCCCTCCCAATTTACTATGCTCTCCCTGTATTGACACCCCCCTACCCAACTAACTCTTATTTTTTCGCGTCAACAATCCACCGCCGTCCTATGGAACTCCCTACCCCAATTTGTCAGACTATCCCCAAATCTTTCCACCTTTAGGCGATCCCTGAAAACTTTTCTCTTCAGGGAAGCCTATCCTGCCGCCACCTAACAACTGCGCTTTTTTATTCTCAATCAACCCATCCCCCCACAGTTATGTCCCTCTCGTATCATTTAACCCTCCCTCCTAGATTGTAAGCTCTACCGAGCAGGGCCCTCTGATTCCTCCTGTATTGAATTGTATTGTATTGTACTGTCTGCCCTAATATTGTAAAGCGCTGCGCAAACTTTCGGCTCTATATAAATACTGTATAATAATAATATAATAATTGACTGTCTTATATAGGCTGCCACTAAGTAGTATTGTTCTAGTTCAAGTTTCGGGTTACCTCAGGGACTGGGCGGTGAGCATGCTCCTCCCTCTGCTTTCGGGTTTTACCTCATGGTTCCCCCGAGAGCAGACGCGAAGCTGCCGGTTAGGCAGACATTACTTGGTTGGTCCCGGGACGGGGCCGCCGGTCTTCTGGCTGCAGTCCCCAGACTCCTGAGGGGAGTGGTGGATTTCAACCATCTCCCCTCTCCTTGGCTTTTGTGTCTCTCTGTTATTTTCACCCTTTCTCTTCCTCTCCCTTTATTGTTTGTCATCACTCAGGCACCGGGGGGGCACCCTCCCAAGAGACGCGGTGAACCCCAGTATTCCTCCAAGGTGTTACGCAGAGTTATCAGTTTGGCATCGAAAGCGCTGGGTAAGTCGGACACCAATGACGCTATTCCCTCCCAGGGTTTCAAATATGACACCCCCTACTAATTCTCCAGGTATTTTAAAAGTAGCCTCTCACAATGTTCAGGGCCTCAACTCCCCCCTAAAACATAGGAAGTACTTCCAAGCAGCCCACTCGCATCGCCTGGAGGTCCTTTTCCTTCAGGAAACCCACTTCCCCTCTCAATTCAACCCAAAGTTTCTCCACGCAGGTTACCCACAATTTTATCTAGCGAATGCTCCGGATAAGACGAGAGTGGTAGGAATAATTTTTGCTAAGGGTCTGGGGTTTCTCACTCGTAAGGAGATCCGGGACCCAGAGGGAAGGTATATTCTTCTAATAGGAGAACTCAGGGGTACCACCTATTCATTCCTCTCCTACTATGCCCCAAATACTGGTCAGGTACAATTTTTTCAGGCAATGCTTGGCTCTCTTTCCCCCCACTTTGAGGGGTTCCTGATTCTAGGAGGGGACTCCAATACTGCGTTTGACTTCATGTTAGACAAGTCTGGCCCAGCCCGGACTCGACTCCTACAACCCCCTAAAAAGAGCCTGAAGATTGCCAAACTTCTAAATTCGCTGGGTCTAGTAGATGCCTGGAGGGAGCTCAACCCTACCATGAAGGATTACACGCATTACTCGGCCCCACACAAAACCTTAGCCAGGATTGACCATATTTTTGTGGGTGCCCCCTCTATCCCCTCAGTCTCTAACTCCTTTATAAAGGATTCCCCGCTCTCTGACCACTCAATGGTGGTACTTCACATTAGGTTCCAGGGGGTCTTGGGCCCTAGACCCCAATGGAGACTGAAGGAATCCATTCTAAACAACCCGGTCCATTGCACTTTACTAGGGGAAGACCTTAAAGATTACTTCAGCCTTAAC
Organism: Glandirana rugosa; assembly: GCA_018402905.1. Taxonomy (NCBI): domain Eukaryota; kingdom Metazoa; phylum Chordata; class Amphibia; order Anura; family Ranidae; genus Glandirana; species Glandirana rugosa. The sequence continues at coordinate 250,523 of BLSH010535103.1, forward strand.
TCGGGTAAAGAGGTCTCTCACATGACTCTTTGGGTTGCCGACAAAGCGGTTATCAGGGGCAAGATTATACATCTATCTGCCAAACTTAAAAGAGAGAGAAAGAGCGACTTAGTCAAATTAGAGCTTGAATTTCATAAACTCTCTAAGACGCATAAGAAAAACCCAACCCCGCAGTCTAAACTAGAGGCTAGCTCTGACCACCCAGGCACAGAAACAAGCACAATGGACAAATGCCCAATTCTACCTTCGAAGAGACCATGTAGGCCCCAAATTAGCAGCTAGACTTTCCCCGAAACTTAGAACATTCTCCTTCCCTAAAGTAAGAGACCCCTCGGGGAACCTAACACAAAATCCCCACAAGATCATGGCCTCATTTCAGGGTTTCTTTGCTAAGCTTTATAGGTTGGAGTTCCCAGGCTCCTCTTCCTTCCTATCCAATTTCCTAGATAACATTTCCCTCCCTGGCTTGACCAGGGACCACAGTCTTGCCTTAGAGGCTCCAATTTCAAAGACTGAGGTTCTTGACGTAATCAAGCATCTTAAAGGGGGCTCTGCTCCTGGCCCTGATGGATTATTGACAGGATACTATAAGCAATTTGGGGCTATCCTAGCCCCCTATTTAGCCAATTTCTTTAACTCCCTACAAGAGGGATCTTTAGTCAGTCCGGATCTCAACTCAGCCAATATCACGGTTATCCCGAAACCAGGCAAGGACCCCTCAGATGTCTCTAATTATAGGCCCATCTCCCTGATAAACAACAATCTCAAGATCTTAACTAAAATCCTGGCTAATAGACTAGCTGCCTTTATAGGAGATTATATACATAGGGATCAGGTCGGCTTTATCCCCGGAAGACAGGGACCTGACCAGATTCGCAGAGCTGTTGACCTTATCTCTCTCCTAAAATCGGGGTGGGATGGGGGCCCCCCTCAGGAAGGTTTAGTACTCTCGGTTGAACTTCAGAAGGCGTTTGACACAGTAGAGTGGCCCTATCTTTTTGAGGTCCTCAGCCGGTGGGGATTTGGCCCTCGTTTTAGACAGACCCTTACAGCTTTATATTCCTACCCTAGAGCGAACGTTAGATTGCAAAACGTTCTCTCTGATCCATTTAATATCAACAGGGGTACCAGACAGGGGTGCCCGCTTTCCCCCTTGATCTTTGCGATCGCTATGGAAACCTTGGCAATAGCGATAAGGGAGCATCCAGACATCAAGGGGATAAGTTGTGGCTCACAAACTCATAAATGCGCCCTCTTTGCAGATGACCTATTATTATTTATTACCTCCCCTCTTACCTCGGTCCCGAATATCCTTAAGATCCTGCGGGACTTTGGTGAAGCATCGGGCCTAAAGGTCAACATGACTAAATCGATAGCGCTTAATATAAATGTTCCTGAGCCTACAGTTCAACTTCTAAAAGACCGTTACCAGGTGCCCTGGAGTCCTGACCACATTCCCTACTTAGGTATTAAACTTTCAGCAAGTATTGACCGGTTATACTCTATCAATTACCCCCCATTACATAAGCAACTTATAGACGATATAACCTGCTGGGGGAAGTTGAACCTCACCTGGCTGGGCAGAGTAAATGCGGTCAAAATGACCCTACTTCCCAGGATATTATACTTCTTTAGGGCCCTTCCCATCCCAATTAGTAAACCACAGCTCCTCAAACTCCAATCAATAATCAAAAAATTTGTATGGGGAAGTAAGGGATTCCGATGTCCGGCTGAGGTCCTCTGGAGACGTCATAACCAAGGGGGTCTGGGGCTCCCTAATCTTTGGAGGTACTACCAAGCCGCCCAACTGGCACAATTTTCCACAGTTTACACGCAGACCAACAGGCCAGACTGGGTGGGAATAGAGAGACAGGCAACCCCTTTTAATACTCTGGACTACCTGGTGTGGGCTAAACCTAAGTCTAGAACCCCAATTTTGTCCCCAACACTCTCTCACTCAATAGCCCTATGTGATCACTTATTTAACACCACAATGTTAGCATCCGCTGTTCGTCCTTTAGAACATATTTTTAACAATCCCCGGTTCCCTCCGGGACAAGATATCAGGGCGTTTAGCTGGTGGACCAACAAAGGCCTATACAGAATAGGTCATTTTCTCACTTCGTCCGGTCCCTTCTCCCTCGAGCATTATGTTAATAAATTAGAAATGTCCCCAGCAGAAAGATTCCGCTTGCACCAGATACACCACTTCATAGCGTCGATCTGGAGATCTACTATAGCCCCCGGAGAACTCACCCCATACGAACGGTGGTGCTCCGATAGCTCTGTGCAGAAAGGGGGAATTTCAATCATCTACGCGTCACTAATTGATCATCCCGAGAAACCCCCTTATGCCAAAAGTTGGGAGAGGGACTTGGGCCTAGGTTGGAATGAGGACCTCTGGTTTTCTCACTTTTTGAAATCCTTCAAGGGTATAGTGAATATATCCTTGATGGAAGCAAGTGTGAAGGTGATCTCTCGGTGGTACTTGGTCCCTACCCGACTGTCGTCCATGTTCCCGAACTCCTCCCCAATGTGCTTCAGGGGATGCCATCTCTTGGGCTCCTATCTCCATATCTGGTGGGAATGCCCTAAGATCAGGGGATTCTGGAATAGAATCTTCTCGTTACTAAGGTTGGTTACAAGCCTATTCCTCAATGTCCGCTAATAGCGCTGTTAAATCAAAGACCAGAGTGAGCTCCTGCAATCCGGAGACGAATCCGAGGGAATCCACGAGATCCGCAGCTGGGTGAGACACCTAACACCCCACTCTCACCTTCCTGACGCCCTGGAACCCTCGCACCGGAAAATCGCGGACCGTGGGTGCCGCGGAGCCCCAAATCGAGCCCGCGGTTTCTGCGGCCTACTTGGGCGGCAGCGACAGCGGTCCCCATTCAAGCCCATCCATAGCCCTCGGGGACATATAACGCCACCAACAACAATTCTGAGGCCCCAAGCAGACGAACTAGTGGCATAACAGCCCTGATCATTAGATCAAAATCAACCAAGGCCTAGCGCGGCCGCCATCTTGGTAAGCCCCAAGCCTGGGCTTAGAGCACACCGGGAGAAAAAACTCAACACCCAAGTTATCCTCCATCAGGGACCCAGGAAGACCCCACAAACCAGGCGGAAGGGAAGAATCCCACACGCCCGGTGCTTACATTAAATTTAGACCGCAGCTTCACCTGAGGCCTAGGCCGCCGCCATCTTGCTACACCCGACCGCGGTGCTCAGCACCAGAATCCAGCATACAGACGTCCAAACAGACCCCATAGGTCTTTCTGCAGATCCATCTTCCCTCCCACTCCCCCTGGATAGAGTGGAGGGGTCTCCAGAGACCCAGTTTTGAGACTGTATTGGTCCGGACCCACTGAGGCCTAGTAACGGCGGCCATCTTTCTACTCCATACACCCCCTAGTTTGCAGCTGTTGTTCCCAAAAAAGACGTTTCAAACCATCAACACATCCCCCCCGTCAAATCTAACGTCTCAGTGACTTTTTACCAAGGCACCCCGGGTCAAACTCACAGACATAACCCCCCCAGAAAACTGCTTTCACTACCCTCACCCATTTGAATGCTAGGGGGGTAAAGCCCCGAGACTAGACCCTGCATACGTTAACCATGTCATTTATCACTTTTGTCTCTGCCGCCTCCTTAAGGCTCCCGCATAGCTAACTTCAACCTTTTCTATTTCCGGGAGCCCCCATTCTCCACTTGTCATCCCATTTGGACAGCCCATGGTGAAAATAGGGCCAAAAAAAGCAACCCTCCCATCAACCAATGTGCCCCGGTCTTCCCAGACCCTAGACAACTATCTTCGCAGACCCGACTCCCCAGCCCTCAATATGCAAGTATGTTCTTCGGATCCTTTAGCCCCATCTGGGGCGTTAGGGGGGTTTTCTCAACAATCTCCCCCCCCTCTCAAATGTCACCCTCTCACCTCCTGTCACTGTTGAGGTTCTCGACCTCAAGCTGCAATCCTTACTACAGAACCTCACACGAAACATCACACAAGAAGTCGGGAAACTTGCTCAAGAACTGAGAGGGGAAATAACTCATCTGGGGGAACGCACAGACACCCTTGAATCCAAATTTGACGATCTTCTTCAATACGTACATGCCCTTGAGGAAGACAATGCATCTCTTAAACACTCAGTTTCCATGCTACAATCTCAACAAGAAGACCTGGAAAACAGAGAGAGACGCCAAAAACCTACGAATCAGGGGAGTGCCAGAAACCGTTGGAGACCGAGAGATTCGCTCCTACCTGTTGAACCTCTTTAACACTTTAGCTCCTGACATTCCAGATATAGACTGGCGCCTCGACCGGGCCCATAGGTCTTTAGCCCCGAAACCTCCTCTAGGTGCTAATTCCAGAGACATCATTGTTCGCTTTCACTACTATGACAGCAAGGAAGCCCTAGTCGTGGCTACCTGCAACAAATCCAGATTAGACTTCAAGGGGGCAAAGATCCAAATCTTCAGCAATCTATCTCCTATTACTCTGGCAAAACGGAGAAGCTTCCGCCCAGTTACCATGCACCTCCAAAATCATCAAGTCCCTTACCGGTGGGGTTTCCCATTTCGGCTTTCTGCTTCTCGAGACGGTACCCAATTCTCTATACGGGATCTGCAGGAAAGTGAAACTTTCATTAAAAATCTAGGCCTACCACCCCTCCCAGAGGTTGACATGGCTCCAATACCCACTACCCCAAGACCCCTTTCAGCTCCTGGGAGGATCTGGACCCCTTCGCGGCAAAAGCCACAAAAGGCCTTCTCCACACCTCAACGTATCTTTTCACCCAGACACCCGACTTGAAGGAAGCTGGAGCTCATGTGTTTGGATTTCTCTTTTTCGTACACGCCCTGCACATTTTGTTTATGTTGACAATGTCCCTTTGCCCCCTTGGGCTGTCCCAAACAAAAGCTGATTACACAATGTTTTTTTTTCTCTCCGCTCATTCATTCATTTGTGGAGGCGGCAGGGTCACACCCTGCAGTTCATGGAGCCCACCATTCTCCCCCTTTGGTTCCTTGGCCACTGCCATGGACTCCTGAGGGGTTTCACCCCCTCAGGCACTAATGTTTTTTGTTTTTTCATGTTGTTCATTTGGTCAACGGTAGACCTACTGTTTTTTATGTTCCTGTTTTGTACCAAGTACTTTACAGACCCCCTTGGTAATCTACCATCTGGTTCTGTAAACTTTCCTATCTACACCCCACCCCCTAAGTTACACCATGGATGTTTATTTGCTGAATGTTTGTCTAGCTTCTGTATCAGATATGTTCTGTCCTTACCTTATCAATATGGCCTTACGGGTTCTTACTTATAATGTAAAGGGCCTGAATTACATCCGGAAACGCTGGCTAGCACTGAAGGAATTCAGGTCCTCCGCGGCGGATATAGTCATGGTCCAGGAAACCCATTTTAGAGCTGGGGGATCCTTCAAATTTGCCTCTAAACAATTCCCAACCTCTTTTATAGCATCTGACCCCACCGGGAAAGCAGGGGTTGCAATTCTCATCAAACGCTCCTGTCCCATTCGGATTAAATCTTCTCAAATAGACCCTCATGGTAGATTTATCTTTCTGGACTGTGACTATCTCTCATGCTCATTCTCACTAATTAATGTATATGCCCCTAATTCGGGCCAGATCAAATTTCTAGAGGACGTGTTTGGTAAACTAGGTAAATATGCTCAACCCTTTATGATCGTTGGTGGTGATTTTAATCTGACTATGTCCCCCAAAAGAGACAGATGCACCTTGTTCCCATCCACTCCCTCTTCCAAAATAGATAAGCAATCCAAGGCATTTAGAAAAATTATGCGTTCCTACAACCTACTTGATATATGGAGAATAAAACACCCTACACGTAAACAATTTACCTTTTACTCTCCCCCTCACAAGATGTATTCCAGATTGGATCATATCTTTGTGACCACTCCTCTATTAACGTCTACAATCTCGGCAGATATAAACCCCATTACCTGGTCAGATCACTCCTCTGTCCAATTATAGATCACCTTACTCTCCTCTTTCACTAAGTCTTGCCACTGGCGTCTAAATGACACCCTGCTCCACAACACCGCCATTAAAGAACAACTATCCCGGGACCTGCAAGAATTTTTCCAAATAAACGAACATTCCGTGTCGGGGGCCTCAACGCTCTGGGAGTCACATAAAGCTTACTTCAGGGGCCTGTGTATTTCGGCAGGTTCTCGGCTAAAAAAGAACACAAACTTACAATGATCCTCCCTCATTGAGCAGCTACGTACCGCCGAAGGTAAATTACTTGACTCTCCCACGGTGTCGAGGCTTCGCACGGTTACATCTTTACGCAATCGCTTAAAGTCCCTTGATTTGAACAAATGTTCCAAGGCTTTGCTTTGGAACAAGCAGAAATTTTATGAATTATCCAACAAACCCCATAGAATGCTAGTCAATAAACTCAAACCTCGCCCATTCAACTCCTTCCCGGATCTCCTTATGCAACCTAACGGAACCCCCACACATTGCCCACAAAGGATGACTGGGGTCTTTGGAGAATTCTATCAGAAGCTTTACAACTGCCTAAACAAAGACCCTAGATATCTTTTTTCCCAAAACAAATTTGACGCCTTTTTCTCATCCTTAAATTTACCAAAACTGTCCCGGGCCCAGGTCTCTCAGATCAACGCCCATATCTCTCCAGAAGAGCTGGCTGATGTAGTGAAGGCCCTTCCCACTCAGAAGTCTCCTGGCCCAGACGGATTATCATATATTTATTATAAAACCTTTCTACCCGTCATAAGCCCTCACCTATTAAACTTATATGAGTCCTTAATGAAAGGTACTGTCCCTCAGCCCCAATTCCTTCACGCTCACATCATCTTCCTGCCGAAACCAGGCAAATCTCCATCCATCCCTGACAACTACAGACCTATAGCCTTACTCAATGCAGACTATAAAATATTTACAAAAATCCTAGCGAACAGACTCACACAGGTCCTCCCCAAGCTTATCCATAATGACCAGGTTGGGTTTGTGCCCTATAGACATGCAGGAGACAATACTAGGCGCACCATTGATCTTATTGACCTTTTAGATAAAACATCTCGTCCCTCTCTTGTCCTGGGCTTAGACGCCCAAAAAACCTTTGATAGACTCAGCTGGCCATATATGTTTGCTACCCTCTCCAGATTTGGATTCACAGGCCCATTTCTTGCGGCTCTTAGAGCACTATATTCCTTCCCTACCTCCCAAGTGCAACTGTCTTCATTCTTATCTCCCTCCTTTGCACTCAGCAACGGTACCAGACAGGGGTGTCCTCTCTCTCCAATTCTCTTTATTCTATGTCTGGAACCTCTGGCCGAAACTATCGGGGCACATCCTGATATCTGCGGAGTTTCCCTCAGACAAAGGGAGTACAAATTGTCGCTGTATGATGACTTCTAACCCTAACAAAGCCACATATTTCCCTCCCAAATCTTCATTCTGTACTTGACAAATTTGGTTTCCTGTCGGGATATAAGATAAATACGGACAAAACTGAAGCTCTTCCTATCCACATCCCAGACCCCCTGTTAACCACGTTACAATACAACTTCCCATATAATTGGAGATCCTCATCTCTTAAGTATTTGGGTATCCACCTAACCACTACATATCATTCCCTCTATCAAGTAAATTTCCCCCCACTTATCTCCGAAATCACCCGTCTGCTACGTACATGGGAGGATTACCCTCTGTCTCTTTTGGGAAGGGTGTCTGTTCTTAAGATGTCTATATTGCCTAAGCTGCTTTATCTATTTGAAACCTTACCTGTAAATGTTACTATGACTCAGCTTAAACACATCCAGCGGATCTTCCTGCAATTCCTATGGCAAGGTAGAGCACATAGGATAGCAAGCTCAGTGGTCTTTGCCCCACGCTCCCGTGGGGGTCTAGGGGCCCCAGACATTGTTAAATATTTTCTAGCTACCCATTTGAAGGCGACCATCTCTTGGACAGCAAGATTCGCGTCCAGTAGATGGT
>BLSH010535103.1:275446-286062 GCA_018402905.1 Glandirana rugosa
TCCCACACATCACGGTAGACAAGGTATTAAAATCCCTGTAAAGGTTTACACGAAGTGTTACACTACTATATGCATACCTAACATAACGAAATAAGGTAAAAAGTTCACATTTCCAGACTAATTCCAGAAAAAGGGTAAACCTGTAGTAACCATTAAATACCCCCCTAAGTGACAAAACCTCCTCGGACATATAACACCTATATAGAAAAACATAAAACTACCTCCTAACATCCATCCCGGTTTAAAATCACAAATAGTACTAGAACAAGGTCCCCACAAACCTATTCATTAAGTCCTAAGACCTCTATCATTTACTAAGACACTCACCATCCAACCGGACCGAACCCGAACGATTTTTGAAATGTCCGGGTCCGGGTCCGTGCCCCGGACATCCGAAAGTTCGGTACGGACCCGAACGTTACAGTCCGGGTTCGCTCAACACTAGTTAACACTAATCCACCAACTATACGATAAAAAGAATCTAAAAACAACTAATACTGTCTTAGAAGAATACAACCTACCACTCACAGAATCATTTACTATCTCCAGAATCCTGAATTACTTATCCAAACACCCCTGGAACAAGATCATGATAAACACTAAAATTTGGCCCTACCTACAATCCTCCATCAAAATACAAAAAGATATATCCACAATATACAGGCTCCTCCAAAACAGTGAATCCCCCCATAAATTACCAATGATGTCCAAATGGGAAAAAGACCTTAATCAGACCTTTACACTTGAAAAATGGAATAAAGCAATACAATCCATACGTATATCATCACATTGTGAAGCACATTTGGAAATGTCCCTAAAATTATGGAACAGATGGCACTACACACCCTTCAGATTAGCCAGGTTCTACCCGGACCAGTCCCCGGTATGTTGGAGAGGATGCGGGCAAGTAGGAAACTTACTACACATGCTGTGGGAGTGCCCGGCGATCACTAGTTTTTGGTCACAGACCTTTCAGTTATTAGCCAACTGCACAGGTATTCTGCTAAAACCAAACCCAGGTCTGGTCATCCTAAACCTGTGGGCGGACATGTTCCCCAGAGAATACTGGCAGGTGGTGACACACATCCTAGTGGCAGCGAGATCACTGCTACTATGGAGGTGGAAATCTATACAGGCTCCAAACATATCAGAGGTTAAAATCATGGTTAATTCCAACAGGTCACTTGAGAAAGCAATCGCAACTAATTCCTTAGCATTGGAAAAATTTCAAAACGCATGGAAAATATGGATATGAACAAGAATGAAACCACAACACTCAGATAATGGTAATGGTAGCTCGGCATACTAACATTTCGGGTACGTTACAGCTGTTAAATTTGTAAACTGGTTACTAGAGTTGAGCGAACTTCTGGAAGTCCGGGTTCTGCTGGTTCGGCCGAACTTCGGGACAAAGTCCGGGTTCAGGTCCGGACAGAACCCAAACTTTGTCCCGGACCCCGAACCCCATTGAAATCAATGGGGACCCAAACTTTTAGGCACAAAAATGGCTGGGAAAAAGTCCTGGAAAGTCCTAGAGGTCTGCAAAAGGAAGGAAATGGGGGTAAGGGTGGGACAAGTGCCCTACAAATAAATGGGGACAGGGAAATAACTAAAAGCATTTTTTAAAAAATAATTTCATAAAAAAATCAAAAATGGAGGTGGATGTGGACCATCTTGAAACTGTGTCTGAAAAGTATTAATTAACGGTAGAAGCCATATCACTGTTCTAAAATCATCTTCAAACTATGTCAAAAAAGTATAAATAAGCCGGGAGAACCCATATCACTGTTCTGCAAGCATCTGGAAACTGTGTGTAACACTTTAACTAAAACCGGGAGAAGCCATACTACTGTTCTGCAAACATCTGGAAACTGTGTGTAACACTTTAACTAAAACCGGGACAAACCATACTACTGTTCTGCAAACATCTGGAAACTGTGTGCAACACTTTAACTAAAACCGTTAGAAACCATACTACTGGGGGGCGTGGCCGAGCGTGGTCTGAGATGGCCGCTCTGTAGAAGAGCTCCGGCACAGGCACATAGAAAAGCGACTCATCCAGAGACAAGGGTCAGTTTAAAACGACGGGACCAGACCCCTACACCCGCTAATCCACCCGGCAAGATGAAACGGCTCTGCGCCCGCACACCACCACAGAAACTGATGGACTTCTATCTGTCTTCATCCTCACTGCAGGCTCTGCAAGATGGCGGCGGCAGCTCCAGCCACGGAACTCAGATCCCTTCGTACAACACGGGAGGAGACACACAGGCGGCTTCCCAGCATACGAACAGTCACAACGCAGAGGTACAAGGGCAAACAGGTGAGCAGACTCCTCCGGACAGCCCCACCACAAGAAGCCCAACTAAAAACAAAAAAATTAGACAAGGGGAAGAGGAAGAACCCTCTAACCGCCACCCAGGCCTGGGACCAGGCCCTGCACAACCACCCTCCACACTGCTGCTGGAGGACTTCCCGTCCTCCTCACAGCCTGCTTCACTAGCAGACATCAAAGATATGCTGTTATCACTACGTAGCTCCCTCCATGCAGATATGACAAGCATGATAGCGGGAGTATCACACTCCATACAGGACTTATCTATAAGAGTCACTCAAACAGAGGAAAAAATCGGTGACATGTGCCACGCGCATAACGATCTGATTGACTCCTTCAACGACCACGACAACGAAATCCAAAGAATTAACGCTAAACTCGCCGACCTGGAGGACAGGTCGAGAAGAAACAACATTAAATTCAGGGGCATGCCTGAGAGCATCCCGGATGTTTCACTAACGGAATTCCTTCAACACCTAATGGGAGAATTAGTCCCGGGTACAGATCCTAAAGACATGGTTATTGACAGAGCACACCGTATCCCCAAACCGCCATTCCTCGCCGACTCTGTTCCAAGAGATGTCCTAGCCAGGATTCATTTTTTCCACATTAAAGAAAGAGTAATGAAAGCCGCCAGGACAAACCCAAAATTATCAGAGAAATTTTCCAACATAGCTTTATACACTGACCTCTCAGCAGCAACCATCCGCACCAGAAGACAATTCCTAACTTTGACCAAGGTGCTACGAAACCACAGTATCCCATACCAATGGGGCAGGCCTACAAAGCTGATAATAACCAAACAGCACAAAAAATTTACTATCTTCTCCTTGGATAAGTGTATCAAACTTCTCAAAGAATGGAAAATCCTCCTCCCGGACTCAGAAGACAGAGGAAAAAAACACCCCTCCAAGATTGCCATGGACTGGTCCTGATCTAAAATTAATAAGCAACCCTTACTCCAAAAACCCTTTAGGCAATCAGTGCCTACCGTACCTCTTCTGGCCAATGAACTCAAACCACTATGTTCCTTTTATTCTTTCTAACTTGTTCATCCCTAATTTGGGATCAACCCCCCCACCACCTGGCAACACGTTGTTGCACATGCTTGCTGGACTTTATCCCCAGCCCTTTTTTACACCTCCCCCTGTTCAGACTAAACTCTACAGTGTTCTACATCCAAGCAGAAATGGACCTGGACCGACCTAACATCAAAAAACTACTCAGAAAGCAGTCCACAACAGTATCTTTATTTCCTCAATACGAATTCATCAACCTAAACATGGGTCAAGAGACACAGCTTCCAGCATCACACCTACAAGAAACTGCAACAGTAATAGCGAATGGATAACATCTCTCCATGGCTCTTAAACTTATATCGTACAATGTACGAGGACTCAACAGCCCATTCAAGAGGAGCGCACTAGATAAGGAACTGAAACTCATACATGGTGACATTCTGTTCCTCCAAGAGACCCATTTTGCAAAGAAGAAAATTCCCCACCTATACCTAAAGGACTTCGCTACTATGTTTACGGCCTGCACGGAGAAAAAGAAAGCAGGAGTCCTCATTGCTATAAGATTGAATCTGAACTTCCAACTTCTCTCCCTGGTAGAGGACACCAACGGACGATTCCTCATTCTGATATGTAAGATTGACGAAGTAACTTATACATTTGTTAACTTGTACGCACCAAATGTCAGGCAGATTGCCTTTCTAAATAAATTAATGAAGAAGGTAGCCCAGATTAAACAAGGTTTTCTAATCATTGGCGGAGACCTAAATGCTGTGGGAGACCAAACAATGGATTCTTCCACGAAATCTCTAAGAAAGATATGTAACCTGAACTCCTTTTTTCATAATCATAATCTGTTTGACATTTGGAGAACCCACCACACAAACGAGAAGGATTACTCTTTCTTCTCAACAATACACCACACTTACACCAGAATTGACTTCTTTCTAACAAACCAATGGACACTTTCCCATATCACCTCCTCCAGCATAGGTACTATCTCATGGTCAGACCATGCACCTATCACAATCACACTCTCTCCAAAAGCGAAACTCAGACCCCCATTGATATGGAGGATGAACACATACCTACTAAATCTCCCTGAAATAGAAGTTAAAATAAGAGCAGCCCATGACCTATACTTCTCCACAAATGATACGCCTTCCATGGACCGCTTTGTCTTATGGAACGCACATAAGGCATACATGAGAGGCATCCTCCTACAATTAAGTTCACAAAAAAAAAAAAATAGAGAGCAGAAATTTAAAACACTCACCCAACAAATCCGAGATCTGGATGATGACAACAAAAAGAATCCCACCCACCAGAAAACAGTAGAAATCCTAAAATTAAGAACAGCATTAAGAGATCTCCTACTATACCAACATGAAAAACACTTAAAATCACTGAAATCACAATTTTACTCATTGAATAACAAAGCAGGCGCTTTTCTAGCGAAACGCTTCAAAGGGAAACGCATAACACACAAAATCTCACACATGACCCAAGAGAAAACGGGCCACAAGGTAACTTCTCCCAAAGAGATAGCAGAAGTTTTTAGATCCTACTATTCCGCACTTTACGACCTCAAATCTGACCCAAGCACACCACAGCCTACTACGGAACAAATACAAGCATTTCTCTCTCCACTAGCACTCCCCAAGTTGACTGAGGATCAACTTGCATCGCTCTCCCGACACTTTACAGAAGCAGAGATCAATAAAGTCATAAAAAATCTCCCAAAATCAAAAACCCCAGGAATTGATGGTTTCCCAAACGAGTACTACCAAACATTTGCAGATAAACTCTCACCCCACCTAACTAATATTTTTAACATAGCAATGACTAAAGGTAGTTTTCCCAAGGAGATGCTACAAGCAGTGATCACGACAATCCCCAAACAAGGCAAAGACACCTCACTCCCTGGTAACTATAGGCCAATATCCCTTCTAAATTCAGACTTAAAGATTTATGCCAAAGCATTAGCCCTTAGACTACTAGACATTCTCCCTTCTCTCATTCATCCAGATCAAGTGGGGTTTATTCAAGGACGAGAAGCCCCAGACGCAACAAGGAGAATTCTAAATATCCTCAAATACGCTGAGATCCAGAAAACACCCACACTACTGCTTGCACTAGACACAGAAAAAGCATTTGACCGTGTGCACTCGGGGTTCCTCAAAAAAGTTCTGTGGAAATTTGGGTTCTCAGGCCCAATATTACAAGCAATGCTAGCGCTCTATACGGAACCTCCAGCAAAAGTGCTTTCAGCAGGAACGCTATCTGAAGAATTCATAATACCAAACGGCACGCGACAGGGTTGCACCCTCTCCCCACTGATATTCGCCCTAGTGATGGAGCCCCTAGCGCACACGGTCCGATCATCAGCGAAAATGAAAGGCATCCAAATAGGTCGAACCCATAATAAAATAGGATTATTCGCGGATGACGTGATCTTAATAGCAACTAATCCATTACGTTCGCTTCAAGCAGTGCAATCCACCCCAAAGTTCGGTACGGACCCGAACTTTACAGTCCGGGTTCGCTCAACACTACTGGTTACATTAATGACTTTGCTTTTCGCAAACTCATTCATCACAGGAGTTTTTTTTTTTTTTAAATAAGGCATGATACACTATATGCTAAATAAGACACCTCTTTGAATTACAATAGTATGAAAACATATATGACATCTAGACAATGTATGGCATCCTAGAATATCAGGGACCCCCTTGGCTGAGGCTGCCTCAGAAGACACAGTTAATTCCTCCCAGGGTGACCTGTAGGAGACAACCTCAGCAAACGAAGTAAAAGCTAGCTGTACTTGATCCCGCAATTAGTTCTATATGATATATAACAAGAAAACCTATTAAGAAAGATGCTCTAAATGTTACCCATGGATCACCAATCAACATTGGAATTGTAAAACAACTTTACTTTATATGACAAACAATGCATTATGCCTTAATTCTGTACATGTTATGAAAACCAATAAAAATTATTGTTCAAAAGAAACTAGTAAATTATGCAAACGTACATATAGAAACACTTACCAAAACACATACAAAAACACTTGCATAAACACATACAAAAACAATTACCATTTAAAGACGATTTCCAGGTGTGTCCAAGAGAAAATCCTAATTTACTTTTGTCCCTATTTCTGACTAAAATCCCTACCTGTCCTCAATTGACCCACGAGCACCTATGCTACCAATGGGCGTGTACACTTTTCACACACAGTGTTTCCCAAACGCTTAAGGCCAACCTGGGCACAACAATATAGAAGCCCCAGGCTGCCACACCAAACAGTACGCAACTTCTTCTGGAGGTATATGTCCTATTGGGGGGGGGCAACCAAGGTGCAATTCTGTAGTTAAACAAGTTAGTCACTTCAGTGGCCTCATCCCCTCTCAACAAAATACTGCTGGAAAAACATTTTTTTCCCTATCAACTTAACTCCCTACCATGAGCCTAGCTCTATTAATACTACTTAATCTATTTAAGCATATTATCTAATTTCCCACAGTATTTTAAATTCTGACACTATTAACTGTAAGCATACATTTTATCTATCACCTCTAGTCCTGACTATCACCTTATTATCATCTAATTACATACCTTATTCTTCAGCATCATTCCATTGGCCACACCAAATGTCTGGAGCATTTTGCAAGTTCCTCTTTTTAGTTTCAATTATAACCTCATTTGTTATGCAATAATCCTTCAAAACTTACATCTTAAGCAAAATAATACACTTAAAGGCGCAATCCAGCCCTAGAGCAATGTAGACATTAAAGCGGAGTTCCACCCAAAAGTGGAACTTCCGCTGATTGGATTCCTCCCCCCCTCAGGTGTCACATTTGGCACCTTTCGGGGGGGAGGGAGAAGAGGACACCTGTCTTTAGACAGGTGTCCTTTTCCACACATCCGAGAGCTCTGGCCAGCTGCCACGGCCGCTGACGTCAGCAGCCCGGCTCCCTCCTCCCTGCTCGCTCTGCTACTGGCCGCCTGGCAGAGCTGTAACGATACACGTCTGGGTTCCCTTACCCACAATGGAGGCGGCTGCACCCGTCCCCCGATCCGAAGATCGGCGGTGGGTGCAGACATCGCTGGACTCCAGGACAGGTAAGTGTCCTACTATTAAAAGTCAGCAGCTACTGTATGTGTAGCTGCAGACTTTTATTTTTTTTTTCCCTCGGACCTCCGCTTTAAGGGGGCTTTTTACAAGACCCTTTCACTGTACATATTGTAAAGTTTGGGGTTATTTAGCTTCAGTGTAAAGCTTACCAGTGAACTGTGACACGCCAGATATGCCGTTTAACCATTTCAGCCCCGGGAAGGATCTACCCCCTTCCTGACCAGAGCACTTTTTTGCTTTAACAGACAATTGCGCGGTAATGCGACATTGTACCCAAACAAAATTGACATCCTTTTTTTCCCTCAAACAGAGCTTTCTTTTGGTGATATTTGATCACCTCTGCGGTTTTTATTTTTTTGTGCTATAAACAAAAAAAGAGGGACAATTTTGAAAAAAAAATATTTTTAACTTTTTGCTATAATAATGTCCAAAAAAATATATATATATATAAAAACATTTATTCATCAGTTTAGGCCAAAATATATTCTTCTACATGTTTGTGGTAAAAAAAAAAAAAAAAAATCGCAACAGGCGTATATTGATCGGCTTGCGCAAAAGTTGCTGCGTTTACAAACAATGAGAATTAATTTATGGCGTTTTTACAATTTTTTTTTTTTTTACTAGTAATGGCGGTGATCTGGGATTTTTATCAGGACTGCAATATAGCCGTGGACACTTTGGACATTTTTGACACTCTTTGGGACCATGGACATTTATACAGTGATCAGAGCTAAAAATAGCCACTGATTACTGTATAAATGTCATTGGCAGGGAAGGGGTTAACCTGTAGGGGGCGATCAAGGGGTTAACTGTGTTCCCTATGTGTGTTATAACTGTATGGGGGCTGGGCTGGCAGGGGCATTACAGATCTAACTGATCCCAATTACAGGGATCAGTAGATCACTGTCATGCCTCCTGTCAGAACGGGGAACCACTGTGTTTACATCGGCGGTTCCCCATTCTTCCTCTGTACTAAGCGATCGCAGGTCACCAGCAGACATTGGATCCGCCTGACCTACGGCCCCACTCATGGAGCGTATGGGAGCGTGCCGCCGGCGGTGCCCAACTACAGCTGCGCGGATAGCCATTTAAAGACACGATCTGCATAGTGGAGCCACTTTGCGACATATATCTACACGATACAGTTGGCTAGTGGTTAAGGGCTTGCTGGCCCACTTTTATTAAACAAAAGAAGTTAACAGTCTAATAACAGAACAGTTTCCCACACAGGGGTTTCAGCTTTCCACAGCAACAATGTAATTGAAAACAATGACACGCCATCTGGCTCTCTTTAGCAGCACTGCTGCTCAGGCTTATGGTTCAGCCCTCTTGGCTCTATAACATAGTTCCTGTACCTCTTTTCCAGCTTCCTTGCTACTCAGCCCACATGCTTTGGCTCTCTGTCTGACTATTCCATCAGACATGTTCGTTTCTCCTTGCTCGCCTAGACTCCTCAGGAGGGTGGAGCCCAGAACCATGGTCAGGTGTCTACAAATAGACCAACACACACCTGACCAGTCAGTGTGCTGGGGATTCTCAAAAGCAGGACCTAGTACTGGGGATTTCACCCCACCCGTATCGCTAAGAAATCCCCGGACTCCGGGTCTCAAAATTGATTTTTCTAAACAATGAGGAAACTGATAAGCCAGTTTCCTCTGTTTCAAATCTTTTTATTGAAAAATGTTTTAAGTACAACAAGAAAGGTATATATAAAGACCTAGAGTCTGATACACATATACTCTCATACAAATTACGCATAGAAAAATAGGCATGTGCTCATAATACGGGATATTAGTAGAGAGAAAATATAAATAAAATTACATTGTCTGAAGATCAACTGTAAGTATCCTTTTATGAGTATCAGAGAAGAGCAAATAGTTATGGAAGGTGCAATATCAAAGTGAAAAAAAGTAACTCCCAGGCAGGAGAGATCCCTCCGTCTCCCCAGTCACCCCATCTGGGAACAAACTGTAACCGGGAGGACAGGCACTAATCATCTCCCCCCTGGGAACCCTATAGCTTAAGGAGCTCAGAAGGAAATAGCCTCTGATAGAACTTAGGGAATTATAATAAACTAAACAATCGTAACCCGTTTTTATAAGCCTCTTAGAGAGAGTTTTTATTAACCTTCTCCAACCACATAGTTGGGAAAGGGTGAGACAGCCCATGTACCATACTGACCCTAGCACACAAATGGAGATCGAGATTAAATCAAACTGAAAAAGAAAGAAGATATAGTAACATAGAGAAAAAGAGAAAGCTAGAGAGAGGAAAAGAGAAAATCGACACCAGTGAAGTTAATTGAGGGGGTAGAAGAAAAAAGGATCACCCCGGTAAATTTAAGTAGTTCCTCCAGGGCTCCCAAACAAGATCAAATTTAGGGGAGGTATCCAGAATATAGCTGGTCTGTTTTTCCTGAACCATGATCCAGGATATCTTCCGCAAAGCCTCAGAGAAAGATATTGACGGGCTCTTCCAAGACCTAGCAATTGTGATCTTGGCCCCCAGTAAAATAAATTGGATGAGCCTAAATAGTGTATCAGGTGGAAAAATTTGTTCCAAAAGCCTCTCAGGTGAGGACATTCCCACCACATGTGAAGGAAGGTGCCCACATGCTCGCAACCCCTGAAGCAGAGATTAGAGGCACTAGGGAACATAGCTGCTAATCTGGATGGTACCAAATACCACCTGATAAATACCTTTAAATTGGCTTCCTTCAATGAGATATTAACGAACCCCTTAAAGCAACGTGAGAACAACGTGGTCCATTTGTCCGCATCCCAGTCCACATTTAGATCCCTTTCCCATTTATCCACGAACGGTGATCTGGATGAGTCCTCCATCAGAGCAGCGTAGATCAAAGAGATACCACCTCTCATATCCACAGTTCCCGAACACCACTGTTCATATGGGGTAATGCCTGGGTGATCCTTCCTGGAAATCCACCAGGTGGTCAGGAAGTGGTGTATTTGGAAATAAGTGGCATATCAAGCTTATTTATGAAATGAGTCAACGGCAAAGGTCCGGTCAGCGATGGGAAATGGCCTATACGATATAGCCCCTTGTCCGTCCACCATTTAAAGGCCCTAATGTCTAAACTGGGTGGAAACTGAGGGTTATGAAA
>BLSH010535103.1:293794-314764 GCA_018402905.1 Glandirana rugosa
CGTACCCCATAAAGAGTAGGTCACTACATAGGTTAACAGAGTGTTTTGGGACTGTATGTCACCCATACCTTTCATAAGTCTGGGGGAATTTAAAAAGTGAGAAACAATATAACGTCGGTAATCGATTTTAGTAAATTCAAATAAATAAAGGGAGTAATTACATGTGTGTCGTGGGGTATAACTATCTTGCTCTGACATGCACTGTGAGCTGTAAGGTCTTATATAGACAGGTGTGTGGCTTTCCTAATCAAGTCCAATCAGTATAATCAAACACAGCTGGACTCAAATGAAGGTATAAAACCATCTCAAGGATGATCAGAAAAAATTGACAGCACCTGAGTTAAATATATGAGTGTCACAGCAAAGGGTCTGAATACTTAGGACCATGTGATATATTTCAGTTTTTCTTTTTTAATAAATCTGCAGGAATGTCAACAATTCTGTGTTTTTCTATCAATATGGGGTGCTGTGTGTACATTAATGAGGGAAATAAATAAACTTAAATGATTTTAGCTAATGGCTGCAATATAACAAAGAGTGAAAAATTTAAGGGGGTCTGAATACTTTCCATACCCACTGTATGTCAGGGTTTTGTGAGACAATTGGATACATCACTGGATGAGAAATACCCCATGCATGTAAGACATAATTATGTGTACATGCATAATCAACTATCAGTTACAGGTGCTTGTCAGTATGATTTAAAACAATTGCATGAAAGATTTCTATATTAAAGGGCCATAAAAGTGACTCTTGAGTGATTTAACCTACAACTTGCAAAAAATGTAATTAAACAATGGCAATTATCTACTGTACATTGCCCCATGCTCAAGCTTTCTGTCTATCAATTATGTAGGATAAATGAAAATAAATGAAGGATATTATAAAAATATTAACCATGCTTGTCAAACTCAAATGTTAAAAGGGGCGAATGTCATGTTATTAAAACTAGCTAAGGCCGCAAGAAAGTACCATAAGCAGTCTGTAATCTGTGGTAAAACACACCTTTGGGACATACCTGTGCAGTTACAGTAGAAGGACGTTCTAGACTGGTGTATTTATCACACAAAACCAAAAATGTGAGTAGTGAGATATAATAAATATAAATAAGTTGATACGTGGAGGAAAAATTATATGCATTAATAACTTCATCTATATAATTCTAAATGAAACACCCTTATATAATCTGTATAAATAAAATAAAAGCCACACACCAATCATGTCTTTAGTGCAATTTGAGCCATTCAAAATAAATGTTGCATGTGAATTGCACAGGAATGCAGTGCGGTTCCTGTGCGATTCTTATGTTTTTCATAGTGTGAACCAAGGCTAAGAGTACAAAATATAGCTTACCTGTATCTTTCCTATATGAGTTGATAGCTTGGTAAGATCAATTTAAAAGAGATTACAGCTTTTCTGAACACGAAGATATAAAGAAAGGTTGTTTAATTGTGGTAGAGTTGAGGAAGTATCGTTGTAATAAATGTATGGAATGTTTTAACAATGAGATTTTTTTTTACTAAAATGGTACCCTTAACATCTACAGTTTTAAGAGAATCTTCTCTGGAAATACCAAATAAATATTTGAGATAGTGGAACATGGCAACACTCTCAGTTCACCATACACTTATTAATTATTTTGTAAAACACTAGTCTGGCATAACTGGGTACGATACTGGTGTTCCTTGTACAAGGTACACCCTTATTTAAGTCTGACTGTTGATAGGTTTCTAACTTCTATGAGTAAATGAAAAGAAAAAAAAATGCTGTCTCATGTTCAATTGGCCAGTGTACATAGAATGCTAATTATTCTTTGAAAAAAAAAAACTTGGTAATATTTACTTTCCATATAACATCTGCATTATATTTCCTGGCTGGGATGTTTTCTGCATATATCAGCACCTATCCTTTGTTCACATGATATCAATTGACATTCTGGTACATTGAAGTAGAACACCTCTGTTGTATAAAGCTCCTACAACGTTCTTTGCAATATTAAAAAGTAGACATTTCTTTTGAAACAAAACTGCATACGAACCACAAATATCAAGGTTATACAGCATGCTTCTATAAACTTCCTATGATGTATTTTTAATTTTTTTTATAATGTTTTACATTCTGTGAACTAGCTATAAAAGTACAGCCACAATGATAAAATACTTTGAAAAAGTAAATTTGCACTTTTCTTATCACTATTTTTTTTATCAGAGGCGGGGGCATTCTTGATCAAATCTCGCAGCGGAATACTTTTAGAGAAAACATATGCTCAGAATTGCTAAGTAATTGCAATATCACTAAAAGCTTTGCAATGAAATTACTGAGAGTAAATGTTACGGAAATTAGATTTTTGTTGATCTTATTATGTCAATTTGATTCTAATACGTGTGATTGATTCTGAAATATACTTCAGTACAATGTTAACATCCTTTCTAATCCAAACACTTAAGAATACTTTTTTTTCACAATAGGAGCTTTAAGCCCATAAATATTTACATTTATTGTTATTCTTTTAAAACAACAGATGAAGCATCAGAAAACAGTTAAACGAAACCACGGTTTTGTCTTTTTTACTTTTTTAAACAAAGTAAGCTTTTAAAGATAATCTAGTGCTTTAACCGCTTAACAACCGGCTCATAGCCGAATGACGGCTACAGGGCAGTTGCATAATGCTGGGAGGGTGTACTATGATGTCCTCCCAGAATCCCACATGCCCCCTGGGGCACACACACGAGACTTTCCATGCTCGTCGGGTTCATGGGACCCGGCGGGACACGGATTGCGGTAAACAGCCAATGGCAGCGGCCGTTTACCAAGTGATCGCTCCATCCAATGTGCACCCTCATCAGTGCACATAAGTGCACCTCATCAGCACCCAGCAGTGCAACCTCATCAGTGCACATAACTGCACCCTCATTAGTACACCCTCATCAGCACACATCAGTGCACTCTCATCAGCACCCATCAGTGCACATAAGTACACCCTCATCAGCACACATCAGTGCACCCTCATTGGCAACCGGCAGTACACCCTCATCAGCGCACATCAGTGCACCCTCATCAGCACCCAGCAGTGCAACCTCATCAGTGCACATTACTGCACCCTCATCAGCGCACATCAGTGCACATCAGTGCACCCTCATTAGCACCCAGCAGTGCACCCTCATCAGCACCCATCAGTGCATCCATATCTATTTTAGTGCCCCTATCCAACACAGCCACCAGTATGGCCAAAAAAAAAATTCACTACAGAGGAAGCATACCTGCTCCTTAGCCTGAGCGACGAGAGCATTGGGGAGCTCTCTGAGGCTGAGTCTGAGTCTGGGTCCGATTCCTTTTCTGAATATGACCCCTTTCCAAGCAGTGGGTCTTCTACAGAATCATCAGATGAAGAGGAAAGTGTGCCCACAAAAAGAAGGTGTTCCGGTGAGGAGGCTACTACAAGTACAGCAGTAGCATCAACCAGCAGCGTAGTGCCATCCACCTCCAGAGCAGTGCTATCCACCCCTAGAGCAGTGCCATCCACCTCTAGAGCAGTGCCATCCACGAGACCACTGCCAAGCACTAGTGGGGTGTCATCTCAGCCCTAAAGGGCCCATGCCAGCCTTCCCTATGCTCTTCAGAACCCCCTGTGGCTTCCATCCAATTCCGGAGCAGCAAACGTCCCCCCTTTCACCGCCCAGCCAGGTGTCCAGGTGAACACCGATAATTTTGCCCTGATTGATTTTTTTTATTTACTTTTTACCGAGGACTTCCTATCTTCTATCGTGGCCTAGTGCAACCTCTATGCACAGCAGTTTATTGCAAGCAACCCATATTCAAGCTTTGCCGCTCCCTGGACAGAGAGCTATTACTGTAGAGGAATTTAAAACATTTTTAGGTCTGACTTTTAACATGGGACTCTCAAAAAAAAACTATTTATACACCTATTGGTCCACCAAACCCATCCACCACAGGCCAATCTTTTCCTCCATTATGCCAAGGGTCAGATACCTAATAATTCTCCGGTTCCTCCACTACAATGACAACTCTCCCAGAAATGACCCATCTTATGACACACTATTCAAAATTCGCCCCCTTATAAACAATTTTTCAGAAAAATGTTCCCAGCTATATACCCCCGAGCAAAACATATGCATTGATGAGTCACTTGTGAAATTCTCAGGCAGGCTGGCCTTCAAACAGTTTATACCCAGCAAAAGAGCCCGATATGGTGTTAAGCTGTAGAAGCTTTGCGACCGAGCCACAGGCTACATTTATGCCTTCTTGGTCTATGACAGTAAGGACTCCCAGCTGCATCCCCATGAATGCCCAGATTACATTTGGAACCAGTGGAAAAGTTGTCTGGGAGCTCATTTATCCACTCCTTGGGAAGGGTTACAATCTTTATGTGGATAACTTCTACACAAGCTTGCCCCTCTTTCGCAATCTTTACAGAATGAAGACTCCGGCATGTGGTACAGTCCGAACCAACAGAAAGGGTTTCCCGCAAGGGCTCGCCAATAAAAGGCTAAGAAAAGGTGGCGTCTTTGTGGAACAACCAGCTATTGGCTGTCAAGTGGAGGGACAGACAAAATGTACACATGCTGTCAACAATTCATGATGACACATATGTGGATATCCCCAGAAGAAATGGCCCAATCCGGAAACCTGCTTGTGTCCACGACTATAATCTGTTCATGAGGGGAGTGGACTTTAATGATTAGATGATCGAACCATATTTTCCCACCAGAAAATCCCAGAATTAGTACAAAAAATGTTCTATATATTTTTTCACATTGGCCATGTACAACTCTTTCATAATTTACCAAAAATCTACAGAAAACCTGTATCCTATCTTTACTACCAAGAAGTCATCACCGCTCTAGTGTACCCTGAAGGCCCACCAGAAAGTATTAGATCCGATGTAGTAAGCAGACTCCTTGGACGACACTTTCCTGAGAAACTCCCCCCTCGTGAATCAGGCCGTAGACGTCAGTAAAAATGTCGGGTGTGCACCAAAGCAGGAGTTAGAAAAGACACCGCATATTTTTGTCCCCAATGCCCTTCCCAACCAGGTCTCTGTATAGGTGATTGTTTCCGTCATTACCATACTTCTCTACATTATTAGTGAAGTATATTAAACGTAATTGCCATTTACATCCACTCCCCTTATGGCACTGCGCTGTACATGCTGCTGCCTTCCCCGGAACTGACCCTGGCCTGCTATACGACCACGCTTCTGCCTCACACTAAAAAAACCTCTGCCTGCTCCGGAACTGACCTTGGCCTGTTACACAACCACGCTTCTGCCTACCGCTAAATATACCTCTGCCTGCTCCAGAACTGACCCTGGCCTCTTATACGACCACGCTTCTGCCTAACGCTGAACCGTACCTACTTCTGCCTGCTCTGGAACTAACCCTGGACTGTTTGACCATGTTTTTGCCTGCCTCTTGGACTACCCTGGAGTAGTGGGATTCATAACACAGGGGTCTCACATATGTGAGGGGCTCCAGAATTGTTTTTCTAGATGAAGAAAACTGTTTTAGTTTTCTCATTCCCAGATTAGGGTCTGGAGACTCGGAGGCTTCATAGAGCTTTGGGTGGGAGAAGCCTCTACCCCTGTCCCCATTCTTTCCTGGCCTGCTACCAGTATTATGGACTATGTTTCTGCCTACTACCAGGACCAATATTTTGGCACTGCTGGCAATATCTCTGCCTGGACTGTATATGGACAGTATCCCTGCCTGTACTGACTATGGACAATATTCCTGCCTGCTGCCTGGACAATTCCGTTCGCTGTCACTGACCACGTCCCTGTGTGCTGCCTGGATCTACCAGAGAAGCCTCTACCCCGGTCCCCATTCTTGGGACCGGGGTAGAGCCTTGGGTATTATGGACCATGCTTCTGCCTACTACCAGGACCAATATTTTGGCACTGCTGGAAATATCTCTACCTGCACTGACCCTGGACTGCATATGGACAGTATCTCTGCATGTACTGACTATGGACAATATTCCTGTCTGCTGCCTGGACAATTCCATTTGCTGTCGCTGACCATGTCCCTGCCTGCTGCCTGGATCAGTGCTCTCCTCCTGTGGTCAACTGCACTATTAAAATTACAGGTAATCTTTTCTTTACCCTTTTGCTCAGCAGAATGTATTTTGGAGTGTAATTCTTGGGATGTACGTGCTATCTGTTAGAAATATGAAGGGCCTTCAAAAAGATGTGATAGGATGTCAGGAAATTAGATGTGTATTGTATGTAATGTATGGATGGTGCGCCTTGTATATTGGGCCTCTGCATGTGGCTAGGCTGTGTAAAAATCTCACACATGAGGTATTGCCATATTCAAGAGGAGTAGCAGAATGTATTTTTGGGTGTCATTTTTGCTATGTACATGCTGTGTGTTGTAAATATCTTAGAAATGGACAGATTTGTGTAAATAAAATGTGTTTCCACATTTTTCCACATTTTCCAAAAACTTCTGGAAAAAAATGAGCCATTCAAAAGACTCATTATGCCTCATAGATTATTTGTTGGGGTGTTTGCTTTCCAAAAAAGCAATGGGCCCTGATGGTATTCATCCCAGAGTTCTCAGAGAACTTTGCGATATAGTTGTTGGACCATTAACAAATCTTTTAAATAAATCTCTTCTAAAAGGAGAGGTTCCCCATGATTGGCGAATAGCTAATATTGTACCTATCCACAAAAGGGGCAGCAAGGTAGAAGCTGGCAATTACAGGCCAGTGAGTTAACATAAATTGTAGTCAAGGTAATGGAATCACTTCTGAAAGGAAGGATCATTGATCACCTAAAAATACACAGCTTGCTGGACCCAAAGCAGCATGGCTTTACTAAGGGCAGATCATGTCAGACAAATCTGATTGAATTCTTTGACTATTACCAGTGTTTTGGACCAGGGTGGTGCTGTGGACGTAGCATATCTTGATTTCAGCAAGGCATTTGATACAGTTCCACATAATGATCTAATGCAAAAGTTGTACAAGCTAGGACTTAACCCTTGGGTGGTTCAGTGGATATGCGGTTGGCTAAAGGATAGATCCCAGAGTGTGGTTGTAAATGGGGTTCACTCAGAGCAGAGACCAGTCACTAGTGGGGTATTTAACCTATATGTAAGTGATATAACTAAAGGTTTGTTGGGCAATGTATGCCTCTTTGCTTATGATACAAAGATGTGTAATAGGGTTGATATCCCTGGAGGTGTCTGTAACATGGAACATAATTTGGCATTGCTGGAAGATTGGTCAAAGCAGTGGAGACTGCAGTTCAATATTTCTAAATGTAAAATAATGCATTTAGGGAAAAAGAATCCCCTTAGAGAGTACAGCATTGGGGGTACAGTGTTAGACAGCACTACAGAAGAAAAAGATTTGGGGGTGCTTATTTCAGATGATTGCAAAATGAGCAAACAGTGTGACTAGGCAGTGGGAAAAGCAAATAAAATTCTGGGATGTATCAGTAGAGGGATCACCGGAAGGAGGTTCTAATTCCTCTTTATAGATCTTTAGTGATACCTCACTTAGAATACTATGTCCAATTCTGGAGACCTCACTTACAAAAAGATAGTGATAAGATAGAACGAGTTCAGAGACGGGTAACAAAAATGGTGAAAAGTCTGGGAGATAAAACATATGAAGAGCAACTTCAGGAGCTTAATATGTACAGTCTGGAGGAAAGAAGGAAGAGGGGAGACATGATTGAAACCTTTAAATACATCAAGGGGGTGAATAAGGTTCAGGAGGGCAGTCTTTTCAATATGAAACCAAAATCAAGAACATGGGTGCATGACCTCAAACTAACTGAAGGGAAGTTCAAAACTAATCTTAGAAAGTATTATTTTACTGAAAGGGTGGTTGATGATTGGAATAAACTACCAACAGAGGTTGTGAGACAGTCAACAGTAAATGGCTTCAAACATGTTTGGGATAAACATAAAGGTTTAAAACAAGGTTAATGTGAAAAAAACAAAAAAATAAAAAAATAAAAAGGGGCAGACTCGATGGACTACTCAGTCTTTTTCTGCCGTCACTTTTCTATGTTTCTAAAATGGGGTCATTTTATGGGCTTTTCCATTGTCCTGGTGTTCCAGGGCCTTCAAAAGTGTAAAAGGTGGTTGAGAAATGAGATGTATAATTTATGCTCCTAGAAAGCCTGAAGGTGCTACTTCAATGTCAGGCCTCTGTATGTGGCCAAGCTGTGTAAAAGTCTTGCACATGTGGTATTGCCATACTAAGGAGGAGTAGCAGAATGTATTTTGGGGTGTCATTTTTGCTATGTGCATGCTGTATGTTGGAAATATCTTAGAAATGGACAGCTTTGTGTAAAAAAAAGTGTTCATTTTTTCACACATTTTCCAAAAACTTCTGGAAAAAAATGAACCATTCAAAAGACTCATTATGCTTCATAGATTTTTCGATGGGGTGTTTGCTTTCCAAAACGGGATCATTTTGTGGGCTTTTCCATTGTCCTGGTGCTCCAGGGCCTTCAAAAGTGTAATAGGTGGTTGAGAAATGAGATGTGTAATTTATGCTCCTAGAATGCCTGAAGGTCAGGCCTATGTATGTGGTCAGGCTGTGTAAAAGTCCCACATATGTGGTATTGCCATACTCAGGAGGAGTAGCAGAATGTATTTTGGGGGTGCCATTTTTGCTATGTACATGCTGTGTATTGGAAATATCTTAGAAATGGACAACTTTATGCAAAAAAATATGCGGTTTCATTTTTTTTCCACATTTGGCTAGTAGTAGTGGTTCACCTTATAGCTGCCCTCAATCACACCATATTTCACACATCCAGAGACACTGACCAGGCCGGTTCTTGTTTTTGTTGTTTTATTTAGGGGAAATAACTTGGATGGGGATAAGGGATGACTGTGGGATGCCAAAAGAGTTATAGAACACAAACTCCATATACACTCCTGTATATGCGCACTTTCACTGTGCTTGCGGGGGTTTCCTCCGGGTACTCTGGTTTTCTCCCACACTCCAGAGGCATGCTGGTAGGTTAATTAGATTGTGTCTAAATTGGCCCTAGTATGAATGTGAGTTAGTGACCTTAGATTGTATGCTCCTTGAGGGTAGGGACTGATGTGAATGTACTATATATATAAATTGACAGCGCTATATAAGTACCTGAAATAAATAATAATAAATAACTCTCCAGCACTCAACTTGCTGACCGTTTCTCCTACAATTCTCTCTCCAGCACTTAGTAAATCATCACTCCATTACTTCTCTCCAGCACTGCACTTGGTTTCTAGCTTAAAAGGAAATTTATCAAGCTTCTCTGTTCCTTTCTCTTCACCGTGACTAGCACATGACAAGGACTACTCTCAGTAGAACCTCCAGAACACCCATTACAGGCCAGATATCATGGGCCCCTGAATGTGTAGCAAAAATACTTGAGTGCTAGCCGGCCCTTGATGGACTACAACTCCCAGCCCAACCCTTTTCCAGTTCCCAACAACCTGCTTTTCCTCAGTGACTCTCCTTTCCCTGAACTGGCTCCCAAGGCTTCCGCGGACTGTCCACTATTCCTCTCCCGGCTTGCTCCAGCACTTTCTCTTGCAGCTCCCAAGGACCGTCACTCACCAAACCGGTGGATCACTTTAAAGTCTATCACTGTGTAGCACCTCCGCTGTTCTCCTGTTCCCCTGTGCGACTCCAGGAATCAGCTCCACTCCTGGCTGCACCTGAACCTCCAGGCCCCAAGGCCACCCTCCCCAGACTGGGGCGACCTCCCGGGTAAGGAGCCTATACAGCGCCTTTCCTACATCTCCAGACTTCCACCCGACACTTCTCCTACCAGATTGGGCTGACTCAGAGTATTTAAGGAGGCCTGCCCCCTGCCAATCCTGCTTGGGGATTGGTCAGGGCTCCCTAGAACACTCCAGATGGCTCCACCTATCTCGCAGCTGTCTGACCAGAAACCCTCCTCCAGGTTTCTATAAAGAAGTGGAAGTTTCTGGTGACCTCATCTGTCAAGTCCATCCATTCCACCCTCCCTGAGCCACTCCTCCCAGCCAAGATCAAAACATTCAGGCCTGCTCTTACACTCAGGCCTGACTAAATTTTACCTCACCTAGCAAACCCTGCTAGAAAAACGCACCTATACTATGGGGGCGCTACACATATATAGTTACATAGTTAGTCAGGTTGAAAAAAGACACAAGTTTCTCTAGTTCAACCAAAAATATATATATATATATATATATATATATATAACCATACAATCACAAATACACAATCCTTCACTCACAGTTGATCCAGAGGAAGGCAAAAAACCCCAGCAAAGCATGATCCAATTTGCTATAGCGGGGAAAAAATTCCTTCCTGATCCCCCGAGAGGCAATCAGATTTTCCCTGGATCAACTTTAACTATAAAAGTTAGTAGCCAGTTATGTTATATACATTTAGGAACAAATCCAGGCCTTTTCTAAAGCAATCTATTGAGCCGGCCAGAAACACTTCTGAATGGAGTCTATTCCACATTTTAACATCTCTAACTGTGAAGAAACCCTTCCGTATTTGGAGGTGAAATTTTTTTTCCTCTAGATGTAAAGTGTGCCCCCTTGTCCTCTGTAATGACCTTAAAGTGACTAATTGTACACCAAGATTGCTATATGGACCACTTATGTATTTTTACATGTTGATCATATTCCTCCTTAAAGTAGTTGACAACACTGGACAACCACTTTAACCTACAGGTAAACGTATAATAGGCTTAGCTGTAGGTTCCCTGCATATCCCCTAAACCTACATGGTTTAGAAGATATACAGTGTACTGTGATGTGCCGACATCATAGGGCACATGTGCAGTGAAGAAACGGCCTCAGTGCCTTTTCTTCACTGAGATTGCGCCGCGATTGCCGGCTCCCGCACACATGCGTGGGAGTAACGTCATGCGACTCCGGCTAGTCAGAGCCGGAGTCTGCGGCCCCAGATGGAAGAGGGGCGTAAGATGGGTGCAGCCTAGAGCAGGGACACTGTGGGCTTCCAATGCAGGTAAGTGTCACATAATGGGCTAATATGCGATGCATACTAGCCCATTATGCTTTTACACTACAGGTTAATAAAGAGGAAGTAAAACCCATCAGGGTTTACTTGCTCTTCAATCTCCTCTTCTCAAGAGAGAATAAATTCAGCTCTTTTAATCTTTCCTCATAGCTGAGCTCCTCCATGCCTCTTATCAGTTTGGTTGCCCTTCTCTGCACTTTCTCCAGTTCCCCGATATCCTTTTTGAGAACTGATGCCCACACCTGAACTGCATATTGCAGATGAGGTCTTACTAATGATTTGTACAGGGGCAAAATGATATCTCTCTCTCTCTTTGGAGTGCATACCTCTCTTAATATAAGAAAGGATTTCACTCGCTTTGGAAACTGCTGCTTGTCATTGCATGCCATTATTATGTTTATGGTTTACCGAAACCCCCAGATCCTTCTCTACTATGGATTCCCCCCAGTTGTACTCCCCCTAGTATGTATGATGCATGCATATTCTTAGCCCCCAAGTGCATAACTTTACATTTATCTACATTAAACCTCATTTTCCACATAGTAGCCCAATTAAACAGTGCACTGCATACTTGTCATTAAAGAAGTGTACACCAAAGCACCACATATTTATCCACCCTATTTCCATTGCTTTCATTAGATTTAGGCAATCTCCTTTACTAAAAGGTAGGCAGGTTTATAGTGAGAGGCAGACGTTTGGCACGCCAAGGTAGGGGCATGCATTCTCTGCAGGACAACGTGATTGCCAGGCTGCACCAGCTAGAGGCAGGGCACATCTATTTTTTTCTAGACAGAGTGACCATACTATACATCCACAGCAAGTGCAGGAGATAGTGGAGAAGCTGAAACTCCCTTCTCTTCCTTCTCCCAAGTGCAGGGTAACCAATAGTCTACAACTGCTTATAATGCACCCTTTTCTTTATCTTTCTCCCCTTCTGCTAATCCTGCATATCATAGCAAACTGGCTATGAGGAGTTGACAAAAATATTTGATCACATGATCACTGGCTTGCTGTAAGATCTTGGTCTTCTGCAAGCATTCCTCATTGTAGATACTGAAGTTTGATTATAGATAGAGGGACATTAAGCATGGGGCAGCAATAGGAAATTATGCTCCAGCAACTGGGCTTACTGCAAAGTGGGCTCCAGTGATAAGCAGGGGGTGAATGATGTGATAAGTAGGAACAGACTATTCATGGCTGCTACCATTTGGTAGGAGGAAAGTTCTGAGCAAGAGGCAAAATGTAAGTGAGGGGAAGCTTGCAGAGGAGTGGAGGGAACCTCCAGTATTTTCATGGTGGCAGCATTCCATATGATGATGACCAATGCGCCTTAGATCCTCTGGGCCCTGAAATGACCTGAGCCTGAAGCCAGTTTGCTGTCCAAGAGGATCTTCAGTGCAGCGGAAGGTTTTATTACAGAAGGGCAAACTTATGCATCCCCTGACAATATTGACTGAACCAGTCTTGGATTACCAGGGACTAAAAAGATACTGCTACTGACTAAATTTTTAATTGTTAATTGTCATCTGCCCCCCTTTCCCCAAAAAGATATCTGAGACCATTACCAACTCATGCAACCTCTCTTGGCCTTTTCTCTTTCTTCACCACTGTAAGCGTGCCACAATTTCTAATGTGTGTTGGAAGGAAAACCCTACATTGTGCTTAAAAGTTTGCAGCCTATTCTGATCCAATGCAGTGTTTCTGAAGTGGGACTTCAGCAGCCAAATTTCCAATGTTTGCTACAGGGTAAATCTGCCACAATAGTCCTAAATGACCAAATGACCAATGACCAAATCTGGCCATGATAATGTTTTTTAAATTATGTAAGCCAGCATTCTCAGCCAGTTGGTTGACATTCAGCTGCAAGCTGGGGAGCTGTCATTTGCTGCTAGAGTGAAAGAGGATTGTCAATGTGGGTCATTGTGTTTGTGCCTGCGGGTCATTGGGTATTGCTATCGTGACTCTTGTTGGATCTACATCACTGGGTGATGTGATTTATTTATTAAAATATTTTTTTTAGAGTCTCCTTTTAATTATTCATTTTGCCGATTTTTAACAATCAGGATTGCTTTATTGAAGGAATAGCAGAACAATGAGCATGAAAAGCATAGCGACAACTGCATGACATGGTGGTGCATAGTACAGTCAAATTAAAACAAATATAAACAAATAACCACAGTAATCCAGCAGCAAAATCAAATATATATATATATATATATATATATATGTAGTGCCACCCCCAAAGGGGCTGCTTGATGATTTTGGGTTCCCTGTTTTGCGCCTCAACTCCAAGAGTGGCCTCAGACCTCTGGCACACCAGGTTAATTATAAAATTACTGCAAGCATTTTAAAGAATGCTAGTAAAGAAAATACCAATATCATGCCTGTGGATTGATACCAGAAACAGACAGACACAACTGATAGTGATAAATAAGCTGAATATGTTATCACGAGAGAGAAAAAAACTTACAAACTTACAGCACTGTTGAACCTTGCTGCAGAGTATTTATAAAAATAGAAATGATAATCTCTAATATTTAGCAACTGTAACTATATATAGAAAACATAGCAAAATCTGTTATCCCATAACATAGGCACTGAGAGGGAGGTGAGAAGGTTTGTCAACTTCTCAGCTCCTTCTGAGCCCCAAACACCATTGAGAAATAAACATTAAAAAATGGGTTAAAATAGGTGCAGTAAACACAGTTCCTGGGTAGAGTTGAGCGGACACCTGGATGTTAGGGTTCGTCTGGTTCAGCCGAACTTCGCGGAAAAGTTTGGGTTCGGTACCAAACTTGACCAGAACTTGACCCCGGACCCCATTGAAGTCAATGATGACCCGAACTTTTTGGGCACAAAAATGGCTGTAAAAAAGTCCTGGAAAGGGCTAGAGGGCTGCAAAAGGAAGCAAAATGGGGGTAAGAGTAGGACAAGTGCCCTGCAAACAAATGTGGATAGGGATATAACTTAAAATCACATGAAAAAAATAAAAATGGGAGGAGGTGGATGTGGAGTAGGAGCCTAGAGGTTGACTAAGCCGTGACTGTGGCAGTGTAGGTGGAAGTGGCAGTGGAGGAGGAGGAGGTAGCCAACACTGTTTTTTGTTTGTTTGTTTGTTTTTTCTAATTGGGGTAGCCCCCAAAATATTGAGACATATTCAAAAAAACAAGTATACCAATGGCTGTGTGAGGCAGGTCTAAATGTCTATTCTGCACAAGGTACAGACAAGTCTTGTGGGATCCATGCCTGGTTCATTTTAATAAATGTTAGCTTGTCCACGTTGGCTGTGCACAGATGGCTGCGGTTGTCTGTGATAACGCCCCCTGCCGTGCTAAACACACGTTCAGACAATGCACTGGCTGCAGGGCAGGCCAGCACCTCCAAGACATAAAGGGGAACCCCAGGCCATGTGCCCAATTTGGAGACCCAGAAGTTGAATGGGGCAGACCCATCAGTCAGTACGTGTAGGCATATGCACATATACTGTTCCACCATGTTGCTGAAATGCTGCCTCCTGCTAAGACGTTGTCTATCTGGTGGTGCTGTTTGTTGTGGCATGCTGTTGACACAGCTTTTCCACATTTTGGTCATGCTAACCCTGCCTTCTGAGGTGCTGGCGGTGCCATAGCTGCAACGGTGACCTTTTCCTCCTCCTCCGCCTTCACCTTGTGCTTCCACTGAGCCCCCCGTGTCATTTGGGAATGCCCTCAGCAGCGCGTCTACCAGCGTGCGCTGGTAGTCACGCATCTTCCGATCACACTCCAGTGAGGGAATTAAGGACGGCACGTTGTCCTTGTAATGGGGATCCAGCAGGGTGGCCACCCGGTAATCAGCACAAGTTACAATGTGGGCAACTCGGCTGTCATTAAGCAGGCACGGCAGCATGTAGTCGCTCATGTGTGTAAGGCTGCCCAGAGTCAAAGACAAGCTGTCCTCTGTGGGAGGTGTATCATCTGTGTCCTCAGTATCCCCTCAGCCACGCTCCAGTGATGCCCACGAGCTGCGTTGGGTGCCACCCTGCTGTGAACACGGTTCCTCCTCCTCCTCATCATCATTTTCCTCGTCCTCCTCATCCTCCAGAACTGTGCCCTGGCTTGAAAATTTTTTACCTGGCCTATGCTGGCGCAGGAACCCACCCTCCGAGCCACTAGTGAATGACTGGCCTGTCTTCCTCCTCCTCTTCCTCCTGTGCCACATCCTCTTCCATCATCACCCAAAGTGTTTTTTCAAGGAGACATAGAAGTGGGATAGAAACGCTGAGAACAGCATCATCGGCACTGGCCATGTTGGTGGAGTACTCAAAACACCGCAATATGGTACACATGTCTCGCATGGAGGCCCACTCGTTGGTGGTGAAGTGGTGCTGTTCCGCAGAGCAACTGACCCATGCGAGCTGCAGCTGAAACTCTGAGCTGAGTCTCTCCAGCATGTGCAATGTGGAGTTCCACCTTGTGGGCACGTCGCATAGGAGGCGGTGAGCGGGAAGGTCGAAGTTCTGCTGCAGCACAGACAGGCTAGGAGCAGCAGGGTGAGAACGCTGAAAGCACGCACAGACGGCCCGCACTTTCTGCAGCAGCTCTGACATATCTGGGTGGTTTTTAGAAATTTCTGCACCACCAAATTCAGCACATGCGCCAGGCAAGGGATGTGCATCAAACCGGCTAGGCCCAGAGCTGCTACGAGATTTTGCCCATTATCACACACCACCAGGCCGGGTTTGAGCCTCAGTGGCAACAACCACTCATCGGTCTGTTGTTCAATGCCCGTCCACAGCTGCTGCGCAGTGTGGGGTTTATCTCGCAAACATATCAGTTTTAAAACAGCCTGCTGTTGTTTCCCCCTGGATGTGCTGAAGTTGGTGGTGAAGGTGTTACGCTGAGCGGATGTGGAGGTGGTGGAGGAGGAGGAGGAAGCCCAGTAGGAGGAGGAGGCAACAGGAGGCAAAGAGAAATGCCCTGCAATCCTCTGTGGCAGAAGGACATGCGCAAAATGGCTAGCCACCTCAGGCCCACCTGCCACTACATTTGCCAATTGTGCAGTTAGCGAGATATAGCGTCCCTGCCCATGCTTACTGGTCCACATATCAGTGGTTATGTGGACCTTGCCACAAATGGTGTTACGCAGTGCACACTTGATCTTGTTTGTGCAGGGAAGGGATGGCTCACCTGGAAAAGTAGTGGCGTCTGGGAACCACGTACTGTGGGACAGCCACGGCCATCAGGTTTTTAAAACTGTCTGTGTCCACCAGAGGGAATGACAGCATTTCAAAGGCCAGGAATTTTGAAATGCTGGCATTCAGGGCCAGGAATCACGGATGGGTGTGGGGCTAGTTCCTCTTTCTCTCCAGTGTTTGGGAGATGGACAGCTGTAAGCTTCAATGGGGCCGTGTGGAAATTCTTGGGGACAGTGGCGGACATGGTGGCGTTGCTGTCACATCGTCTGTTTGCTGGGTGGCAGGTGACACTGGTAATGTAGAGGTGGAGGAAGAGGCCGAGGCAGCAGCAGAAGATGAAGCAGGAGGAGGCCGAGACCTTTCTTGGATTTTGAGGTGCTTATTCCACTGCAGCTCATGCTTTGCATGTAGATGCCTGGTCATGCAGGTTGTGCGCAGGTTTAGAACATTTATGCATCGATTCAGTCTCTCATTGCACAGCATGTAAATCACTTGTGTCTTGTCGTCAGCACATTGTCTGAAGAACTTCCACGCCGGGGAATGCCTTTGAGCTGCGTTTGGGGTGCAGTGGGTAGTAGCAGGCATACTCTCTAGGGGACGCTCGCTCCGCTTTTGCAACCTGCTTCCTCTTTTGCTGTGCTGGTGCCTCTGAGCGACCACCACCTCTTCCTCCAAACTGCACACGTCCCTCGCATGACATTCATTCCATGTAGGGTCTAGGACCTCATCATCCTCCTCCACATCATCTTTCACCCACCCTTCACCACTGCCCTCCTTGTCAGTCTGCACACTGTGGAAAGTCGCAGCAGTTGGCACCTGTGTTTCGTCATCATCAGAGACGCGCTGCGCTGGTGTTTCCATGTCCTCATCCTGCAACAGAAGTGGTTGGGCATCGGTGCATTCAATGTCTTCCACTTCTGGGGCAGGGCTATGTGGATGGCCCACGGAAAGCACACCAGGAGAGTCATCAAAAAGCATAAGAGACTGTTGCATGACTTGGCGCTCAGACTGCTTGGCTGATTTACAAAGGGCTGAGGTGAAAGACAGATGGCCAAGGGGGTTCAGGTGCCAACTCTGAGCTTTCATCACGGAACCGGGTGGGAGACAATGTGAAGGAACTGGAGGCATTGTCAGCCACCCAATCTACTAGCGACTGTACTTGTTCTGGCCTCAGCATTTGTTGAGCGGCATTCGGGCCTACAATATAATGTTGAAGGTTCTGTCGGCCTGAGGAAGGTGTTTCACTTGTGCGTGTAGCTGGCACAGATCAACCACATCCTCTCCTTGCAACAGGAATTTCACCAACACCAGCAGCATCAGCAACACCACGACCACGTCCCTTATTTGACGCTCTCTGGCCACAAATGTACTATGTAGCACTATTTATTAATACAAAAAAAATTCTTCTTTTTTTAAAAAAAACAGCACTGTAGACGCACTTTTTATTTTTGTGCAAGAAATGCACCGCTCACACCAACAGCAGGGACCTCTCCCTACACCAGTATGATATGATTTTAGAACAATAATCTGTCCCTCACAGGAGCAGCATGAACCTCTCCCTGTAGCACTAAGATGAGATGATTTTAGAACAATAATCTGTCCCTCACAGCACCAGCAGGAACCTCTCCCTATTGCAGTAGCTGATGATTTTAAAACAATAATCTGTCCCTCACAGCACCAGCAGGAACCTCTCCCTATAGCAGTATGTGATGCTTTTAGAACAATAATCTGTCCCTCACAGGAGCAGCAGGAACCTCTCCCTCTAGTAGTATGTGATGATTTTAGAACAATAATCTGTCCATCACAAGAGCAGCAGGAACCTCTCCCTATAGCAGTAGGAGATGATTTTAGAACAATATTCTGTCCCTCACAGCACCAGCAGGAACCTCTCCCTATAGAACTAGGAAATGATTTTTGAACAATATTCTGTCCCTCGCAGCACCAGCAGGAAACTCTACCTATAGCACTAGGAGATGACAATAATCTGTCCCTCACAGCACCAGCAGGAACCTCTCCCTCTAGCAGTATGTGATGATAATCTGTCCCTCACAGCAACAGCAGGAACCTCTCCCTATATAGCACTAGGAGATTATTTTAGAACAATAATCTGTCCCTCACAGCACCAGCAGGAACCTCTCCCCATAGAACTAGGAGATGACAATAATCTGTCCCTCACAGCACCAGCAGGAATCCCTCCCTCTAGCAGTATGTGATGATTTTAGAGCAATAATCTGTCCCTCACAGGAGCAGCGGAACCTCTCCCTCTAGCAGTATGTGATGATTTTAGAACAATAATCTGTCCCTCACAGGAGCAGCAGGAAGTATGTGATGATTTTAGAACAATAATCTCACAGCATCAGCAGGAACCTCTCCCTATAGCAGTAGGAGATGATTTTAGAACAATAATCTGTCCATCACAGCAACAGCAGGAACCTCTCCCTATAGCACTAGGAGATGATTTTAGAACAATAATCTGTCCCTCACAGCACCAGCAGGAACCTCTCACAATAGCACTATGAGATGATTTTAGAACAATAATCTGCCCCTCACAGCACCAGCAGGAACCTCTCCCTATAGCACTAGGAGATGATTTTAGAACAATAATCTGTCCCTCACAGCACCAGCAGGAACCTCTCCCTATAGCACTAGGAAATGATTTTAGAACAATAATCTGTCCCTCACAGCACCAGCAGGAACCTCTCCTTTTGCTGTATGTGATGATTTTCGTTTCAAATCTTTTTATTGATTAAATAGAAAAAAGAGATTCTGCATAACGATATAGAAGAATATATATCATATGAAGATTTTCTAAGAACCAGTTACAGAAATGTATAAAACCAAGTTACCCGTTGTGATAACGATGAGATCGTATTACATAACCATAGAAATGTACAATTGAAAAAGTACAAGCATAATCTAATAGGGAGCTGCACTCATCCTCCCACGAGAATCCGTGAAAAACAGACTGTCACGGAAGGAGATCCAACTCTGCAAGGGAGGAGAGTGCTCCCAATTAAGGGAGGACCTACCACCTCAACGGCCACCCCATCTGGGAACAATCTGTAACCGTGAAGATAGGGGCTGAGTCTCCCCCCCATAAGCGCTCCAAAACTTGCGAAGATCTAAACAGTACAGTCTCTAGAAGAACTTATTGAACAATTAAAAAACTAGGGAGTCGTACTCCTTCTATAAGGGCTTCTAAGGTGGTTTCACCAAACCCCTCCCACCTATTCGTGAGAAGGGAAGGGTAAAACCGAGGGACCAAGTTGATCCCAGCATAAGAAAGAGAACGGTAACAAGAGAAGCTGCCATAGAAGAAAGGTATGAAGGAAAGGAAAAGAGGCAGGAAAAAAGGTGAGGGAAGAAAGACGTTGACACCAATGTAGCAAAGTAGGGGAGTCATGAAAGAAGGCTCACCTTGGAAGCTTTAACCACTTGACCACTGGGCACTTAAACCCCCTTCCTAACGAGACTAATTTTCAGCGCTCTCACATTTTGAATGACAATTACTCAGTCATGCAACATTGTACCCGTATGAAATTTGCGTCCTTTTTTTCACACAAATAGAGCTTTCTTTTGGTGGTATTTAATCACCGTTGGGTTTTTTATTTTTTGCGCTATAATTAAAAAAAGACCGAAAATTTTGTAAAAAAAATAATTTTTCTTTGTTTCTGTTATAAAATTTAGCAAATTAGTAATTTTTCTTCATAAATTTTGGCCAAAATGTATACTGCTATATATCTTTGGTAAAAAAAAAACAAATTTATGTATATTATTTGGTCTTTGTGAAACTTATAGAGTCTACAAGTTATGGTGCCAATCACTGAATATTGATCACACCTGATGCACTGACGGCCTATCTCAGTTCTTGAGACCCTAACAAGCCAGGAAAGTACAAATACCCCCCAAATGACCCCTTTTTGGAAAGTAGACATTCAAAGGTATTTAGTAAGAGGCATGGTGAATTTGTTTTTTTTCCCACAATTCTTTGCAAAATGAAGTTTTTTTTTTTTGTTTTGTTTTTTCACAAAATTGTCATATGTTAACAGGTTATTTCTCACACCCAGCATATGCATACCACAAATTACACCCCAAAACACATTCTACTATTCCTGTGGCGATACCACATGTGTGACATTTTTACACAGCCTGGCCACATACAGAAGCCCAATATGCAGGGAGCACCATCAAGCGTTCTAGGAGCATAAATTACACACATAATTTCGTGACTACTTCTTGCACTTTTGAAGGTCCTGGAGCACCAGGACAATGGAAATGCCAAAAAAATTACCCCATTTTGGAAAGTAAACACCCCAACGTATATTCTAGGAGGCATAATGAGTCTTTTGAACATGTCATTTTTTCCACAAGTTTTTGGAAAATGTGGAAAGAAAATGAAAACACATTTTTTTTTACACAAAGTTGTCCATTTATACAATATTTCTAACACACCACATGTACCTAGCAAAAATGACACCCCAAAATATATTTTGCTACTTCTCCCGAGTATGGCGATACCACATGTGTGACACGTTTACACAGCCTGACCACATACAGAGGCCCAACATGCAGGGTGGGCAGTGTAGCGGCACGGGTGGGCAGTGTAGTGGCATGGGTGGGCAGTGTAGTGGCACGGGTGGGCACTGTAGTGGCAAGTTTGGGCACTGTAGTGGCACGAATGGGCACTGTAGTGGCACGGATGGGCACTGTAGTGGCATGGATGTGTCACGGATGAGAACGGATGTGGTATGGATGAGCATGAATGAAGCACAAATGAG
>BLSH010535103.1:328798-346757 GCA_018402905.1 Glandirana rugosa
CTAAGGACGACGAGGATACTCCCTGTCTAATAACAAGATTTTAGTAGTGTACGACGATGAACCTCTCCCTCTAGCAGCATGTGATGATTTTAGAACAATAATCTGTCCCTCATAGGAGCAGCAGGAATCTCTCCCTCTAGCAGTATGCAATGATTTTAGAACAAAAATCTGTCCTTCACAGCACCAGCAGGAACCTCTCCCTAGAGTACTAGGAGATGTTTTTAGAACAATAATCCGTCCCTCACAGGAGCAACAGTAACCTCACCCTCTAGCAGTATGTGATGATTTTAGAACAATAATCTGTCCCTCACTGGAGCAACAGGAACCTCTCCCTCTAGCAGCATGTGAAGTTTTTAGAACAATAATCTGTCCCTCACAGCACCAGCAGGAACCTCTCCCTATAGCACTAGGAGATGATTTTAGAACAATAATCCGTCCCTCACAGCAGCAGCAGGAACCTCTCCCTCTAGAAGAATGTGATGATTTTAGAACAATAATCTTTTCCTCAAAGCATAAGCAGGAACCTCTCCCTCTAGCAGTATGTGATGATTTTAGAACAATAATCTTTCCCTCACAGCACCAGCAGGAACCTCTCCCTATAGCACTAGGAGATGATTTTAGAATAATAATCTGTACCTCACAGGAGCAGCAGGAACCTCTCCCTCTAGCAATATGCGATGATTTTAAAACAATAATCTGTCCCTCACAGCAACAGCAGGAACCTCTCCCTATAGCACTAGGAGATGATTTTAGGACAATAATCTGTCCCTCACAGGACCAGCAGGAACCTCTCCTTTTGCAGTATGTGATGATTTTAGAACAATAATCTGTCCCTCACAGCACCAGCAGGAACCTCTCTCTATAGCACTAGGAGATGATTTTAGAACAATAATCTGTCCCTCACATGAGTAGCAGGAACCTTTTCCTCTAGCAGTATGTGATGATTTTAGAACAATAATCTGTACCTCAAAGCATCAGCAGGAACATCTCCCTCTAGCAGTATGTGATGATTTTAGAACAATAATCTGTCCCTTACAGCACCAGCAGGAACCTCTCCCTATAGCACTAGGAGATGATTTTAGAACAATAATCTGTCCCTCACAGGACCAGCAAGAACCTCTCCTTTTGCCGTATGTGATGATTTTAGAACAATAATCTGTCCCTCACAGGAGCAGAAGGAACCTCTCCCTCTAGCAGTATGTGATGATTTTAGAAAAATAATCTGTACCTCACAGCACCAGCAGGAACCTCTCCCTATAGCACCAGGGGATGATTTTCGAACAATAATCTGTCCCTCACAGGAGCAGCAGAAACCTCTCCTTTAGCATTATGTAATGATTTTAGAACAACAATCTGTCCCTCACAGCATCAGCAGGAACCTCTCCCTCTAGCAATATGTGATGATTTTAGAACAATAATCTGTCCCTCACAGGAGCAGCAGGAAACTCTCCCTCTAGCAGTATGTGATGATTTTAGAACAATAATCTGTCCCTCACAGGAGCAGCAGGAACCTCTCCCTCTAGCAGCATGTGAAGTTTTTAGAACAATAATCTGTCCCTCACAGCACCAGCAGGAACCTCTCCCTGTAGCACTAGGAGATGATTTTAGAACAATAATCCGTCCTTCACAGCAGCAGCAGGAACCTCTCCCTCTAGAAGAATGTGATGATTTTAGAACAATAATCTTTTCCTCAAAGCATAAGCAGGAACCTCTCCCTCTAGCAGTATGTGAAGATTTTATAACAATAATCTTTCCCTCACAGCACCAGCAGGAACCTCTCCCTATAGCACTAGGAGATGATTTTAGAATAATAATCTGTTCCTCACAGGAGCAGCAGGAACCTCTCCCTCTAGCAATATACGATGATTTTAAAACAATAATCTGTCCCTCACAGGACCAGCAGGAACCTCTCATTTTGCAGTATGTGATGATTTTAGAACAATAATCTGTCCCTAACAGGAGCAGAAGGAACCTCTCCCTCTAGCAGCATGTGATGATTTTAGAACAATAATCTGTCCATCATAGGAGCAGCAGGAATCTCTCCCTCTAGCAGTATGCAACAATTTTAGAACAAAAATCTGTCCTTCACAGCACCAGCAGGAACCTCTCCCTAGAGTACTAGGAGATGTTTTATAACAATAATCCGTCCCTCACAGGAGCAACAGGAACCTCACCCTCTAGCAGTATGTGATGATTTTAGAACAATAATCTGTCCCTCACAGGAGCAGCAGGAAACTCTCCCTCTAGCAGTATGTGATGATTTTAGAACAATAATCTGTCCCTCACAGGAGCAGCAGGAACCTCTCCCTCTAGCAGCATGTGATGTTTTTAGTAGAAATAATCTGTCCCTCACAGCACCAGCAGGAACCTCTCCCTATAGCACTAGGAGATGATTTTAGAACAATAATCCATCCCTCACAGCAGAAGCAGGAACCTCTCCCTCTAGAAGTATGTGATGATTTTAGAACAATAATCTGTTCCTCAAAGCATAAGCAGGAACCTCTCCCTCTAGCAGTATGTGATGATTTTAGAACAATAATCTTTCACTCACAGCACCAGCAGGAACCTCTCCCTATAGCACTAGGAGAAGATTTTAGAATAATAATCTATCCCCCACAGCAACAGCAGGAACCTCTCCCTATAGCACTAGTAGATGATTTTAGGACAATAATCTGTCCCTCACAGGACCAGCAGGAACCTCTCCTTTTGCAGTATGTGATGATTTTAGAACAATAATCTGTCCCTCACAGGAGCAGCAGGAACCTCTCCCTCTATCCATATGTGATGATTTTTGAACAATAATCTGTCCCTCACAGCACCAGCAGGAACCTCTCTCTATAGCACTAGGAGATGATTTTAGAACAATAATCTGTCCCTCACATGAGCAGCAGGAACCTTTTCCTCTAGCAGTATGTGATGATTTTAGAACAATAATCTGTACCTCAAAGCATCAGCAGGAACATCTCCCTCTAGCAGTATGTGACGATTTTAGAACAATAATCTGTCCCTTACAGCACCAGCAGGAACCTCTCCCTATAGCACTAGGAGATGATTTTAGAACAATAATCTGTCCCTCACAGGAGCAACAGGAACCTCTCCCTCTAGCAGTATGCAATGATTTTAGAACAATAATCTGTCCTTCACAGCACCAGCAGGAACCTATACCTATAGCACTAGGAGATGATTTTAGAACAATAATCTGTCCCTCACAGGACCAGCAGGAACCTCTCCTTTTGCCGTATGTGATGATTTTCGAACAATAATCTGTCCCTCACAGGAGCAGAAGGAACCTCTCCCTCTAGCAGTATGTGATGATTTTAGAACAATAATCTGTCCCTCACAGGGGCAGCAGAAAACTCTCCCTCTAGCAGTATGTGATGATTTTAGAATAATTATCGGTCCCTCACAGGAGCAGCAGGAACCTCTCCCTCTAGCAGCATGTGATGTTTTTAGAATAATAACCTGCTCTCCCTATAGCAGTAGGAGATGATTTTAGTACAATAATCTGTCCCTCACAGCAACAGCAGGAACCTCTCCCTTTAGCACTAGGAAATGAATTTAGAACAATAATCGGTCCCTCACAGGAGCAGCAGAAACCTCTCCCTCTAGCAGTATGTGATGATTTTAGAACAATAATCTGTCCCTCACAGCACCAACAGGGACCTCTCCCTATAGCACTAGGAGATGATTTTAGAACAATAATATGTCCCTCACAGGAGCAGCAGAAACCTCTCCCTCTAGCAGTATGTGAGGATTTTAGAACAATAATCTGTCCCTCACAGCACCAGCAGGAACCTCTCCCTCTAGCAGTATGTAATGATTTTAGAACAATAATCTGTCCCTCACAGGAGCAGCCTGAACCTCTCCCTCTAGCAGTATGTGATGATTTTAGAACAATAATCTGTCCCTCACAGGAGCAGCAGGAACCTCTCTCTCTAGCAGCATGTGATGATTTTAGAACAATAATCCGTCCCTCGCAGCAGCAGCAGGAACCTCCCCCTCTAGCAGTATGTGATGATTTTAGAACAATAATCTGTCCCTCACAGCACCAGCAGGAACCTCTCCCTCTAGCAGTATGTGATGATTTTAGAACAATAATCTGTCCCTGACAGGAGCAGAAGGAACCTCTCCCTCTAGCAGCATGTGATGATTTTAGAACAATAATCTGTCCCTCATAGGAGCAGCAGGAATCTCTCCCTCTAGCAGTATGTGATGATTTTAGAACAAAAATCTGTCCCTCACAGCACCAGCAGGAACCTCTGCCTATAGCATTAGGAGATGATTTTAGAACAATAATATGTCCCTCACAGGAGCAGCAGGAATCTCTCCTTCTAGCAGTATGTCATGATTTTAGAACAATAATCTTTCCCTCACAGCACCAGCAGGGACCTCTCCCTCAAGCAGTATACGATTATTTTAGAACAATAATCTAAGAAAGAAATGATACTGTCGCGCTATGTTTCAAGTGCAAGAAACCACATACAAGAGGGTCACAACGTACCCCCCACATAAACAAAAATAAAACTTATAACAAATTCTATTATAATAATGATGAGTGTACCCACCACCTCAGTGATAATAATAAGGTACAAAGTAAGTGATAATTTAAATCAACCAGAAAATGAACATGTGCACATATGAATCACAAGTTTAAACATAAAAAAAAAAGGAAAAGTTCATCAGCAGCATTTAGGACAAATCCAATAGTCTCTATTGCTCAATCCCAGATCAGTGTAAATCAGAGCGGGGATACTTCAATTGAGATGATGTACACAAACACCAGGAATTCCACTCTAGTGTCCACCACCACTTAAGTGAGCACCTCGGGTGACGTAGGTGAGGTAATGCCCTTACCAGATGACGTGACCCACTATTTCTAGTAAGGTCAGAAAGACCAGCAGATATAACCCTCTGCGGGGTATACAATGTTTAGCAGCCTTCTCTCCAGTCACCAGGGGCGCAGTATAGCCTCAGATCTCAACCTCTAATCTCTCACTGTTCTCCGCCCTACATGTTTCGTCATATGTGACGCCTTCCCCAGGAAGATGTCACATATGACGAAACATGTAGGGCGGAGCTACGCGCTGACGTCACCACGCCCCTTGTGATTCCGGAACGGATGGGATTATGCTCTTTTTATGCCGGCTGATTTTAAAATTGTATTCAACGCGTGTGTTGCTCGTTTGTTTGTGAGTACCCTGACTTTTTATTCTTAATAAACCCTGTTAGTATGGTATCACACTATGTGGATCTCTGCTTTCTTATATACTACCTGGCCGTGTATTGAGAGAACAGTGAGAGATTAGAGGTTGAGATCT
This sequence comes from Glandirana rugosa, assembly GCA_018402905.1. NCBI lineage: Eukaryota > Metazoa > Chordata > Amphibia > Anura > Ranidae > Glandirana > Glandirana rugosa. The sequence goes on from BLSH010535103.1 coordinate 334,117, forward strand.
GAGGCTATACTGCGCCCCTGGTGACCGGAGAGAAGGCTGCTAAACATCGTATACCCCGTAGAGGGTTATATCTGCTGGCCTTTCTGACCTTACCAGATGACGTGACCCACTATTTCTAGTAAGGGCATTACCTCACCTACGTCACCCGAGGTGCTCACTTAAGTGGTGGTGGACACTAGAGTGGAATTCCTGGTGTTTGTGTACATCATCTCAATTGAAGTATCCCCGCTCTGATTTACACTGATCTGGGATTGAGCAATAGAGACTATTGGATTTGTCCTAAATGCTGCTGATGAACTTTTCCTTTTTTTTTTTTTATGTTTAAACTTGTGATTCATATGTGCACATGTTCATTTTCTGGTTGATTTAAATTATCACTTACTTTGTACCTTATTTTTATCACTGAGGTGGTGGGTACACTCATCATTATTATAATAGAATTTGTTATAAGTTTTCATTTTGTTTATGTGGGGGGTACGTTGTGACCCTCTTGTAAGTGGTTTCTTGCACTTGAAATATAGCGCGACAGTATAATTTCTTTCTTACTGTATTATAGTGTAGTTTATCATACACTCATCTGTTGCTGCTTCAAATATTCTCTGTTCTGGTTCACTATTTATAGCGCAGTATATTTAAAAGTAATTAGAACAATAATCTGTCCCTCACAGGAGCAGCTGGAACCTCTCCCTCTAGCAGTATTTGATGATTTTAGAACAATAATCTGTCCCACACATGCAGCAGGAACCACTCTCTAGCAGTATGTGATGATTTTAGAACAATAATCTGTCCCTCACAGCACCAGCAGGAACTTCTCGCTATAGCACTAAGGGGTGTTTTTTTAACAATAATCTGTCCCTCACAGCACCAGCAGGAACCTCTCCCTATAGCACTAGGAGATTATTTTAAAACAATTATCTGTCCCTCACTGCACCATCAGGAACCTCTCCCTATAGCACTTGGAGATGATTTTAGAACAATAATCTGTCCCTCACAGCACCAGCAGGAACCTCTCCCTATAGCAGTAGGAGATTATTTTAAAACAATTATCTGTCCCTCACAGCAACAGCAGGAACCTCTCCCTATAGCACTAGGAAATGATTTTTGAACAATAATCTGTCCCTCACTGCACCAGCAGGAACCTCTACCTATAACACTAGGAGATGACAATAATCTGTCCCTCACAACACCAGCAGGAACCTCTCTCTCTCTAGCAGTATGTGATGATTTTAGAACAATAATCTGTCTCTCACAGTAGCAGCTGGAACCTCTCCCTATAGCACTAGGAGATGACAATAATCTGTCCCTCACAGCAACAGCAGGAACCTCTCCCTCTAGCAGTATGTGATGATAATCTGTCCCTCACAGCAACAGCTCCCTATAGCACAAGGAGATGATTTTAGAACAATAATATGTCCCTCACAGCACCAGCAGGAAACTCTCCCTATAGCACTAGGAGATGACAATAATCTGTCCCTCACAGGAGCAGCAGGAACCTTTCCCTCTAGCAGTATGTGATGATTTTAGAACAATAATCTGTCCCTCACAGGAGCAGAAGGAATCTCTCCCTCTAGCAGTATGTGATGATTTAGAACAATAATCGGTCCCTCACAGCACCAGCAGGAACCTCTCCCTATAGCATTAGGAGATGATTTTAGAACAATAATATGTCCCTCACAGCACCAGAGGGAACCTCTCCCTCTAGCAGTATGTGATGATTTTAGAACAATAATCTGTCCCTCACAGGAGCAGCAGGAACCTCTTCCTCTAGCAGTATGTGATGATTTTAGAACAATAATCTGCCCCTCACAGCACCAGCAGGAATCTCTCCCTATAGCAGTATGTGATGATTTTAGAACAATAATCTGTGCCTCACAGCACTAGTGTGAACTTCTCTCTATAGCACCAGGAGATGATTTTAGAACAATAATCTGTCCCTCACAGCACCAGCAGGAACCTCTCCTTTTGCAGTATGTGATGATATTAGAACAATAATCTGTCCCTCACAGGAGCAGAAGGAACCTCTCCCTCTAGCAGAATGTGATGATTTTAGAACAATAATCTATCCCTCACAGGAACAGCAGGAACCTCTCCCTCTAACAGTATGTGATGATTTTAGAACAATAATCTGCCCCTCACAGCACCAGCAGGAACCTCTCCCTCTAGCAGTATGTGATGATTTTACAACAATAATCTGTCCCTCACAGGAGCAGCCGGAACCTCTCCCTCTAGCTGTATGTGATGATTTTAGAACAATAATCTGTCACTCACAGCACCAGCAGGAACCTCTCCCTATAGCACTAGGAGATGATTTTAGAACAATAATCTGTCCCTCACAGGAGCAGTAGTAACCTCTCCCTCTAGCAGTATGTGATGATTTTAGAACAATAATCTGTCCCTCACAGGAGCAGCTGGAACTTTTCCCTCTAGCAGTATGTGATGATTTTAGAACAATAATCTGTCCCTCACAGGAGAAGAAGGAACCTCTCCCTCTAGCAGTTTGTGATGATTATAGAACAATAATCGGTCCCTCACAGCACCAGCAGGAACCTCTGCCTATAGCATTAGGAGATGATTTTAGAACAATAACATGTCCCTCACAGGAGCAGCAGGAACCTCTCCTTCTAGCAGTATGTCATGATTTTAGAACAATAATCTGTCCCTCACAACACCAGCAGGAACCTCTCCCTCAAGCAGTATGCGATTATTTTAGAACAATAATCTGTCCCTCACAGGAGCAGCTGGAACCTCTCCCTCTAGCAGTATTTGATGATTTTAGAACAATAATCTGTCCCACACACGAGCAGCAGGAACCACTCTCTAGCAATATGTGATGATTTTAGAACAATAATCTGTGCCTCACAGCACCAGCAGGAACTTCTCGCTATAGCACTAAGAGGTGTTTTTTTAACAATAATCTGTCCCTTACAGCACCAGCAGGAACCTCTCCCTATAGCACTAGGAGATGATTTTAAAACAATTATCTGTCCCTCACAGCACCATCAGGAACCTCTCCCTCTAGCAGTATGTGATGATTTTATAACAATAATCCTTCCCTCACAGGAGTAGAAGGAACCTCTCCCTCTAGCAGTATGTGATGATTTTAGAACAATACTCTGTCCCTCACAGCACCAGCAGGAACCTCTCCCTATAGCACTAGAATATGATTTTAGAACAATAATCTGTCCCTCACAGGAGCAGCAGGAACCTCTCCCTCTAGCAGTATGTGATGATTTTAGAACAATAATCTCACAGCATCATCAGGAACCTCTCCCTCTATCCAGCTGGATACGATACATAACAACAGAGGGATCAGAGACTTAGCAGCGTCAGATGGCCGATACATGTCAGACTCTTGTTAACAAATGTGAGTGTAAAGTTTTTTTATATAATAAAATATCTTTGATGGTTTTACACTAAGGAAGTTTATATGTCTTTCCATGTTTGACGGATGATATGGCATATACATTGAGAGTGTAACAATGGAGCAGAACCCGGCACTTACACAGAGCGATCCAGCATAGAGTGGTCGGCGCGCACTGTGTATCAGAAGTGAAATCAGAGTTCATATACACACAAAGAGGGACCCATTCGGAAGGGCGGAAGGGTTGGCAGACGGCCTCTATAGGATACACAATAACTTACTGCATGTAAGTGCAATACCATTAAAAACACAATCCATTGGTTGTAAGATTTTACACTATGGCTATCTCATTCTTTTTTGGGCAATGAATGGCAATCACTCACACTGAGGAGAAAGTGAATGCACATCAGGACCCTGGGAACGGATGCCACATACCCAAACCACTGAACGTATAACATCTACATGAGACTACACAAATATCTGGTAAGGGTGGTGTGCACACTGAGGTGTCTCAACTGTCCTTAAAACGCACAAACTGTTTACTAGTGAATTGGGACCTCACTTCTAATCTTTGGATTCCTTATTGGGAGCCCACCACGAATGCATAAGGATAAATGTGCATAATGAACTCTATATGAACTCAACTCATTTAATTTATTTATTGAATTTATTATGAATTTATTTACAAGCGCTGCATAACATTAATCAATCTTAGCAGCTGATTAGCTGCTAGACTGCTTTTACAAGCAGTGGGGGGGGGGGGGACACCGTCTTACATGGTTTTCTCTGGCTCTCCTATCCCACTGAGGAACCTGAAAATGCAGCCGGAGGTTCCGAAAGCTGACCATGGAGCTGATTGACTATAATGGCTCCAATCATTTCTATGGCCTAAGATACTGGAGGCTACAAGCATGTCATGACTTTGGTTTCGTCAGGATATAAACCGTGCCTTTGGGAAATTGGGGAAGCATCTAATCACACCGATTTTGGTGTGGTCAGATGCTTTAAGGGCTGAGGAGAGGTCTAGAGTCTAATAGACCCCAAATTAAAAAAAAAAAAAAGCAACACTACCTATTTTTATCATAGAGGATATTTAAATTTCCCGTGATAACAATAAAAATAATAGAAAAAAAAAAGATGAAAGGGACAGTGTAAAAATAAAATAAAAAGCAAAATGAATAACTTAAAAAAATGCACCCCTGTCCCCCCGTGCACGCGCACAAAGGTGAACGCAAGCGTCAGTCTCATGTCATATGTAAACAGCAATTGCACCATGCATGCGAGGTATCACTGTGAACGTCAGATCGAGGGCAGTAATTCTAGCAGTAGACCTCCTTTGCAGATCTAAAGTGGTAACCTGTAAAAGCTTTTAAAAGCTTTTAAAGATGTATATAGTTTGTCGCCGCTGCGCGGGTATGCGTTATTTTTAAAGTATGTCATGTTTCATGTCTATGTACTTAGCATGAGATCATCTTTTATATTTCACCAAATATTTGGGCAATATAGTGTATTTTTGTGCATTAAAATTCAAAAAAGTGTTTTTTTTTCACACAAATTCTGTTTGAAAAATCGCTGCGCAAATACTTTGTGAAAAAAAAATTGCAACACCCACCATTTTAATCTGCAGGACCTCTGCTTTTAAAAATATATAATGTTTTGGGGTTCAAGGTCATTTTCTAGCAAAAAAAAAGTTTTTTTCATGTAAACAAAAAGTGTCAAAAAAGACTTGGTAGATGATGTGTGGCATAGGCTTCTAATGTTGGGCATAAAATGCCAGGACAGTTCAAAACCCCCTCAAATGACCCCATTTTGGAAATTAGACACCCCAAGCTATTTGCTGAGAGGCATGTTGATCCTCTGGAATATTTTATTTTTTGTTGCAAGTGATTGAAAAATGACATATAAAAAAAAATTACACAAAGTTATGAAATTATATATTGTTCACACATGCCATGGGTATATGCGGAATTACACCCCAAAATACATTCTGCTGCTTCTCTTGAGTATGGGGATACCCCATGTGTGAGACTTTTTGTCAGTCTATCTGCGTACGGGACCCCAAAAACCCCCTTCACACTACCTATCTCAGATATGGAGGACATGAAATGCTTAGATAGTACAACCCCCCCCCCCCCCCAATGATCTCATTTTGGAAAGTAGAGATCGGGGAAATTACTTTTTTTTTCACAAAGTTGTTGCTAAATCATTTATTGCTCACACATGCCATGGGTATATGTGAAATTACACCCCCAAAATACATTCTGCTGCTTCTCCTGAGTACGGGGATACCATGTGTGAGACTTTTTTGGAGCCTAGCTGCGTACGGGACCCCAAAAACCAATCACCACCTTCAGGCTTTCTAAGAGCATGGAATGGTGATTTTACTCCTCAGTACCTATCACGATTTTGGAGGCGCTGAAATGTCAAGGTAGCACAAAAGCCCCCCAAATGACCCCATTTTGGAAAGTAGACACCACAAGGTATTTGCTAAGAGGCATGGTGCATATTTTGCAACTCTCATTTGTTTTGGAAAATGAAGAAATAAACAGAACAGTTATTTTTTTTAAATGTTTTCAAATTTCGAGTCTACTTTCCAAAATGGGGTCGTTTTGTGCTATCTGGTTTTGTACTATCTGGGTTTTGTGCTATCTGGATATTCCATGGCCTCCGAAATTGTGATGGGGGTGAGGAGTAAAATTACCAATCACTATGTTTGAGCAATATATCATTTAGTGACAACTTTGTTAAAAAAATGTAATTTCCCCAAAACTTGTGGCAAAATATAAAATATTCCATGGACACAACATGCCTCTCATGAAATAGTTGGGGTGTCTACTTCCCAAAATGGGGTCATTTGTTTTTGTTTTTTTTGCTCTGGCATTTCATCGTCTCCACAGCCTGGATAGGTAGTGAGGCGTGAAGGCATACATTTTTGCCCTTAGAAATCCTGAAGGTGGTGATTGGTTTTCGGGGTCCCATATGTGGATAGGCTCTCAAAAAGTCTCACACATGGGGTATCCCCATACTCAGGAGAAGCAGCAGAATGTATTTTGGGGTGTAATTCCACATATACCCATGGCATGTGTCAGAAATATATAATTTCAGGGACAACTTTGGGTAATTTTTATTTTTTTGCCATTTTTGACTCAACATGCCTCTCAGCAAATAGCTTGGGGTGTCTACTTTCCAAAATTGGGTCATTAGGGGGAGTTTGTACTGTCCCTCCATTATAGCACCTCAGAAAATAGCTGCGTAAATTCCAGAAAATGTATGTAAGTTTGTAGACTCTATAACTTTTTCGAAAACCAATAAATATACGCTAATTTACTTTTCTTTAATACGAGACATGTGGCTGAGTGCATTTTGGCAAACATTTATGATTAAAATTCAGTTTATTGTATTTTTTCTAATAACACAAATTTGAAAATAATCATTTTTTTTTCAAACTTTTCATTCTGCTTTTGTTTATATCACAAAAAGCGCAGAGGTGAACAAACACCACCAAAAGAAAGCTCTATTTGTGGAAAAAAAAGGACGTAAATTTAATTTGGGTACTCCTTTGCATGACCGCGCAATTACCAGTTAAAGCGGCACAGTGCCAAATTGAAAAAAGTGCTCTGTTCCTAAAGCTGGAAATCCTTCTGGGGCTGAAGTGGTTAAAAAAAATTACAGTATTCAGAATCGCTGTTTTTGGGGAGGGATCCCTCCATAAAGAGTACCTGTCACCATATATTACTATCTCAAGGGATGTTTACATTCCTTGAGATAGCAATAAAAGTGATCAGATTTTTTTTAAAAGGAACAGTGTTAAAAGAAAAAATATAATAAAATAAATAAATAAAAAAATTTAAAGCGCCACCATCACCGCAAGATCATGCAGCAAAGAAAACGCATATATATAAGTCATTAGAAAACGGTGTTCAAACCACACATGTGAGGTATCGCCGCCATCGCCAGAGTGTGAGCAATAATTCTAGCAAAATACCTCCTCTGCACCTCTAACCTGGTAACCAGCTAAAAAATGTTATCTTATTGTGTAAAATGGAGATTTTTAAAGTACCAGAGTTTGACGCCATTCAGTAAGTGTGCGCAGTTTTCAACCGTGTCATGTATGGTATCTATTTACTCGGCATAACATTCTCTTTCACAATATATTAAAAAGTGGGCTAACTTAACTGTTGTCTTATTTTTTAACTCAAAAAAGTGATTTTTTTTTCCAAAAGAAAAGTGCCTGAAAGGCCGCTGCGCAAATACCATGTGACAAAAAGTATTGCAATGATTGCCATTTTATTCTCTAGGGTGTTTGAAAAAAGATATATAATGTTTGGGGGTTCTAAGTCATTTTATATAAAAAAAAAACTAATTTTAACTTGTAAACAACAAATATAAAAAAGGGCTCTGGGGGTTAAGGGGCTAAAAACTGTACATGTTTTAATACACCATGTCAAGTGTACTATATACCGTATGGACAGTGTACACTGATATATAGTACACTGTGCGTATATATATATATGTATATATAAATATATATTTTTATATATATATATATATATATAAATATATATTGGACTGTATATTAGGGAAAATTGTTATCCATACTTACCGTAATTTTCCTTTCCTGGATCCTCCTCAACAGGTCAGCTCCACCCCCTGACCCCCTTTAGGACAACCTCTAATTTAGCCCATAAAAGGTCCCCTCTCCCTTTATACCATGTTCTAAATGAGAGGACTTGCGACGGCTATCTCTCGGGTAGGGAAAGCCTGGCTGACATGAGGAGGATCCAGGAAAGGAAAATTACAGTAAGTATGGATAAAAATTTTCCCTATTCCTGGAACCTCATCATATCAGCCACAACGGGTTATAATTTAGCAATACCTGCCACACAGGGAGGGAAGAGAGAAGAAATTGAGACCACACAGAATTCTGCCTGCAAAAAAGGCCATCAAAAGCAAAACAAATCTTTAATGAGCAACTGCCGCCGCAATGACTGTTGAGCCAAAGGTCTGAGAAGGAGATAACATCCACCCTGTAATGGCGAATAAACGTGTTGATAGCCGACCAACTTACCGCCTTGCAAACCACTTCTGCCGATACTTTTGCGTGTGCCGCCCATGAAGCTGCTATACCCCTTGTCGAATGAGCCGTCACTTCTGTAGGAGGAGAGAGACCCTGCATCTTATATGCCATCTGGATTGTCTTGATTATCCAGGCCGCCACGATCCTGGGAGGAATAGCATACCCTTCCCGATGGCCCCTCGGAAAGATGAAAAGATTTTCCTGTTTCTTCAAAGACCTCGTTTGTTCCATATACATCGATAGAGAACTGACTAGATCCCACTGTCTCCACTTGTCGTGATCCTCTTGTTCCGGGAAGGCCAAGAGAACTCTTTCCCAATTCAAATGAAATGTCATGGAAACCTTCGGTAGAATTGAAGGAACTGGTCTTAAGATTATTTTGTCTTGCAGTGTTAGACAATAGGGCTCCTCCACTGATAAAGCAAATAACTCTGAAACCCTTCTGGCCGAGGCAATGTCTGTTTGGAATATTGTCCTTAACGTTAGATGGAACAATGAGCATGATGATGCTGGGCTAAAAGGAGGCCTCATTAGAGCCTTTAACACAAGGGTTAAGTCCCACTTGGGAAAGTAAGTCTTGATCGAAGGCCTGATCTTCAAAGCTGCCTTCAGGAAGCGAATGACCAGGGGATTAAACACCTACCTTTGATTAGAAATCGCCGAGATGGCCGACACTTGCACCCTTAAGGAGTTATAAGCCAGGCCGCTCTGCAAACCCGATTGCAGAAACTCCAAGACATTGGACACCGTAGGAGCCAGCTTATTCCATCTCTTGGAACACTCTCCATATCCTATGGTAAGTGGCATTTGTTGACACCTTCCTGGCTTGTAATAAAGTCTCCACTACACTCTCTGGCAAATTCAGATTCCTTAAGGACCCCCTTTTAACTTCCATACTGCTAACCTCAGGTTGCTGGGATTCGGGCGAACCTCCCCGTTCTGCAGAAGAAGATACCGGTATGCTGGAAGGAGAATTGGGTGTTCCACTTTCATGTTCCAAGCCAAGGTGAATCACGGCCTTCTGGGCCAAAACGGAAAAATGGCTATGGCTAACACATTCTCCCTTTGGACCTTCAGTAACACCCTCAGAATCAGCGGCACTGGAGGAAAGACATATACCAGATCGAAGCGCCATGGTCTGATCAGAGCATCCTGAGCCAAGGCCTGTGGGTCCCTAACCCGGGAGTAGTACAGGGGAAGCTGAGCATTCCTGCTCAATGCCATCAAGTCTCCTGATGGAGTTCCCCACATGTGAAAGATCTTCCTCAAATAAGCTGGGTTGAGTTGCCATTCGTTGCGATTGGTAAATTTTCGACTGAGGCGATCGGCCCACACATTTTCCGTTCCTGGGAGATATGTAGCCATGAGAGACACCACATTGTTTTCCGCCCACTGAAATATCTGACAAGCGATCTTCAGAAGGGGAAGACTCCTGGTTCCCCCCTGACGCCTCAGATAGGCCACAGTTGTACGGTTGTCTGACTAGATATTCACTGCCTGCCCCCGCAAGAGGGCTTGAAAAGATATCAGGGCTCGTTGGACTGCCTCTAGCTCCAGCCAGTTCGAATTCTGGGGCTCTGGAGACTGGCATTCGTTGTGACAACCACAGGCTCTGGAAGGGACAGCAAGATTCCCCTGTTCAAATTCTGAGTGTTTGTCCACCAAATCAAGGATTGTACCATAGTCGAGGAAACCACAATCTGTTGAGTCAAAGACTGACTGTCCCACTGGTGAAGGAAACTGTATTGATCCTTCTTCTCCGTCTGGCCCAGGGAACTACTGGAATCATTGCCGAAAGAAGGCCTATGAACGGCATGCATTCCCTCACCGATAGAACTGATCTGGCCATCACTGATCTCGACTTGTCTTGGACTTGTTGAATTTTCCGTTCTGGTAAAAAAACTTTTCCTTGTGTCATGTTGAACTGTACGTCTAAATATTCCAATACCTGCGTAGGCTGGAACTGGCTCTTCTCCCGGTTGATTACCCAACCGAATTTCCTCAATGTTTTGCACGCCTGTGCTACTTGAGACTCCAATATGTCCCTCGCATCTGCTAGTAGGAGGACATCGTCGAGGTAGTGAAAGGTCTTCACACCCCTGAGTCTTAGCACCGCTATGGATGCAGAAAGTACCTTCAAAAAGGTTCGGGGGGGAACAACATAGACCGAACAGAAGGCCACAGAATTGGTAGTGTGCTCCTCCTATGGCAAACCTTAGGAACTGATGGTGCCTTACATCTACGGGAACATGCAAATAGGCATATGCCAGATCGATGGAGGCCATCCAATCGCCCTTTCTCACCACCTATATAATAGTCTTGAGGGATTCCATTTTGAACGGAGAGATTCTTATAAAAACGAATTGAGGAATTTCAGATCCAGTACCGGTCTGTAAGACCCGGATGCCTTTCTTACCAAAAATAGAGGGGAATAGACCCCTTTTTTGTACTTTGCCTTTGGTACGTATGGTTGTATGGCTCTCAGCTCCAGCAATTCTCTTATATATTCCCACAAACACTTCAGTTTCTGGAGATATCTTGGTATTCGCGTCTCTGCGAATGCGGACTGTGGTGGTGTCTTGCAGAACTCCAGGAGGTAGCCTCTTTGTATTATATTCACAATCCATAAGTCGTTCACCTGTGCCACCAATGCACCGACAAACTGAGCCAATCTTGCACCTACCAACAGTGCCTGGGTGAAGAAACCTTCAGAATGTTTTGTCCAGCTGTTTGGACGCCTGACCAGGCTTAAATTTGGTCACCTTTGTAAAATTTGCATTGCCAGGCTTCCACTGATGAAAAAACTGGTGAAAGGTCTGACGCTGTCTTCTCCTCTCGTGGGGGATTAAGCCAGATTTTCCCCCAGAAACCATCTGAATAGCGGCCTCCAAAGAACTTCCAAACAGAAGCTTCCCATCATAGGGAACCGAGCACAAGCTGTGTTTAGACGCGTTGTCTGCTTGCCAGTTCCTTAGCCATAGTGCACTGCGGGCTTTGACTGCATGGGCCATCGGTTTGGAAGTCAACCTTACTTGTTCAATCGCCGCTTCCACCAGGAAATCCACCGCCAGCTTAATGAATCATAGAGGGGAAACTTCTCCTCCTCCCCTTATCTCTCCCAGACCTCGGGACCCACATTCCGAGACCCACACCTTTAGTGCTGCCACCAAGGATGTCAAAGCTATTGCCGGCCTACAAGCTGATCCAGCTACTGTATACAGATCTGTGTCCACTCTCCTGTCCATTGGATCTTTAACCACTTCAGCCCCGGAAGGATTTCCAGCTTTAGGACCGGAGCCCTTTTTGCGATTCGGCGCTGCGTCGCTTTAACTGAAAATTGCGCGGTCGTGCGACGTTGTACCCAAACGAAATTTGCGTCCTTTTTTTCCCACAAACAGAGCTTTCTTTTGGTGGTATTTGATCACCTCTGCGTCATTTCTGATCGCCGCTATAAACAAAAGAAGAGCGACAATTTTGGAAAAAAAAACAAATTTCTTACTTTTTGCTAGAATACAAATCCAAAAAAAAAATATAAAAAAACATTTTTTTTCACCGTTTTTGGCCGATTTATATTCTTCCTCATATTTGCGATAAAAAAAATCGCAGTCGGCGTTTATTGATTGGTTTGCGCAAAAGTGGCCGCGTTTACGGATGATGAGAATTCATTTTTGGGGTTTTTATTTTTTTTTTATTTTTTACTAAAAATGGCGGCGATCTGCGATTTTTTGCGGTACTGCGATATTTCAGCGGACATGTCGGACCATTTTGACACTTTTTTGGGACCATTGGCATTTATACAGCGATCAGTGCTATAAAAATGCACTGATTACTGTGTAAATGCCATTGGCAGTGAAGGGGTTAACCTGCAGGGGGCGCTCTAAGGGTTAACTATGTTCCCTGGGCGTGTTCTAACTGTATGGGGGATGCCCTAGCTGGGGAAGGGAAGTGGTCACAGCCTTCACGTAAAGGAAGGCTGTGATCACAGCCCTTCCCCCTCACACAGAGCGGAGGTCCGTGTTTACATACACGGACCTCCGCTCACTCGCTCCGGGGGGGCCATCGTGGGTAGCCGGCGGCAATCGAAGCCGCCGCACCCGCTCCCTGGCCCTCCCCGAACACAGTGAGCGCGCGGGCGCGCGGGCGCGCCTCCGGCGGCGCGCGCGCGCTCACAGTGCGCGTTATCGCAGCCGCCGTCGTATGACG
>BLSH010535103.1:419564-438210 GCA_018402905.1 Glandirana rugosa
TTCGTCGACGAGGTCGTGATAGTTTACGACTGAATTGTTATCTATCTTATGTATCTTAAGGGTTTGGTAGAAAAGAAGGCCTTCTCTGAGGGTCTCTGCACGAAGACTTCTACGTAATGAAGGTTCGGTTCTTAGTCTTAGTCTTAGTCTTTTCCAAATAACGGTACTAGACATTTGTTCCAAGTGCCTAATCCTTAAACAGAACCACAAAACCGCGTTTTCTTCTTATTGTTTTTTATGTTTTTTTATGATTCATTTTATGTGCTATTTATGTTTTCATTAGTGTTCTAAATGTCCGATAAATCTGACCCTGTACACGTTTACGTTTACGTTTTAAATGTCACAGTTTCACAGTTCACGACCCTTCTCACCCTGGACATGGACTATTTCAGCCACTCCCCTCAGGCAGGAGGCTACGGTCCATGCGGACCAGAACCTCCCGCCACAAAAACAGTTTCTATCCATCTGCTCTGGGACTCATAAACACTTAACACTTGACACTTTACACACTGTAATTTTTGTACTTTGCCACTTGACACTTTGACACTGTAAATTTTGCATTTGCATTTGCACATGTCCCAGTCTAAATAGCCTGTAAATCTTGTGATTACTTTTGTATTTATCGTGTATTTTACTTAGTATTTTTTTGTATTTTTTGTTATTCTTCTTTTGCGCCAAAACACCAAGACAAATTCCTAATCCGTGAACCTTGTTTACAGATCATGGCAATAAACCTTTTCTGATTCTGATTCTGATTCTTGGCTTGGAAGTAATGCATCTTCAGAAGCACGTCTCTGGGAGTCTCTTCCGGAAGAAAAGATGGTTTGGGAATTCTATGTATTCTATCTATTGTTAAGTCAGCATTTGATAGTGCTGGAGCAGCTGCTTGAAATAAGTCCCTAACGAAGTGGGATAGTTGAGCGGGCTGCACCGATTCTGGAATTCCTCTTAATTTTAAGTTATTCCGCCTGGATCGGTCCTCCAGGTCGGCTACTTTTGATTTCAGCCAATCAATCTCTTCGGAGTGGTTCGCATGTGCATCCACTAAATTGTTGTAGGAGTCCACACACGTACCCATTGTCTCTTCCAGTTGGCCTACTCTCTCACCGATTTCATGTATTTCCGATGTATATTGTTTAAAGCACATTGCCATGTCAGCTTGTAGTGAAGAACGTAAAGACAGTAACATGTCTTTCATCATGGTATCTGACATTGGTTGGACAGTGGTCGGAAATGATGCAATAGGGTCTGGGTTTGGGTCGGCCTCTGGTGTGGCATTGGTACTAATCTCCATACACGGTTCTTCCGTACTGTCCGTGTCTCTGTCCCATCTTGGGCGGGATTTCACTGGGCTTTGTAATTCTTTTGTATCTGGGACTGGTATCTCTGCTGTCCTATCATCTGGGAACATGAAAGTGGCGGCCGCTATAGGGCCTTCCTTAGTTGAAGGGAGTTGACTGACGCCGTTGTCTTGTTGTGCCTCTTTCGTCAGCCGTGGGAAAAACCCAGGCATTTTCTGCAGCTGAGAGTCCTCTCTCCATCTGCGGGACATTTCTGTGGCTGCAAATTGTTAAATATCTCTGTTGCAGATTGGTACTCTAGGGTCTGTTGTGATGCCGCACTTCCAAGCTGTAGGTCTTGGCTCAGTGGTTAGACATGTATAACAGTTGATGAGTTCCTCTAGTAAGCTGACTTATTATAAAAGTGAGGATTGATCTAGATGGGCTTGGTACACCATTTACTAATTAGAAGTGATATGACAGCAGGCTGGGTGTACCAAGATGGCTGCTGTACAGGCGACTTGCAAGGTGCAGGCCTTCAAAGGTATCACTGCTTCTGCTGAAGATGAGGGTTGCTGGGGATGTGCTGCCACTATTAGTTGCTGCTCCTTAGTTTAGGTCCTTTTACCCCTTGTCTCCTACAAGCCGGGCTTGTGAGTCTCAAGATGGCGGGCGTGTTAGAACGACTAGGCCGCGGGTGAAGCCGGGGACTAAATTTTAGGCCGATCAGGTGCGGAGTTCCGCTTTTTGGGGGTTGTATTTAGCTGATATGCATTAGAAGGGCCCCGGATGGACTCCCCTGGGTGGGTGGCAGGCTTAGGGAAGTTGATGGTCTGGTCGAACGAGGCTCGGGTGCCTCGGCCTTAGGCTTACTTTTCCGGAGCTTAAAAAGTCCCGATTTCTTTCCTAACAGGTGCTAGGGTAAGCTAGGGACCTGGATTGATTGTTTTAGGTGGCTCACCTACCCCCTAAGTAGAGGATGGCTGTGGATTCTTCTCTAGGTGCCTGGAGCACTCGTCCTGTGCTGCTGCCTCTCCTCATGCCGGGTTACGCCCCTACTCCCTCTGGCCTCCTTTTTGAGAGGTGAGGGGGGTCCTCCCCATAGCAACAGCCAGATACCACCCCTAATAACAACAACAAAAGTGAACAGTTTCGATCTTTGTTATTCTCCTTTTTAACCTGGTGACCCTGGGCCAACATTTGTCTCATCTGGACATTGATCGGGGCGCCCTCTCAATCACCAGGTTCTGTTTACTTCGCTGCATGTTTTATTATGTTACAGGTTGATATTACACCCCATTGGGGCTTGTTCACTGGAGCGGCACTCGTGCCCTCTCCCTCACCCGAGGAGA
The DNA here is from genome assembly GCA_018402905.1 of Glandirana rugosa. Lineage (NCBI taxonomy): Eukaryota > Metazoa > Chordata > Amphibia > Anura > Ranidae > Glandirana > Glandirana rugosa. The sequence goes on from BLSH010535103.1 coordinate 422,197, forward strand.
CAAAACTTTTCTCTCCCCGGGTCAAGCTTCCCCTCATTAAGGGGGCTGTAAATTTCTCTCAAGTGTTTGAGATTACAGGGTCCTCCCCCAGGATTGTCTTTGTTTTTTTTCCTTGTTACCAATGTTGCCTTGTATTCCGGTTCTTCTCTCTACCTCTGTTCTAACCTCTGCTTCTCTGTTCCTAGTGACCAAGGGACACCTGCATCCCCTAGCTACATCAAACTCCATCAGATGGGCTTCCCTTAAATGAAATCCTCCGAGCTTCCCCCTCCAGGATGAGGTAAGTGCCTGCTATTGTACAGTGGTCTGATCCCAACTGCTCCATGGCTGATCCAACCCCACCAGACACCTTCCTACGCATCGCTTCTCATAACGTACAAGGGCTCAATTCAGCAGTGAAGTGTAGGAAAGCCCTCCAGTTCTACCACAATGACAAAGTTGATATCCTGTTTCTGCAGGAAACCCATTTTCCTAGATCATACTCTCCTCGATTTATACACCGTAAATTTCCAACCTTCTATCTTGCCAACACCGAGAATAAAACCAAAGGGGTGGCTATCCTTCTTGCCAAACGTTGCAATTTTCTCACCTCATTGGTCTTTAGAGATCCCGAGGGCAGATACCTCTTAGTCAAGGGTCATATTGACAACCACATCTATTCCCTAATCTCTTACTATGCTCCGAATACTGGGCAGAGCAAATTTTTTCGTGCTATGCTGGCAATCCTAAACCCCCTCCTCGAAGGCACAACTATCTTTGGAGGAGATTCTAACATAGCCTTTGATACAGGGTTGGATAAAGCTCGTCCTCCAGGGAAGGGATACATTCGCCCCACCAGACAAAGCCTAGCAGTGGCTAAAACTCTCAATCAGCAGGGATTAATCGACGCCTGGAGGGAAATGAACCCTTCCAAATGTGATTATACTTATTACTCCTACTCACACAACTCCTTCTCAAGGATAGACCACTTCCTAATACCTTTCACTCTAGCTCCATCAGTGTCGAAATCCTATATCAGGGACTCTTCCTGGTCAGACCACTCCACGCTCTACCTGATATTGAGGCGGTTGGGCGGCTCAAAGGGGAGGGGATGCTGGAGACTGAATGCCTCCATTCTTAGCAACCCCTGCCATGCTCAGGAAATTGACAAACATATCCAAGAATACTTCAGACTAAATGACACTCCTGACGTATCACCCTCCACCCTTTGGGTGGCCCATAAACCCTCAATTAGGGGGAAGCTCATCCAACTGTCCTCCAGTCTCCGTAAAGCTAGACAGGCCGAAATCCTCAGGCTGGACAGAGAATTCATTTCCTTTGAGCAGCAGACATAAAGCCAAACCTTCTTCAGTCCCAACAGCCAAACTAGACGCGGCCAGAACGGCCCTAAACCTAGTGCTTACGACTATGGCGGAAAAGAACCTCCGATATTACCATCAAACAGATAAACTGGGGCCTATGTTAGCCTCTAAGCTAGCCCCTAGACTCAAGTTGCATGCCATGCCTAAAATTAAGCTGAATGGCTCCTCCCCCTCCCAGAATCCCAAACTGATTTTAGGAGCCTTTCATGAACTTTATAAATCTCTATATAGCTCTCACAAGCCCCCCCTCAATCTCTCTAGACTCTTTCCTAAATTCTCACAAGAACCCCACCCTTAAAGATCACCATAGATACAGACTTGAAGCCCCAGTCACGACGGAAGAAATCATTCAGGTAATTAGGGCCTTGAAGCCCTCCTCCGCCCCAGGTCATGACGGATTTTCGATACCCTGCTACAAACATTTTGCCCCAACCCTCGCACCTTATCTTGCTAGATTTTTTAATGATCTACATAAAGGGACCACCCTGGACAGATCTCTAAATTCAGCTTTTATAACGGTAATCCCTAAACCTGGTAAGGACCCAAGTTTAGGCGCTAACTACCGCCCCATCTCCCTGATCAACAACGATCTTAAAATTTTGACAAAAATAATGGCAGACCGCATTGCTTCTTTCATCAGCCTATACATACATAAGGATCAGGTGGGGTTTATTCCCGGACACCAGGGTCCTGACCAGGTCAGGCGGGCCATCGACATCATCTCTCTACTAAATTCGTGCTGGGACAGAGGTCAACCCCAAGCTGGCTTCTTATTGTCTCTAGACCTGCAAAAGGCTTTTGACTCTGTCTCTTGGCCTTTTCTCGTCTCGACTCTAAGGAACTGGGGCTTTGGGGTCCACTTCATGAACGTCATAGGGGCTCTATATTCCAACCCGCAGGCTCAAATTCGTATGCAGGGCTTCCTGTCGGACCCCTTCCCTATCGAGAGGGGTACCAGGCAAGGTTGTCCCCTCTAATCTTTGCCAAAGTAATAGAGACTCTAGCTTCCACCATAAGAGATCATCCCGACATACATGGGGTCAGGTGCGGCTCTCAGACGCATAAATGCGTGCTTTTCACGGATGATATCCTTCTCTTTGTCACCTCCCTGCTAACTGCCCTCCCAAACATTTGCGCTACTCTAGATGACTTTAGTAAAGTCTCAGGCCTTAAGGTCAATTACTCTAAATCCACTGCCCTAAATATAAATCTACCGCCCTCTCTGGTCACCCGCCTGAAGGAAAACTTCCGCTTTGCCTGGAGTAAGTCTGATCTATTTTACCTAGGGATTCAACTAACGAACTCCATAGATCGATTATACTCAGTTAATTACGCTCCATTATTTCACAAGCTAGAACTTGACCTAAAAATATGGGATTCTCTTGGTCTATCCTGGCTGGGAAGGGTTAACTCAGTGAAGATGAACCTACAACCATGCCTTCTTTACTTATTCCGCTCCCTTCCAATAGCTATCCCCTCCACCCCTCTTAGCAAACATCAAGCTAAGATTATCAAATTCATTTGGGGGTCTAAAGTATTTAGGATAGCTAGACATTGTCTTTTCCGCCCCAGGAATGGGGGAGGCCTGGGGCTGCCGCACCTTAAGAAGTACTACCTGGCCGCCCAGCTAGCCCAACTTTCTACTATTTACTTTAAAGTGGCAACGCTGGACTGGGTTCTGATGGAAAGACAGGCAGCTCCACACTTCACCCTCGATTACCTACTGTGGTGTCCCCACAAAACAAGACCGCCAATTATGGCCCCAACCTTGTCTCATTCGATTGCCCTTTGGGACTCTCTCAAGAAAGACCCTAGACTTGTCTCCCCCTGGCACCCTCTTGCCCACCTCTTTCGTAACCCGGACTTCCCTCCAGGACTAGACATCAAATCCTTCAACTGGTGGTTGAGCAAGGGCCTCTATAGGATCGGTCATTTTTTCAATACCAATGGTCCAATATCTCTCCCCTACTGTATTAGCAAACTTGATATGCCCTCCTCGGAAAGATTTAGTTTCACACAAATTTCACACTTCCTCCACAAAATGTGGCACACAAAACCAGAGCCATTACCCATTACTGCCTACGAGGTCTGGTGCGGTCGAGCCATGGAGCAGAGGGGAGGGATTTCAGTGATATGCCAGGCACTTTTCAATCTGGACTTCAAGTCTCCCATTATGCTTGAATGGGAGAAAGACCTGGGCCAAACCTGGAGCTTTTCAGATTGGCAGAGGGCCTCTACTCAAGCCTACAAAGGGATCCTGAATATAGCGTTGACAGAGGCCAACCTCAAGGTCCTGACCCAATGGTATCTGGTCCCCCTGAGACTCTCCAAAATGTTCCCTTCAGCCTCCCCCCTGTGCTTTAGAGGTTGCGGCCATGTGGGCTCGATGCTACACATTTGGTGGGAGTGTCCCAGAATCAGGAACTTTTGGAACAAGACATTCCAGATGATCCACAGAGTTACAGGCTTATCTATCCAGAAACAACCCCACACAGCTCTACTCAATTTTCCTATCCCTAACAAATACCATTACTTTTATATTCATGGGGTCAAAATTAGCTTTGGCCCATTCCTGGAAAAAACCTACAGTCCCATTCTCCCTAGCCAAAAGAAAGATCTCGTGGATCATGGCCCAAGAAAAGATGGTCAGTATTTATCTGGACTCTACCGCCAAGTGGGAATCAGTATGGGAGCCCTGGACCCGCTACCTTCATATTGAGCTCACATGATGTAGTATCTATTTATTGATCTGCAGTATCAATCTAGCCCTTGGTCACTACTTTTACTTTCTCCTCTTGATATCTTTTCTCACTTATTCTATAACCCCTGGCTCCTTACTCAGTTTCTCCTACCCCCTTTTTTCTTCTCTCCCTAGCCCCTACCCCCTCACGTTCTGTAGATAGAACTATACACAGGACATGTTGTTTAGGCTCCCCCACTATTATTATGATATAAACGTCCTTTTTTTAGATCACTTTGTTTGAGGAGTCTTTTTTTTTCCTGTTTTAGCCACCTCCGAGATGTTCAGACTCTTCTGTGGTAGCACCACGGAGATAGCCTTCCTCAAACATCATCAGGTGCTCCCAGTCCTTTCCCGGCACAGTTTGTTCCCATGAGGGGTGCCGGATGAGGTCTGCGTTGTACCTCTTTTACTCAGGATAAGGCTTCCTCGCGCTGCACCCCTGGTACCTAGTATTATTCTCTGAACACCTCCAGTGTTTCTGTGATTGTTTTTCTACTCCCTAATGCTCAAATTTTTTTTTATGGCTTCATGCTTACCGTTATATTGCTTGTAATCCCAGATTTGTGTTAATTAATAAAAACCTTTTTGAAAACAAAATGCACCTTCACCTGAGTAGACAAAAATCCTTGCACCGGCCCTGCCCTCTTCAGCAATCAACTTCTTACTGTCCCATCCTCCAAACCAACATTTTTTTTTTTTTTTTTAACATTAGATTTTTATTGAGATTATCAATTCAGTACAGAACAGTATCATATGCATTTAACAATAGTACGTAGAGAGTAGGATAAGATTAGACAGGGTGTACTCATATATCCGTATCCATATGAAATAGAGCATAAGCATAGTAAAATAGCCGTACAGGATCAGATTCTCTTGCTGCTTTAGGAAGTATCCCTCTCTCACAGGGAGCAGCCTGCCACCGCTAACGGGATCTAACTGTGGCTTGGCTTTGAGTGACTTGGCAAGAGAATGACAGAAACTTACGTTTGTTGGGGTGAGGACACCCTATGAATTTAATCAAATCAACCAAACAGTATAAAACAATATAAACCTTAACTGACCACTTAGGTTTTGTGAAATTTGTCATCCATGTTGTTCACCTCTATTCAGTTTCAGCTGTTTCTTATTATTTAGGGGAAAAAGCTATCTACAATAACAGTAATCAAAGCATAGCACGTTAACTGTAGGAATGGGGTTTTATTGCACATAATCCAAGAGTCACAATTTTTCTGGAAAATATGGGCCCTATTGTCCTTAAATGCCAACATTTTTTCCTTTGTACACTGTGTATTGACTCCTGTAATGACTTCTCCAATATGTGGTGCTAGTTTATTGTAACATTTGCTGGTTATAGAAACCCTAGCAGCATATAGTATATGGGAGGTTACCACTCTTGATTTTGGGGGGTAAGATTCTATACCCAAAGATAATAGGGCTAGAGGGGCATTGGGAGAGCCTACTTGGCCTGTAAGCGAGAAACCTTCCATCCAGAATGGTTGGATAGTTTTACAATCCCATAAAATATGTTTTAGGTTTCCTCTATCTTGACAGTCTCTCCAGCATAGTGGAGTGGATTTGGGATCAATGGTGTGCAATTTAGTAGGAGTGTAATATCTATGCAGAATTTTTGGGCAATATCCCAGTGTTCTACACGTTGAGAGGATTTGCTATTGTATTTGAGTGCTGTGGCCCACTGGGGACCTGAAAATTATTTGCCCAATTCTTTTTCCCACTTTACCATAGCTTGTTAGATTCTTAAGAGGAGGATTGTAGTTACAGTATTGATATAGTAGGGAGATCCCCTTAGTTTCCTGTGGGAGTTTACTTAGTAAAAAGTTCCAAATAGTGCTTGGGATTTTAATACTGGGACTTGGGTGCTTAGCTAGAACAGTTTTAATTTGTTGGGCTTTAAATATATCTAGGGCCGACAATCCCTCCGGTTCTCCTAAGGCATAGTGGTAACCTTTTTTTCTCCACTGTGTGGTTGAAAAGTCAGGAATCAGGTATTCGTAGGTTGTGAGTGGAATTTTAATATTGATCATTTGTTCCTCCTGGTAGTCATGTTGAGTGATATGCCTCCAAGCATTTAATGTAGCTCGTATAGTCGGGTGATCTGGGATTATGGGTTTATGGTGGAGACTAGCTGCTAAAACCACGGCGGGAAGGTTGTGGGTCAGGGTAGATTCCCTTTCTATGTTAGACCAGAGATTATCTGTTTGGGAAGAAAACCAATAACACATCTGGTCAAGAGGCTTGTGGATTGGGAAGTCCTAGGCCCCCCACCTTTCTGAGTTTATATAGTAAGGATACGGCTATTCTTGGCTTTCTATTGCTCCAAATTAAGCTACTCAAAAGCGTATTTAAGGAAGAAAAAAACTTTTGCGGGATAGGGATGGGAAGGGTTCTAGAGAGATAGATCAGTTTGGGGAGGATTTGCATTTGAAACGCAGTGATTCGGCCGATCCAAGAGAGGTGGACTCTACTAATTCAGGATAACTCTTTCTGTATTTTTTTGAGGAGCTGGGGAAAATTGTAGGGGTATAAGTTGGTAGTAGGTGTTGTCAATTCTATTCCTAGGTACGTAATGGATGGCGGATTCCAGTGGCAGGGAAATATTTTTTTAAGCTTGACCATTTGGGAGATGGAGATATTAGTCGAGATCGCAAAGGACTTTGATGCATTAACTTTATACATCGAGACCAAACCAAACCTAGACAGCAGAGATTACGTTTGGAGAAGAGATTGTTCGGGGTGAGTCAGTGTCAGTATTACATCATCTGCAAATAATCCCAATTTATGGGTAACGGGCCTCATTTTATTCCATGTTCTGCCAAGGGTTCAATAGCTAGAGAAAAAATGATGGGGGATAGTGGGCACCCCTGGCGTGTTCCATTGGAAAGTATAAAGGAATCAGAGAGTAGACCAGATGTATAGACTTGGGCTGAGGGGGTAGAGTATAAAGACATGATGGCAGATTGGAGGAAGCCAGATATGCCAAATTTGGATAGAGTCTTTGATAGATAACCCCAGTGCACCCTACCAAAGACTTTTTCTGTATCTAGCATCAGAAAGATGCTTGGGGTATGAGTAATTTCCACATGCCTAAGAAGGTTAATCATCCTTCTTGTGCCATCTGGGGCCTGTCTTCCTCTCACAAAGCCCACTTGGTCTAGGCCAATAAGTAGGGGGTTCAATTCAATCAATCTATTGGCTAAAATGTTGGCAAAAATCTTTAGGTTGACATTAAGAAGAGATATGGGTCTGAAATTTTGGGGGGTAGAGGGATCTTTTCCTGGTTTGGGTAAGGTCACTATAACCGCTTGTTGCGTTTCTTTGGGGAAAGTTCCAGATGTAACTGCTAAGTTGTAGACCTTTGTTAAATGTGAGACTAGGAGTGGAGAAAATGCTTTATAATATTCGGCTGAAAAGTCATCGATGCCTGGGGATTTGTGCATAGGTAGAGATTTTATTACCCCGGTAACTTCCCTGATAGATATAGGGGCATTTAGTCTCTGGAGTGACTCTTCAGTGATTGAGGGGAGCTTGATTTCTTGGAGAAACTGTGCAATATCCTGATCTGCTGGTTGCTGAGTGGATTGGTCATCTTTTAAATTGTAAAGAGATTTGTAATAATCTTTAAAAATGTTAGCTATATCTTTTGGGTTCCTATAGGTGATGCCTGACTGATGATGCTTAATATGTGTAAGGTTGGCTCGGGCTTGGCGATTTTTGAGTTGTGTGGCCAGAAGTTTCCCCATGTTGTTGTTTTGTGAATACCAAGAGACCTTAAGTCTCTTGAAGTAGATATCATAGTCAGATCTGAGCTCTAGCCTCAGATCCTCTCTAAGTTTATTTAATTCTCTCAATATGGAATGGTCAGCTGGGTTTTCCTTTTTATGTTTTTCCTCTAGAACCGCTATCTTTTAGTGCAGTTGAGAGATGCGATGTGATTTGAGCTTTTTTACTCTAGAAGCCAGTTGTATCAGCTGGCCTCTGGCGAAGGCCTTATTGGCATCATAGGGGAGCACTGTGTTTTGGAGTTGAAAGTGAAATATTCTTTTAATTTTTCTTCTAAGTCTTTCTTATATTGGAGGTGGGAGAGGAGATTAGTATTATTGCACCATAAACCCCTGTGGGAGGATTTTGTTTTGTTAGTTAATTCCATGGTAAAGGGGGCATGGTCGGACCATGTGATGTTATGGATTTCTGCCTTCCCTATATCTTGGAGTACAAATTTGTCAGTTAGAAAAAAATTGATTCTAGAGTAACATCTATGAACCATCGAGAAATAGGAGTAGTCCTTTTCAGTGGAATGGAGACAGCGCCAGGGGTCGTAGAGGTTCTCCTTATGGCAGAGGGGGCCCAAAGTCTGTCCTGATCTCCACTTCACTGAGGAGGAATCTAAGTCATTATTTAGCACCATATTGAAATCCCCACAAATAATCAACTTTCCCTTCTGAATTTTTCTAATTTTATTCAGCAGCCTTGCAAAAAAGTTTAAGGGTCTCTTTTTAGTGGCATAGAGGTTCATCAACGTATATTGAACATTGTTGATTTTGGCTATTAATACAATATATCGACTTTGTTCGTCTGCAAGGGTGCTGAGCAAATTGAAAGCAACAGTATCTCTAACCGCAATCATAACACCATTTCGTTTAGTAGAGTTATTGGCAGTGAATATATACGGGTACTTCAGATGAGAGCATCTTAGAAGTGCCTTAGAATTAGCAAAATTAGTCTCTTGGTTACATATAACCTCACAATCGTGCATCAATGCTGTTTTCCAGAGTGTTCTACGCTTGAAAGGGCTGTTTAGCCCCCTCACATTAAATTACATAAACTTAAGGGACATTCAGGTAGAAGTTAGAGCTGTGTTGCCATCTGGTGGAAAAAGATAGTAGTAGTCCATCAACACTAGAGTTGTGGAACCTGTAGTGTGAAGACATGGAGCCGTACAACTTGTTGGTGTACAATAAGTTCGAACCTGAGAAGTCAAACGTAGAACAGAACATATATCAACTTATAGAGGGGAACAGTCACTGACCGGTGGTCTGTGCAGTTCAGGGAGGATTAGAGAGAGCTATTAGACTCGCCTCTCCGTTGGGGGGTCAACCTCCTAGGGTATTCTTGTAGTTCACGAACGGGAGTAGCTGCATACGGAGAGATGCAGGCAAATATCAGGAATAGTAAAAAAAAAGAAGGTCCTTTTAGCCAGACAACGGGTGGGTGGTCCCAGTGGCCTTAGGATAACTAGTGTGAAGCCCCTCTTAGGGGGATTAATGCCAGCTGGAGCCGGGTGGGAACAAATGAGAGGTGCTTTGCAGTAGGTAAGCGCTTCTGAATTTAGACAATTTTTGCGGAATGATGTTGGTTGGCTTTTTGGGGTGAGACCCTGTTGCAGTAGAGTTTGTGGTATCTGGAAGCAGGCCCCATTTGCGAAGTAGCTCCAGGACTTAGTCCTGCAAAGTAATTATGTAGGGAGTGTTATTCATCTCCAGGGTGAGCTTAGCGGGGAACCCCCATTTATACCGGATCTTATGATTTCTGAGAATTTTAGTAATGGGGAGCCAGGTTGCTTCTAGCCATCATGGTGGTTTGAGAAAGGTCAGCATATAGGGAGATGCCTGCGTAGGGATCAAAGAGGGCTGTGTGCTGCCTGGAGTAGCGCATCAGTTGTTCTTTAGCGTGATAGAAATGGATGCATGCAATCACATTGCGGGGGACTTTCTCAGGCAAGTGGTGCAGCTTCGGTAGCCTATGAGCTCTATCAATAATTAAGTCTGCAGTAGTCATCGTAGGTAAGGTGGTTGCCATTAGTTGTTGCAGGAATTTATATAGCTCGGCAGGTTTAACTGATCAGGAATGCCCCTAAATTTGATGTTATTCCTGCACGAGCGATCTTCTAGATCTGTGACCTTGATTCTGAGCGACTTTAACTCGTCTTCCAGTGCGCAGTGGGCATCAACTAATTTGTGAGCAATAGAAAAGTCACTCATTTTATTCTCTAAATTCTCTAAATTTTAAACTCTGTTGCCTAACTTACACTGTTCACAGCAGCGCAAGTGTTTGTAACCCAACACCCTCAATGAAAAATCAGTTCATAAAAAATCAATTCATATAGAAAAAATCTCCAACATTCAAAAAATGTAATTAACTGAAATAATGGATGGGAGTGATCAAACAGAAATTTGTCCAGAAGGGATATTTAGGATCACGACTGGATGAGGAAATCCAAAGAATCTATGATACCCCAAGGGAAAATCTGTTGGAAAACAGGGATCTTAATCCAAAAAGGGAGGAGAGTAATGAATGGAGTTTTATCTCTGATTTTAACTGCCAATATAAGGAAGTGGAAAGCATTGTGTCCAAATATTGGCATATATTATTGATGGATAGGGTGTTGGGTCCAGTGTTGCCCGAAAAATCCAAATTTATCTATCAGAAAGCCTCTAGTTTTGGAGAAAGTATGGTAAAAAAATTGATAGATCCCCCGATTAAAACAACCTTGTGGCCAGAGCGAAAAGGTTTTAGATATTGTAGAAAATGCAAAGCATGTAGATCAACGGGTAATAGAGAAAGAATACGGACATCATTTAGGTCTGAGACCACTGGAAAGGAACATGAGATAATGGATTTTATCACTTGTGACACCACGCATGTTGTGTATGCTCTTTCATGTCCCTGTAGTTTAATATGTGTAGGGTGTACAAAAAGACCCTTAAAAGTTAGAATGAGGGAGCATGTGAAAAATATAAGGAAGGAATTTAGGGATCATAGTGTATCGGATCATTATAGAAAAGTACATGCAAGGGATCCCAGCTCCCTACAATTTTGGGGGATAGAAAAGGTCCCCCCAAATTGGAGGGGATCAAATAGAGTAAGAGAACTCTCGAAGAAAGAAACTCGATGGATTTATTCCTTACAAAATATATTTCCTAAAGGCTTGAATATAGAATGAGACCTGAATTGGTTTATCAGTGACTATTGACTAATGAATGAGTAGTATGTTGCATGAGATATGGCTCACTGGTATTTTGCCTATGTTGATGCATCTTGCAATAGTATCAGTCTATTTGGCAAACCATATGTTAGCTTTATGATTTTTGATAGTGTCGAGTTGATATAGTGTGTATTCAACAATCAATTTTTTATGGGTTCCTTCTGGGGATAGTATGTTTTTCACTTATTGTATGAAATTCCTCTGCTGATTATATCCTAAATTTTTTTATAAGATTCATTTTTATATTATTAATATTTTCATTTATTTTTAATAGTAACATTTTATGAGTATAATTTAGGAGTATAGGTATATACACAGTCGCTATGTTTATATATGTATATATATCCATCGCATTACCATACAATTCTAGGAAGTTGGACTCTGTATAGTCAGAGAGTGCATTTTATAGATATTGGTGTATGTATATGTAAATCACTGATTTTATAAGTGAATTATATGTAATATACTGAATTATGAAGAGTGAGATCATGCGTAATATGTGTATCACTCCGATCTCGTATACTTTATGTTTACTTGGAGTAGGTATTGGTTTTGCACTCGTATCCTGGATAATATACGTATATTTTAGGGTAAATGCGGATTGGGTGCTTATATATATAAACCCTGCTGATATGGTTGGGATGAGGTTAATGGAATAGATTATTTCTTGTCCGAGAGATTAGAGAATGTTTAGATTTACAGCAAGTTTCCACTCTTTGGCTAGTGAAAAATCAGTTTCACAATAATACCCAATCATGGTAAGATAAAACTTGGCAAGCTTAAAGTGTATTGAAACTCAAAATCAAAGAAAAGCAGTATAAACTAGGCTTTTTCATTGTATCCAAAACTACCAAAATAAATGGTTGGCTTAACATATACATAGTCACATACATAGTTGGTGAGGTTGAGTAAAGACACTAGTCCATCCAGTTCAACCTGTGTGGGTGTGTGTTCATGTCAATAATCATTTCCCATACCATGTATATTGTGTTCACTAAGATGCTTGTCCAAGAGTTTTTTAAAACTATCCATACTTCCTGCTGACACCACAGCTTGTGGAGGAGAGTTCCACATCCTTACCGCCCTGACAGTGAAAAACCCCCTATGCAGTTTAAGGTTAAAGTGCTTCTCCTCCAATTTCAATGAGTGGCCCCATGTCTGTTTACACTCCTTGAGACTGAATAGTTTTCTTCCTACACTGGGATCACCATTGAGGTATTTGTATATCTCTATCATATCTCCTTTCAAGCATTTCTTCTCCAGGGAGAATAATTTTAGTGCTTGTAGTCATTCCTCGTAACTGAGGCCCAGAAGTCACTGAGGATAGAACTAGATGGAATACTCTAGATGTGGCTGAACCAGAGTTTTATAAAGTGGCAGGATTATAGTTTTATCTCTGAAGTAAATTATCTTTTTAATGCATGCTAATAGTATGCTTGCTTTGCTTGCTGCAGCTTGACATTGCATGTCTTTCTCTATCCTGCATTGCCCAAGAGGTTCCCCCAGCAAGTAAATTGCATTCATATATTTAGCCCCCAAGTGCGTTACTGTACATTTTTCAACATTAAAAATGCCATGTAGTTGCCCACCCCATTATTTTATTCAGGTATTCTTGTTCCAATATCTTGCTGTGAAGTTATTGCTCTACTTATTTTTGTATCATCAGCAAACACTGAGATTCAACTATTCATACCAACCTCTATATAATTTATGAATAAATTAAACAGAATTGGTACCAGGACAGAGCCTTGGGGTACCCCACTTACCAGTCTATTACTATTTATCACCACCCTTTGAACACACCTCTAGTTTTCTATCCAAGAACAAATCCTATGGCCCATGCCTACAGACCTCAGCTTGTAAATCAAGTGTTTATGGGGGATTGTATCCCATGCTTTTGCAAAATCCAAAAACACCACATCCACAGGCTTACCTTTATTTAGATGGAAGCTCTCTTTCTCATAGAATGTTAAAAGATTGGTTTGGCAAGAACAACCTTTTGTAAACCCATGCTGCTTACTATTAATGATACTGTTTTCATAAGCAAATTCTTGGATTTAGTCCCTTATCATCCCCTGCAATCATTTATATACTATAAATGTTAGACTGTCTGGTCTGTAGTTTCCAGGAATATATCTCTGCCCTTTTTTGAATATTGTTACCAAGTGGGCTTTTTGCCTGTCAGCTGGTACCATTACTGTCAGTATGCTGTCCATAAAAATTAGAAATAATCTGGCTATCACCTGACTGAGTTCTTGGAGGACTCTTGAGGTGTAAGCCATCTGGTTCCGGTGATTTATTTGTGTTAAGCTTTTCTAGTCTTTTTCAGACACTTACTTCTGTTAGCCACAAGTGTACATTCTGTGATGCAATACTAATGAGAGAGTCTTGGTTTCTATACCTCTCATTTTCCTGTGTAAAAACTGAGATTTAGTACAGTTGCTTTCTTCTTTTTATTTGTAACCAACTTCCCTACATCATCCTTTATGGAGCTCTGACCTCACTTTTTTACGGTTAATATATTTTAAACATTTCTTGGGATTTTTTTGCTCTTCTCCGCTATGTACCTCTTGTAGTTTTATTTAGCCATCCTGACTGCTTTCTTACACTTCTTATTGCATTTCTTGTAGTGTCAAATGCTGACAGTGACTCCTCAGCTTTACATTTAAACCTTGGCTTTAAACCAGGGTTCTAAAACATGATTCCATGGAACCTTATGGTCCCTCCAGAGGTTACTATGGGTTTCTTTAGCAGTGAGCAATTTCTGACTCCCAAATTAGTAACCACTAACAACAATGATCTTTTTAGCTATTATGAGTTATAAATATGTTACATATGCTTTGGTGTTGTCCAAAAATAGAATGGCACTGATGTTCAGTTACTTCTCAATGGAAATACACATTTCTTACCCCAGTTCGCAAAACCCCTGTGCTTTGTGATCTTGGTGCCTTGGAAGAGGAAGATATGGATCAACACACTCAAGTGGCTATTCTTAGGGTTCTGTTTCAAGCCTGCAAACTCAAATAGTGCTTTGGAAAAAATATCTTCCCCCTACCAGCCAGCAATGGATTGACCAAATGAATTTGCATTTGTTGATAGAGAACAATTTACTGTATACTTACAAAAGGGAGCCTATACAACGTTTGAAAAAAAACAGGTGCCAATGGCATGATATCTATGTCCTAACAATGTTTTAATTAGTTGGTGATAGAGTTCATCTTTGAGGAGTGGGATGTCTTATTTGGTTCTACTTGAATTTTAAGAAATGTTGCTGCTTACATACCTAGGGACTTATTTGTGTATCTTTTTCCTTGTCCTGGTACATATTCATTGCTGGTGTATAATGGTAAAGATGTTCAGCTGAGAGTTTCCTTTGGAGATATTTAAAAATGAATGGAAGCCAAAGCATCTGTGTATAACTTTATACTGTTGTAGTATACCATGGCTAGTCAATTACCTGTGGCACATCACAAGCTGTATAATTTACATTAGACACAGAGCTGTACATTTTTTTTTGTTATGTTCAAATAAATGTAATAAAAAAGGTTGAATAAGGCTGCATTCAACTAAAGACAGTTTAAATCAAGGCTAGGTAGGTGAACTGTCAGCATAGGTTGAACACCATTAGTGATTATTGGTGTAGATGTTGTTATGGAGGAGCAGTAGTTCAGGGATAAACTTTAATGGTGACCTATGTGAAAGTAAAAGCAAACTGCAAGAGCTTAGTTGGCTGCTATGGTTGCAGTAATAACACTGGGGTGAATAAGAACAAAAAGACAATTCATTAAACAATTTTTACCAGGGACATACCACAATAGCATGATCACTTGTCATTATATTGTTAAAATTAGCTCAGAAAATATAGTGGACATTTTTACATTTAGAAGCCTCAAACATGTGCAATAATTTAGCAAATATGATTTTGACTTGCAATTGGTTGGATACTTTTCGGCTGCATAGCTTCACTTTATTCACAAAGAAAACGCAAATTCACTTTGCACACTGAACAAGCTCTGCTCATGCATTTGGTTAAGTGAAATTGGACAGTTAGACTAAAGCCTTGTACACACGAGCCGATGGTTGGTCAACCGAATGTCCAACTTTTGTCCAAATTGGGCGACGGCAGCTTGGTCTAGCGTACTAACGTGAATCAAGTAATCAGCCAACAAAGCCGAACGTAGCGACGTGTTCCAAGTGTATAACGAGGAAGTTCAGGTGAATAGGACTTGTGAATTGCGAACACAGGTTACACGACCAAACACTTCCTGGATTTCGAGCATGCATGGTTGGTCAACTTCTGTACACACGAGCCAACAATCGGTCAACTCCTTGTTGGCCAACACAAGTTTTCTAGTCTCGTCGTCCAACTTCTGTATGACAACTAGTGTTGAGCGAACCCGGACTGTAACGTTCGGGTCCGTACCGAACTTTCGGGTGTCCGTGGAACGGACCCGGACATTTCAAAAATCGTTCGGGTTCGGTCCGGGGTTCTGCTATTTTACTCCACATGTTGAGAAGCTGCAGGGCAGCCAATCAACAAGCGTTTCACTGGTTTGCCCTTAGAAGCCATCACAGCCATGCCTACTAATGGCATGGCTGTGATTGGCCAGTGCATCATGTGACCCAGCCTCTTTATAAGCTGGAGTCCCAGTGCTGCAGTCACATGCTCCTTGGGTTAGTGTAGGGAAAGGAAGCTGAAAGCTTGAGGGACAGATTTGAGACATTTTAAGACCTGATCCTGCATCCTGAGATAGATTACTTTACTACTGCTGTCTGTGCTGTTGCTCTGAGGACAGATAGCAGAAATTAGAGATTTCACATACCGCTGCTTTGAGTTGCAGATCAAGCTCTGCATAGAACAACGATCGCTACAATCGTGCTCAACGATCAAATTCTTGGGGGAATTTGAG
>BLSH010535103.1:442295-457862 GCA_018402905.1 Glandirana rugosa
TAATAAATTCAATCTTTCACCGTGATTACAATATAATTACCACAAGTCTCAACAATGTACGAAGATTACAGGAAAAAAAGAACGTAATTTTACCGCGACGTCGTAAGTTGTCCGTGTGATCGTTCGGGTTCCGTCCGGACCCGGACCCGGACTTTGTCCCGAAGTTCGGACGGACCAGCAGAACCCGAACTTCCAGAGGTTCGCTCAACTCTAATGACAACGATTGGAAAACGGCTGTAGAATCGTAATTATTGGCCAACAAGCTATTGGACAACCGTTGTTGATCAACCATCGGACCATGTGTACGGGCCTTTACACCTAAATTTTGAGCAGGAACAAGACAACACACTCTACTCTTTTGATAAATATACATTTCTTTATTACATAAAATAAACATTGTAAATAAATAAAAGGAAACCAAGAAACAAATGTCCCTTTTGAAAGGCTTTATTTACATTACAAAATGATAAAAGTCACTCCATAATCTCCTGAACTGTTAAATGCTGCAGCGCCATTTTAATGCAAGAAAAAAAGGACATTAGAAGCATGTAACAACTCTGAACACCATTAATATAACATTAGTGCCACTTTCTAACTTAAATAATGCTAGGGTGAGAGTACAACACTGCCTAAAATTGTTGTTTGTTTTAAGGAAGGTGTCTAGACTGACAATTTTGTCATATAATTTCTCACATAACTGGCTGGTTCAGCAGGGAACTGACAAATTTTGATCCATCTATGGCCGTTCCTGCTTGAAAGAAATCTCTCAAGGGGAATGTTGGAAAATGATGGCCGTTTCCTAATGACAAAACCAAATTTCCAGCTATTGGTGAGCCTGTCAGGACCATCTGGCTCAACAAAATAAAATAAAAAATATCCTATCATGTGCAGTCATTGATTGGGTATTCAGTAAGCCACTGTTATCATTGCTGTCTGAATACAATGACTGCCATATAAGATTCCTCAATCCATGCAGTATAGCGTGGTGTGGAATGATTTCAAATTTTTCACACTGACTGAAAAGAAAACATCTGTCCACATCTATCCATGTGCTTCAACCACTTCAGCTCCGGAAGATTTACCCTGCCCCCCTTTATGACCAGGTCAATTTATGCGATATGGCCCCGCGTTACTTTAAATGACAATTGCACTTCGTGCGGCACATTACCTAAATACAATTTGTTATTTTTTTCCCCAACAATTATAGCTTTCTTTTGGTGGTATTTGATCATCTCTGCAGAAAAAAAAAACTATATTTTTTACTTTCTGCTATAAAACATACCCAACAAAAAAATGGGAAAAAAAAAAACGAATTTCTTCATCAATTTAGGTCAATTTGTATTCTACTACATATTGTTTTTCAAAAAATCCTAATAAGGGTATATTGATTGGTTTGTGCAAAAGTTATAACATCTGCAAACGATGGGATATTTTTATTATAATGATCAGTGACTTATAGCGGGACTGCAATATTGCAGCGGACAAATCGGACACTAACTGACAATTTTGACACTTTTTGGGGACCAGTGACACTAATACAGTGATCAGTGCTAAAAAAAATATGCACTCTCCCTGTACTAATGACACTGGCTGGGAAGGGGTTAACATCAGGGGTGATTAAAGGGTTAACTGTGTGCCTAGCCTATGCTTTTTCACTGTGGGGGAGGTGCTTTTACTATTGGAAGGCATTGATCCATGTTCCTGCTTTGCAGGAACACAGGATCAATACCTTCCCTACTGGCAGAATGGCAACTTGCCTTGTTTAGTTAAGCAGATCGCCGTTCTGCCTGTTTTCTGTATAATCGGCAGGTGCCTGCAGGCATCGAGTTCTCCATACGCCGCTGCTGATCACATTGGGAAGTGGGTCACACATGCCCCAGACCTGCAAATGTCAGATAACATACTAGGTACATGATCTGGCACAGGAGGGCCGACCTGCCGCAGTATTGTAGCAAAGTGTAATTTCTTCAGTGTTGTCACATGAAAAGATAGAATAAAATATTTACAAAAATGTGAGGGGTGTACTCACTTTTGTGAGATACTGTATGGGCCTATAAATGTGGGTGTGTAACAAATAATAAATAAAATTGAATGCTTTTCATCAATATAATATTTCTTAAGTGCTCATAAAGTCCCACACCACCTTGATATCTTTGGGTGCTTCTAAATAAACCTACACGTGCCACCTCAGTGCTCACCAAACTCTCACCTTCATGCAAAAATAACTGAATTACCCAAATACATAAATCGACATCCAAAATCTGAAATATACCCATTGCATTAACTAATCCCAAGGCCTGAAACCCTGTTCTTTAAGAGCTATCCCCCTCCATGATATATATATGCTACGGATGGAGCTACATGCAATGGCTGGGGATAGAAGAAAGAGATGGCCAATCACCCCCCCTTTTTTTTCTTCCTTTCTTTCTCCCCCCCTTTCTCACCCCTTACCCATTCTATATCTCAAGGTTTTATCGAGCTATCTGTGAATGACCACCTTGCATGCACCACATACAAAACCCTTGCAGCGCCCCACACATAACCTGCTCACCGTGAAACTTTCTCCACAGCTAGACCTACTCCACACCTCATTATGCGTTTCTCCATATGCGTTTCTCTCTGTCAAAAGCGATCAACTAGGGCAAATCTCACTGCAACCAATAGGGCGAAACTACTGGTCCATCCAAGTTGTTTTTTCCAAACAATGCCCTCTAGTTAAGGTTCTTCTACCCTACTACAGGAACTGAGAGTAGATCCAATTCATTAAGCTTTGTGCATTGTCAACTGACTCTTTTTTGTATTTTTATTCTGTTTTATCTATTGTAACTGTACAATTACCATTCGTGGTGCCTGTATTCTACTGTATTTCATGAATAAAAACATTTGTGGAAAAAAATAAATAAACACATTCAGTGATAAAGCAAACTGAAAAGCAAATGCTGTGTAAATATTAATACAACTATAGATAAACAGTAACCATATCATATATTACTGTAAATAAACATGTAAAAAAAAAGGATACAATGTAATAATGCATCAATAACATGATATACTGTGATAGAAGACAAAGCACAAAGGGCCTAATTCACTAAGAATAAGGATAAAACGTACTCTACGTCTAGTTACTCCCAATTAAGTCAATAAGACCTCAACTAGGTGAACTTGCGAACGGAAAAGTGAGTAAGTGAGCATTAATAAATTCCAATTTGGCATAGTCGCAGTTCCATAACTGCCAACTGCCAACGAGTTCCCTATACAGAACTGCACTGCAGTATTTAGCTATGATCATGTGTGTACATGTATGCCAATAAACCATTCTTATATGGGGTGTGCTCTACATTGTGTTTGGTTATTTATTAATATTACAATTAGAAACATAGAAACATAGAAACATAGAAAAGTGACGGCAGAAAAAGACTGAGTAGTCCATCGAGTCTGCCCCTTTTTATTTATTTATTTTTTTTTTTACATTAACCTTGTTGTCTGACTATGGATTTATGTTTATCCCAAGCATGTTTGAAGCCATTTACTGTTGACTGCCTCACAACCTCTGTTGGTAGTTTATTCCAATCATCAACCACCCTTTCAGTAAAATAATACTTTCTAAGATTAGTTTTGAACTTCCCCCCAGTTAGTTTGAGGTCATGTCCCCGTGTTCTTGATTTTGGTTACACGCTGATGGAGGATGCGCAGCAATTCAAAGACTCCGATGTTGTTTCCCAGGTTGAGGAAGGGAGTAACAGGAGCCTAGAGAGAGGGTTTGCCACCAAAGGACAAGACACTAGCAGTCATGTTCCCCCGGCTGCAGCATACTGCCAAGTTTGCTCCAGTGGCGAGGAGGGAGCAGATGATGAGGATACTGACTGTGCTTAGGTGTCTGAGAGAAGAGGGGAGGAAAGTGAGGAGGAGGAGGCACAACTCCAACAAGGCAGGATGTACTCCAGGGGCCAGCTTAAGGGCAGCCACCCTATTGCATCACACCACAGTGCTCCACAGGTGCAGGGCGCTGCTGACTCCCCGCTGACTTCCAAAACTTTAATGGTGTGGGCTTTTTTCAACACTTTTGCAGTAGATCGCACCTTTGCTGTTTGCAATCTATGTCTGAAGCTGTTCAAGGATGGCCAGAACAGCAGCTGCTTGTTCACTACATGCTTGACATGACATATGAAAACCTGCCATGCAGTCCGTTGGCAACAGCACCTGAAAGACCCACATCATAAAACAAGGTGGATTTCTCCTTGCTCCTCATCTGTGCCCTCAACCCCTGCTATACCTCCAGTCCTCTCAAAAGCCTGCACTGAGAGGAATGAAGGTCTAGCAATGGGTGCCACAAGTACTTGCAGCCAATCTGCTAGCAGTACACCACCAATTGATGTCAGCAGGCAAATTTCCCTACCCCAGTAGCTGAACCATAAAAAAAATACTGTCCCATCCATCCACATCAGCATTTAAATGCTAGCTTGGCCAAATTGCTAGCGCTCCAACTGCTGCCTTTTCGAGCTGGTAGACTCTGTCCCCTTTTGTGAAATGTGCTGTACCAGAGTGGCAGGTTCCGCAAAGACATTTCTTTTCATGTAAGGCCATTCCAGCGCTCTACTGTCACGTGGAAGGCAATGTTTTGGCCTCCTTGGACAGGGCGGTCAGCAACAAAGTACATATTACAACTGACTCGTGGTCCAGCAGACATTGTCAGGGATGTTACCTTTCCTTCATAGCACACTGTGTAACTCTGCTGGCAGCTGGGAATGATGCAGGACAGGGTTCAGTGTTGGCGCTAGTTCCGCCACCACGCCTCCAAAAAAAATTGCTGTTTCTGCAATATCTGCTTCCTCCACCCCCTCCTCTTCTTCGTCCTCTGTGGCCTCTTCTGCAGCAGTGTCCTCTGAACCAGCAGTGCTCGCAAAGCATTCTAGGGGATATGCAAGCAGTCAGGCTAAAAGATGCCATGCGGTGCATGAGTTGGTCTGCCTAGGGGACAGGAGCCTCACAGGGGCAGACATTCTGTCAGCTCTGTTGGGGCAGACTCAGAGGTGGTTGAGGCCATGTCAGCTTGAGCCAGGAATGGTTGTTTGTGACAGTGGCACCAACTTTCTCTCTGCCCTCCGACATGGACACTTCACACATGTTCCATGTTTAGCACACGTCCTAAATTTGGTGGTGCAGCATTTCTAGAACAGGTGCCCAGGCTTACCAGATATTCTGAGGCAGGCCAGAAAAATCTGTGGTCATTTCCACTGGTCATACAATGCCGGTGCTTGGCTGACTGACATTCAGTGGGAATTGAACCTGCCCACCAACTGCCTAATTTGTGACATGCCCACCGGGTGGAACTCAACATTGGCAATGCTGCAGCGGCTGCACGCACAGCAGAGGACCATCAATGAGTACCTCTGTGAGTATGGCACCAGGACAGGCTCAGGGGAGCTTGTTTTTTTTTTGCCACAACAGTGGCTACTGATCAAGGAATCATGCACTGTCCTGCCACCATTTGAGGAGGCCACAAGGATGGTGAGCAGCAACAATGCATTCATCAGTGACACTGTCCCTCTAGTCTTCCTGCTGGAGCACATGCTTCATGGAATCATGGACGCTTGAGGCAGAACAGAGGGAGGAAGAGGAGAACTTCCTTTCCTCTCAAGGCCCCCTTTATGCAGATAGCATTTCTGCAGGGACACCAAACACACAGGAAGAAGAGCAGGAGGAGGAGGAGGAGTATTGTGTCAGCATGGATGTAGAGGATAACACACAGCAGTCTTCAATGGATGGTTTTCAGTCCCCTGAAACCCAAGGAGTTGTACATGGCTGGGAGGAGGTAGTTCCTGACAATGTCATCCTCAGTGACCCAGAGGACTCTCAAGTCTGCTCAAACTTATGCTGCATGGCCTCTCTGATTCTGCAAAGCCTGTGAAAAGAACACAGGGTTCGTGGGATCAAGGAGAGAGATCATTACTGGCTGGCAACCCTTCTTGATCCATGTTACAAGGGTAAAGTTGCAGAGCTCATCCTGCCTTTGCAGAGAGAGCAGAGGATGAAACATCTTCAGGATAACTTGAAGAAAAGTCTGTGCAATGCCTTTCCAGACCCTGGGAGGTTACCATTTGCTGCTGCTGGACAAAGTGTTTCTAAGGCTTCCTTCAGTCAGAAGGTGGCCAGCTGACCGGTGTCTTTAAACAATTTTTCAGTCCTCAGTGCCCAGGGCTGATAGGTTCAAGCAGCCATTGTCAGCATCTGCATTATATGATGCAGGAATATCTAGGGGCAAGAGCAGACTTAGAGACTTTTCCAACTGAGCTTCCACTGAGATACTGGGTCTTGAGGATGGACCACTGGCCGGAACTTGCTCAATATGCAATCGAGCTACTGGCCTGTCCAGTGTGCTTTCTGAATGGACATTCAGTGCTGCTGGAGGGTTCCTAACAGATCAAAGAGTGTGCCTGTCCACATTTATAAAAACAAATCAGCCCTGGATCAGCAGGTATCAAGCCCCTAATACTGATACAACTGATTGAATTTGTTAGGGATCTGGGATCCCTTGAAGACTGCCTATGCTGCCTATCCTATTCCTCCTGTCCTGAATCCTGATGATGCTAGCTTTCAACAATATTTTGTGTTTAGGGCTCCACCAACACCTCAGGAAAAACTGTGAGGGGTTACAGTATTCTCCCACCACCAACACCCAAGGTCCAATTTTTCTGCACCTGTCTGACTGGGGCATGTCATTACAATGTTTAAAATAATTTACAACTGCAGGGCCTGTTCCTGCTTCCAACAAGATTAACTGTGAGGGTTTACTGTGTTCTCCCACCACCAACACCCAAGGCCCAATTTTTTTGCACCTGTTTGACAGGGGCATGTCATTAAAATGTTTTAATAAATTACAACTGCGGGGCCTGTTCCTGCTTTCAATGAGAATAACTGTTAGGTGTTACAGTGTTCTGTCACCACCAACACCCAAGGCCCAATTTTTCTGCACCTGTTTGACTGGGGCATGTCATTAAAATTTGTCAAATAAATTACAACTGCAGGGCCTGTTTCTGCTTCCAACAAGAGTAACTGCTAGGTGTTACAGTGTTCTGTCACCACCAACACCCAAGGCCCAATTTTTCTGCGCCTGTTTGACTGGGGCATGTCATTACAATTTTTAATATAAATTACAACTGCAGGGCCTGTTTCTGCTCCCAATGAGAGTAACTGCGAGGGTTTACAGTGTTCTGCTCCCACCAACACCCAAGGCCCAATTTTTCTGCACCTGTTTGACTGGGGCATGTCATTACAATTTTATAGAGTGCAGTCCACGTAGTATATAGTTCCGACTATATGGTGCAGTCAGTGTAGTATTTATAACACAGTGTATTGAAATGGTAAAGGGGGGCTAGCATGCATGGCGTATGGAAGCCTGAGCTTGGAGCTCCGGATCACAGGAGAAGAAAACCGTGCCCGACCGCAACACTGAGCACCGCAGCTTGACACCCGCAATCTCCACACACTCCCGTGGATACCCACAACTCAATCGCCATGTCGAGGAAACAGCAGGGAGACTGAAAACCTAAAAAGCTGACTGCTTATTTCCTCCGGCCTCTGGGAGGGGAAGGCCAAGATGGTGCCGCAACATCAGCCCCCTACTCCACTCCTCACAGCAGCCACTACTCAGACCTACCAGAGGAAGATACCTGGGCTGACGGAGGAGCTGGAAGATCATCTCCCAGCAACACATCACTGTTACACTGCCCTCCCTGCTCGATTCCTGCCAAAGCCAGAATGCGACTGGACACAGGAGCAACAGACACAGGGGTGAGTCCTGGGCTCTGCCCAGTTAATGCACAACATGATCTCCAATCGCCCATAGCTAATATACCCACCACTAACCAGCCTCTGCTTGACACACAAGTCAAGGAGATGCTTCTATCCCTGCATAAATCCATACACGCTGATTTTACTAACCTCAACCGCAAGTTCTCAGCAGAGCTGACTATAATGGGGGGCAGAGTAACCCAAGTGGAGAATATTGTAACAGACATCACCACCACGGTCAGTGACCTTATTGACATTAATGATGAAAACGAAGAAGAAAAACGCTAGATCCATGCTAAAATCGTGGATTTAGAAGACCACTCTAGGCGGAACAATTTAAAAATTAGAGGAATACCCGAATCAATAGCTTCCCAAGACCTCATGCAATATACCAAAGAACTGTTCCACACACTGATCCCTGATCAGCTCCAGCTAGACTTAGCATTAGATCGCATACACCGTATACCCAAACCATCTTTCTTGCCTGCAACTGTCCCTAGAGATGTAATGATGAGGGTACAACTTTTCTCAACAAAGGAACAAATAATGCGGAAGACCCAAACAATGAGGATACTACCAGAACCATATACAAACATACACATTTATGCGGACCTTTCCAAATACACTCTAGACCTCTGCAGACTACTGAATACAATCACTAAAACTTTATGCATCAATAACATATCCTACAAATGGAAACACCCCACTAAACTTATAGTGGAACGTAATGGAAATACACATACCATCATCTCCCTGGAAAAATGCCTCTCCCTATTTGGAGAATGGGGCATCATACCCGTCCAAGAACCCCAACCTGGAAACCGCAATAACCCTGACAAAATACCTCCTCCGTGGCGCAAAACCCAGCTTGGGTACTTTAACAGACATCGCTGAAAGCAACAATCATAGGTGCTAACACCACAATGCCAGCAGGACTCCCCCTGAGATCTTCAGACTAAACTGTTAGTCAAACCTGAACTGTTACCCCCCACACTGTTGCATGCAACCTTTCATTTTTAACTATGTTTGCACAATGCATTCTGTTTGGAACTTCATCCATGTTACTAAGTGTTTTTTTTTTCCTTCCTCTTGCATGTACTCCCTACCACTATACCGAATGTCTACTCTGATGCTACATGCATTGCACCACCCTAATTCTACATGAAAGACCAACGCACACAACCCACAAGGGACGGTCCATATACCACCTGTATCACCTTAACCGTAAGTAACAAGATAAACGCACAATTTCAAATATATTTACAGAGACCAAAATCCTAACTCTAAACGTGTAGGGCTTAAACCACCCCGCTAAATGGCTTCCTTATGGCAAACAGCACTGAACTCATGCTGCAACATTATCTGCATACAAGAGACTCATTTTAAAAGAATCTGCCACCCCGCAGTACAGACATAAATACTTTCCCCATATATATTTGGCTTCTCACCAAGAAAAAGAAATGCGGAGTCCTGGTGGCTATACACAAATCATCAGAAAAACTAACAGACCCCAACGGCAGATACATAATTTTGATCTGTACAATCGCAGGCAACAACTACACATTGGCATGTATATACGCCCCAAACTCACCCCAAATCCGCTTTCTTAATAAAGTGATGAAAGTGATCAAAAAAAGGAAAAAAGGATCCTTGATTGTCTGCAGAGATTTCAACAATCAATGGACACATCCAACCCATCCCCAAGACACCCTTTATCTATCATTCCTCCAAACTCATGATCTTCATGACATCTGGAGATGTCCCCACACCACGGAGAAGGACTTCACTTTCTTTTCAATCCCTCACCACAGTTACTCCCGAATAGACTTTTTCCTGGTGGACAAGTGGTTATTGCAGTGCATCTCCAAATCAGACATTGATCCCATCACATGGTCTGACCATGGGCCTATAACTATCACCATCGCCCATTCCTCAGCCAGCCATCAAGCAAGAATATGGAGAGCCAATTCATACATTCTGCAAACGTCCCCATACGCCGAACAGATTCGCCAAAATTTTATAGGCTTCTTTCATCTAAATACAGGAACAGTCTCACATTCCTCTACCCTATGGATGACTCACAAAGCCTACATTAGGGGCATAGTATTGCAATTAAGTTCACTGGCAAAAAAAAGGAGGACTCAGCGTCTAAACAAGCTCATAAGAAAAATATCCAAAATTGACACACAAAACAAATCCAATCCCAACCACACTCTCAAGATAAATCTCCTAGCTCTACATCAAGAGTTAAAGTCCCATCTCTTAGATTCCTACGAAAAAGCCCATCATAGACTTAAAGCCACCTTCTACTCCACACCTAATAAAGCTGGGAAATTCATGGCTTCTCGTCTGAGACAACAACGCATCAAAACCAGCATTCCATACATATACCACCCCTTCACGAAAGAAAAACTAATAAACCCCCAAGAAATAGCCAACTCCTTCAGCCAATATTATAATTCACTCTATAATCTTAAAAATGACCCACAAACTCCCCAACCCTCCTAAAATCTTATTCGGACATTTCTTTCTAAAATTCAGCTGCCCACAATCTCTGACAAAGAGTTAGGAGAACTGAACTCCCCATTCACTCAACAAGAAATTTTCCAAACCATCCACTCTCTTCCGTCCAGAAAATCCCCTGGTCCCGATGGATTACCTGGGGAATACTATAAACAATTTGATCTGATACTCCAAAAACTTTTTAATGATGCTGCCTCCTCCTCCTTACCTGAAGAAATGTTAAATGCAAATGTAGTAGCACTACCCAAACTTGGAAAGGACTCAACCACCCCAAAAAAATTTAGGCCTACCTCGCTCCTCAACGTAGATCTAAAAGTCTATGCAAAAATATTAGCCACCAGAATTTCCAAAATACTCCCCCATCTTATAAATATTGACCAAACAGGCTTCATCCGAGGAAGACAATCTTCCGATGCCACGAGGAGACTTGTTAATTTAATTCACTCAGCAAAATTGGGGGGAACGCCTTCTCTGCTTTCATCTCTGGATGCAGAGAAGGCGTTTGACAGAATCCACTGGGAATACATGAAAGAAGTGCTATTAAAATTTGGATTTAAGTACACTATAATTCCACGCCTTCCGCTCGGGTATATGTGGCAGATATGCTCTCCTCTCCGTTCCCCATCACAAATGGAACTCGCCAGGGGTGCCCCCTATCCCCACTTATCTTTAATCTAGCAGTAGAATCGCTTGCAGAACATATAAGAAGCTCCAAATTAGTTACAGGTCTTTCAATTGGGAACACCAACCATAAGATTAGTCTGTTTGCAGATAACATAATATTGATTCTAAATAACCCACACTCCTCCCTACCAGCAGTATACAACATCCTCCAGCACTTTGGAGACACCTCTTACTACAAAGTAAATGCCACCAAATCCCATATCTTAGAACTAGGAATAGATGTCACCACCCGCAACCTCCTATCTTCACAGTTCCCATTCCAATGGGCAGACATAGGAATTAACTTAACTAACCACCCCCAAGACCTATTTAAAGTAAACTACCTCCAACTCAAAGAAGAGTTCAACACTTCAATTCAAATGTATCTGGGCAAAGAAAAAGCCAAGAGTATCTAATTTCAAACTCATCAAACATAGATTAGCAGGAGGATCAGGCCTAGCCGACTTGGCTGATTACTATAATGCAGCAGTGTTGGCTCAAATAAAAGAATGGTTTTACCCCAACCTCTCCACTCGTTGGGGTGAGATAGAACAACATGCTAAACGTGGAAAGAATATGCAAAACTGGCTATGCAGCTTAAGCCCTAAAGCGAAAATTCCTCTCCACCTTCCCCCCACCATCCAAGCTGCCATAAGAGCATGGACTAAACTCACTTTAACCACTTGAGCCAACACCCCAACCTCACCCATTAAAATACCGATCGCTGAGTGCGCATGCATTGGGTCTCCGTGATGGCTGCTTGATCATGGAGCTCCGGACCGCTCCATCCTTCCCAGCCTCCAGAAGCAGCCATCCGGGATTCCCGCTCCTCTACCTGGCAGCCCTAGATGCTGGGCTATCACCCGTCACTCCATAGGAGCGGGCGGCGAACTCGGCAACTAAGCAAGGCCGCAGCTGCGGCCTAGTCATGGAGCCGAGACGCACGGAGTTGAAGCCCAAAGGTAACCTCCTCCTTCTCACAGTGGGGCATTCTGCAAACCCCCTCTGGGTTCCCCCTCAGGGCCCAGGGGAGCCGGGTCCAATGTCTGAGGCGACAGTCCATCAGTCCATGAACCCCTAGGCCGCAGGGGTCCCGCATCGCCCAGGCCTAGCTCAAGAGGCCCCATCCATGTACTCTGGTCAGTCTCTGAGGACCCCTCCATGATCTCCTCTGATTTCTCACACCCCTTGATTATCCCAGGAGGCATTTTTGTTCCCACGGGCTTTGGTTTCCCCTGGTTTGTCCCCCCACACCAGGTCTATACCTGGGGGGCTTGAGCTGCTGGGACAGTCAGACCTATCAGTGACATTCGTTCTTGATATCTCTTTTACAACTTAAGCCTGCAACCTTCTATGAATGCTGCAGCGGTAAGAAGGGACTTATTCAAGCACCCAGGGTTCACCAAACACCCCTCTGACCAGCCTTCACAGCCTCCTGCGAACCAGCAGGGCCCTAAAGCTATTGAAAGTCCTGAGGACATGGAGGCAGGATCAGAAGAAGGCTCTCAAATTCTCCCAGGTCAGGATTCGCCAGCTGCTGACTCTCGTTTTCCCCAAAACACTTCCCCAGCATCTACAGTATCCCTTCTGGAAAAGTCTCTTGAAGAAATGTTTGCCTCCCCGAATGGGGCTCAGGCCCCTGTCCCTGACATACCAGGACTTTTGGGGTCCCCATCCCCAAATCCGCACCCGGAATTGAGATTCATGATGGAAACATAGCTAAAGGCTTGGCCCAAACTGCATCCCAAATCACTTCAACTATACAGGCAGACCTTCAGAATTTGGGGTCCAGGATTGATGTTGTTGAACAGAAAACAGACCAAACCATTGCGAGAACAAACCAGAACACTTCCCGCATCCAGGACCTACAGGATCAGTTGGAAATTGCTCACTCCAAGATTGACGACCTCGAAAACTGTTCCCGTAGATATAATTTTCTTTTACGGGGGGTTCCAGAATCCATCATGGATGTTCAGGAGGCAATTCGCTCCTTTATCAAAGAAATTATCCCGAACATCCCAGAGCACAGATTGGGACTAGATAGGGCTCATAGAGCCCTTCAAGATCCCAGCACAGATGGTCTCCCAAGGGACATTGTTGTTAAACCTCATTTTTATGCGGTGAAGGAGGAGTTAATGAAGATTACCAGGAAATTACCAAAGTTATCCTTTTAAGGCCACTCTATTCCGGTGTTTGCAGACATTTCTCCAGCCACCATTCAAAAGAGGAGGGCGTTGAAACCCCTGCTCGAAGTGTTATCACAAAAATCAATCAAGTATTGGTGGTCCTTTCCTTTCCGCCTCTCCTTCTCCTTCAAGGGCAAGAACTACGGCTTTTCCTCTTTCAACGAGGGGGAACATTTGATGGTAAAATTGAACCTTATCGCCTTGGAACCAGGTTCTTCCCTTCAAGCCAAATCTATTGGTTCTACGTAGCACCCCTCTCCCCAAAGTCCAATTCCCCCTGTATGGAGGAAACAGCAATCCAAGAGGCCCAAGGAATCGCACCACCTTTGATCTCTCTTTGCCTCTATTAGGGGTTCTACACTAGTTTGTAATGGGTTTAAGTTTCACTTTTTGGCCTAGTTCTGACTTTTCCTAAGACTTTGGTCTTACACATGATGGCTCCCTCGGGGGCGGTTTATTCCTCTTAGTGTTTTTTTATGCTAACATTGTCTCCCCCCCCCTTTTTTTTTTTACCCTGCTCAATGGGGGTGAGATGGGTCTTCTTGGGGGTTCCCAGTCCCGGCTCGCTCTGGATCGGCCCCCGCCTCTCCCAGCCCCTTCATTGTGGAGGGTCTTGGGAGAAAGGGGGGGAGATATGATCTGGTGGGACCTGGAGACTACCTTTGCAGGGGGCCCAGATGGTTACCTTTTTTATTTTTCTCTATGTCTTTGTTTGCAATTGTTATGTTGATATACCATTTGTGCCGGTTCTATCTTGGGGTACTCCCCGGTTGTTTTTTTTAATGTTGGGCTGCCTTGGGGGCGGGGCAGTAGGCATGCTCCTACCTCTGCTTTTGGGCTTTACCACCTGGTTTCGCACAGAAGGAGACGTGTGGCTGCCGGTTTAGGCAGTTGTTACTAGTTCAGTTTCAGGCTATGGGAGTTGGTTCTCTGGTTCTCATCCCCCGACGGTGGAGGGGCCTGGTGGTATTAGACCAGTCACCCTCCTCCTCTCTCCTCTTACCTTTAGGTCGGATCTTCTTCTTTTTTCCTGTTTTCCCTCTTTTCTTCAACATTTCTTCCCAGGCACCGGGGTGGTTCTCCTCTGGAGGTGGCAAGATGACCAAGTTCTTTCCTTTTGACATAGGCAAACAATTATCTCAAGGCAGTCGGGGTCTAGTGAGTGGCTCAGCATTGAAGTGAGTGTTTCTCTTTATTTGGTACCATGTTTTCATCCGCTAACCTGTCCGGAGTGTTGAAAATTGCCTCCCATATCGTACAAGGCCTCAATTCCCCTTTAAAACGTAGGAAGTACTTCCAAGCAGCTCGTTCGCAGCACTTGGAGGTCCTTCTTATTCAGAAAACCAATTTTCCCTCCCAATTTTCCCCTAGTTTTCTTCACGCAAGCTACCCTCAATTCTTTTTGGCTAATGCGCCGGACAAGACTAGATGGGTCAGAGTCTTTTTTGCAAAAGGCGTTGGTTTCCATTTACGTCATGTAATCAGGGATCCGGAGGGTAGATATATTCTCTTATTAGGGGATATGGGGGGTCGCCCTTATTCATTAGTCTCCTATTATGCCCCTAACATAGGTCAGATATAATTTTTCCGCTCTATGATAGACTCCCTGTCACCCCACTTTGAGGGGACCGTGATCCTGGGTGGGGACTCCAATACGGCTCTAGACCACTTGTTGGACAAATCAAGGCTAATTCGCTCACGTCTTCTACAGCCCCCAAAAAGGAGCCTTAAGCTTGCCAAACTCATTAACTCACTAGGTCTAGTTGATGTTTGGAGGGAATGTAACCCCAACTCGAGAGACTTTACCCATTATTCAGCTCCTCATAAATCCCTGGCCAGAATCGATCATATATTTTTGGGAGCC
Organism: Glandirana rugosa; assembly: GCA_018402905.1. Lineage (NCBI taxonomy): Eukaryota > Metazoa > Chordata > Amphibia > Anura > Ranidae > Glandirana > Glandirana rugosa. The sequence continues at coordinate 457,323 of BLSH010535103.1, forward strand.
TCCTCTATACCTCGGGTATCTAAATCGATCATTAGGGACTCCCCGCTCTCTGATCACTCTATGGTAGTTATGCACCTAAGGTCACTAGGGGATTCGGGGAATAGGTCCCAATGGAGACTGAAGGAGAATTTACTGAACAACCCAGTTCACTGTACTTTGATTCAGAAGGACCTTGAGGAATATTTTAGTCTGAATTCAGGCTCAGGGGTTTCCTTTGTGACGCTCTAGGCAGCTCACAAAGCAGTCATAAATAGAGTTGAGCGAACCCGAACTGTAAAGTTTGGGTCCATACCGAACTTTTGGGTGTCCGGGACCCGGACCTGAACCCAGACTTTTCAAAAAAAGTCCGGGTTCGGGTCCGGGGTTCTGGTAATTTAATAAAAGTTTTGAAAATTGCTGTAACAAAGTCCTGGAAAGTCCTAGAGGTCTGCAAAAGGAAGGAAAATTGGGGTAAGGGTCGGACAATTGCCCTACAAAGAAATGGGGATAGGGAAATAACTTAACCACTTCCTTACTGGGCACTTAAACCCCCCTCCTGCC
>BLSH010535103.1:473155-483184 GCA_018402905.1 Glandirana rugosa
AACAAGTTTTTGGTAACGGAAATGTGTCACTTACAGCAACAGCTGGCCCTGTAGGAGTAGGCAATGGTTTTTGAACAAGAATCTGTCCCTCTAAGCAACACCTGGAAACTCTCCCTTTAGAACGAGGAGATTATTTTTGAACAATAATGTGTCACTTACAGCAACAGCTGGCCCTGTAGGAGTAGGCAATGGTTTTTGAACAAGAATCTGTCCCTCTAAGCAACACCTGGAAACTCTCCCTTTTGAAGTAGGAGATGAAGATGATTTTTCAACAATAATGTGTCACTTACAGCAACAGCTGGCCCTATAGGAGTAGGCAATGGTTTTGGAACAAGAATCTGTCCATCTAAGTAGAAGCCTCTACCTAGTGCAGTCAGATCGCTCAAAGCAGCAGTATGTGAAATCTCAAATTACTCCCCCAATCTGATCGTTGTGTACGATCTCACAATCTGATCATTGTGTACGAACGTAACGATCGTTGCGTTAGACAGAGTTTAATCTGCAATCTCCAACTCTAAGCAGCAGTATTTAAAATCTCAAATTCCTCCAACAATCTGATCATTGAGCATGATCGTAGCGATTGTTGTTTTATGCAGAGTTTGATCAGCAACTCAAAGCAGCGGTATTTGAAATCTCAAATTCCTCCAACAATCTGATCGTTGAGCACGATCGTAGCGATCGTTGTTTTATGCAGAGTTTGATCTGCAACTCAAAGCAGCGGTATGTGAAATCTCTAATTTCTGCTAACTGTCCTCAGAGCAACAGCACAGCAGTAGTAAAGTAATCTATCTCAGGATGCAGGATCAGATGTTGTTAAAATGTCTCTAATCTCTCCCTGACGCCGTCAGCTACCTTTCCCTACAGCTAACCCAAGAGCATGTGACTGCAGCATCAAGTGACTCCAGCTTATATAGAGGCTGGGTCACATGATGCACTGGCCAATCACAGCCATGCCATTAGTAGGCATGGCTGTGATGGCTTCTAAGGGCACACCAGTGAAACTCTTGTTGATTGGCTGCCCTGCAGCTTCTCAACAGGTGGAGTAAGATAGCAGAACCCCGGACCGAAATGTCTGTGTTCGGGTCCGGGTCCCGGACACCCAAAAGTTCGGTACGGACCCGAACTTTACAGTCCGGGTTCGCTCAACACTAGTGAGGGACAGATTACTGTTCTAAAATCATCTCATAGTGCTATAGGGAGAGTTTCCTGCTGCTGGTGTGAGGAACAGATTATTGTTCTAAAATCATCTCATAGTGCTATAGGGAGAGGTTCCTGCTGCTGCTGCTGTGAGGGACAGATTACTGTTCTAAAATCATCTCATACTGCTATAGTGAGATGTTACTGCTGCTGGTGTGAGGGACAGATTATTGTTCTAAAACCATTTCATAGTGCTATATGGAGAGGTTCCTGCTGCTGCTGTAAGTGACAGATTACTGTTCTAAAATCATCTAATTCTGCTATAGGAAGAGGTTCCTGCTGCTGGTGTGAGGGACAGATTAGTGTTCTAAAATCATCTCATAGTACTATAGGGAGAAGTTCCTGCTGCTGCTGTGAGGGACAGATTACTGTTCTAAAATCATCTCATACTGCTATAGGGAGAGGTTCCTGTTGCTGGTGTGAGGGACAGATTATTGTTCTAAAACCATCTCATAGTGCTATATGGAGAGGTTCCTGCTGCTGCTGTGAGTGACAGATTACTGTTCTAAAATCATCTTATTCTGCTATAGGGAGAGGTTCCTGCTGCTGGTGTGAGTGACAGATTAGTGTTCTAAAATCATCTCATAGTACTATAGGGAGAAGTTCCTGCTGCTTCTGTGAGGGACAGATTACTGTTCTAAAATCACCTCATACTGCTATAGGGAGAGGTTCTTGTTGCTGGTGTGAGGGACAGATTACTGTTCTAAAATCATCTCATAGTGCTATAGGGAGATGTTCCTGCTGCTGGTGTGAGGGACAGATTACTGTGCTAAAATCATCTCATAGTGCTATAGAGAGAGGTTCCTGCTGCTGCTGTGAGGGACAGATTATTGTTCTAAAATCATCCCGGACACCCAAAAGTTTGGTACAGACCCGAACGATACAGTCCGGGTTCGCTCAACACTAGCTGGTGTGAGGAACAGATTATTGCTCTAAAATCATCTCATAGTGCTATAGAGAGAGGTTCCTGCTGCTGCTGTGAGGGACAGATTACTGTTCTAAAATCATCTCATACTGCTATAGGGAGAGGTTCCTGCTGCTGGTGTGAGGGACAGATTAGTGTTCTAAAATCATCTCATGCTGCTATAGGGAGAGGTTCCTGTTGCTGGTGTGAAGGACAGATTATTGTTCTAAAATCATCTCATAGTGCTATAGGGAGAGGCTCCTGCTCCTGCTGTGAGGGACAGATTACTGTTCTAAAATCATCTCAAACTGCTATAGGGAGAGGTTCCTGCTGCTGGTGTGAGGGATAGATTAGTGTTCTAAAATCATCTCATGCTGCTATAAGGAGAGGTTCCTGCTGCTGGTGTGAGGGACAGATTATTGTTCTAAAATCATCTCCTAGTGCTATAGGGAGAGGTTCCTGCTGCTGCTGTGAGGGACAGATTACTGTTCTGAAATCATCTCATTCTGCTATAGGAAGAGGTTGCCCGAACGTTATCCCGGACCCCGAACCCCATTGAAGTCAATGGGGACCCGAACGTTTATTCTGCACAAGGTACAGACAAGTCTTGTGGGATCCATGCCTGGTTCATTTTAATAAAGGTTAGCTTGTCCGCGTTGGCTGTGGACAGGCGGCTGCGCTTGTCTGTGATAACGCCCCCTGCCGTGCTAGTGCTAAACACACGTTCAGACAATACACTGGTTGCAGGGCAGGCCAGCACCTCCAAGGCATAAAGGGCAAGCTCAGGTCATGTGGCCAATTTGGAGACCCAGAAGTTGAATGGGGCAGACCCATCAGTCAGTACGTGTAGGCGTGTGCACACATACTCTTGCACCATGTTGTTGAAATGCGGCCTCCTGCTAAGGCGTTGTCTATCGGCTGGTGGTGCTGTTTGTTGTGGTGGGCTGCTGACAAAGCTTTGCCACATTTCGGCCATGCTAACCCTGCCTTCTGAGGTGCTGGCGGTGGCACAGCTGCGTTGGTGGCCTCTTCCTCCTCCTCCTCCTCTGCCTTCGCCTTGTGCTTCCACTGAGCCCCCGGTGTCATTTGGGAATGCCCTCAGCAGCGCCTCTACCAGTGTGCGCTTGTAGTCGCGCATCTTCCTCTCACGCTCCAGTGAGGGAATAAGGGACGGCACGTTGTCCTCGTAACGGGGATCCAGCAGGGTGGACACCCAGTAACCAGAAGAAGTCACAATGAGGGCAACTCGGCTGTCGTTGCACAGGCACTGCAGCATGCAGTCGGCCATGTGTGCCAGGCTGCCCACAGGCAAAGACAAGCTGTCCTCTGTGGGAGGTATATCATCTGTGTCCTCTGTATCCCCCCAGCCACGCTCCAGTGATGCCCACGAGCTGCGTTGGGTGCCACCCTGCAGCGATTCCTCCTCCTCCTCCTTATCTTCCTCGTCCTCCAGAACTGCGCCCCTCCGAGCCACTTGCGAATGACTGGCCTGATAACCGTGGATATGACCCCTCTTCCTCCTCCTCATCCTCCTGTGCCACATCCTCTTCCATCATGGCCCGAAGTGTTTTTCCAAGGAGACATAGAAGTGGGATAGTAACGCTGAGAACAGCATCATCGGCACTGGTCATGTTCGTGGAGTGGTCAAAACACCGCAATACGCTACACAGGTCTCGCATGGAGGCCCACTCTTTGGTGGTGAAGTGTTGCTGTTCCGCAGAGCGACTGACCCATGCGTGGAATGCCACGGGGAATGCCTTTGAGCTGCCTTTGGTGTGCTAGGTCCCTGGGTGCGGTGGGTAGTAGCAGGCCTACTGTCTAGGGGACGCTTGCTCCGATTTTGCAACCTGCTTCCTCTTTTGATGTGCTGGTGCCTCTGTGCGACCACCACCTTCCTCCAAACTGCACACATCACTCGCATGACCCTCATTCCATGTGGGGTCTAGGACCTCATCATCCTCCACATCATCTTCCACCCACCCTTCACCACTGCCCTCCTTGTCAGTCTGCACACTGAGGCAAGCTGCAGCAGTTGACACCTGTGTTTCGTCATCATCAGAGATGTGCTACGCTGGTGTTTCCATGTCCTCATCCTGCAACAGAAGTGGTTGGGCATCGTTGCACTCAATGTCTTCCACTTCTGGGGCAGCGCTATATGGATGGCCCACGGAAAGCACACCAGGAGAGTCATCAAAAAGCATAAGAGTCTCTTGCAGGACTTGGGGCTCAGAGTGCTTGGCTAATTTACAAGGGGCTGAGGTGAAAGACAGATGGCCATGGGGTTCAGGTGCCAACTCAGGCATTGTCAGCCACCGAGCCAGCAAACAGACGATGTGACAGCAACGCCACCATGTCCGTCACCGTCCCCAAGCATTTCCACATGGTCCCATGGAAGCTTACAGCTCTCCATCTCCCAAACACTGGAGAGAAAGATGAAGTACCCCCTACCCACCCGCGATCCCTGGCTCTGATTGCCAGCATTTCAAAATTCCTGGCCTTTGAAATGCTGTCAATCTGTCTGATGGACACAGACAGTTTTAAAAACCTGATGGCGGTGTCTGTCCCACAGTACGTGGTTCCCAGCCGCCACTACTTTTCCAGGCGAGCCATCACTTTCCTGCACAAACAAGTCAGGGACGAGATCAAGTGTGCCCTGCGCAATGCCATTTGTGGCAAGGACCACATAACCACTGATACGTGGACCAGTAAGCACGGGCAGGGACACTATATCTTGCTAACTGCACACTGGGCAAATGTAGTGGCGGGTGGGCCTGAAGTGGCTAGCCGTTTGGCGCATGTCCTTCTGCCACTGAGGATTGCAGAGCATTTCTCTTTGCCACCTGATGCCTCCTCCTCCTACTCCGCTTCCTCCTCCTCTACCACCTCCTCATCCGCTCAGCGTGACACCTTCACCACCAACATCAGCACATCCAGGGGGAAACTACAGTAGGCTGTTTTAAAACTGATATGTTTGGGAGATAAACCCCACACTGCGCAGAAGCTGTGGATGGGCATTGAACAACAGACCAATGAGTGGTTGTTGCCACTGAGCCTCAAGCGTGGCGAAATCTCGTAGCAGCTCTGGGCCTAGTGGGTTTGACACACATCCCTTACCTGGTGCATGTGCTGAATTTGGTGGTGCAGAAATTTCCAAAAAACTACCTGGATATGTCAGAGCAGCTGCAGAAAGTGTGGGCCATCTGTGCGCGCTTTCGGCGTTCTCACCCTGCTGCTGCTCGCCTGTCTGCGCTGCAGCAGAACTTCGGCCTTCCCGCTCACTGCCTCCTATGCGACGTGCCCACAAGGTGGAACTCCACCTTGCACATGCTGGAGAGACTGTGCGAGCAGCAGCAGGCAATAGTGGAGTTTCAGCTGCAACATGCACAGGTCAGTCGCTCTGCGGAACAGCACCACTTCACCACCAACGAGTGGGCCTCCATGCGAGACCTGTGTACCATATTACGGTGTTTCGTGTACTCCACCAACAAGGCTAGTGCCGATGAAGCTGTTCTCAGCGTTACTATCCCACTTCTATGTCTCCTTGAAAAAACACTTCAGGCGATGATGGAAGAGGATGCAGCACAGGAGGAAGAGGAGGAGGAAGAGGGGTCAGTTCCACGGTTATCAGGCCACTCATTCACAAGTTGCTCGGAGGGTGGGTTCCTGCACCAGCATAGGCCAAGTAAAAAATTTTCAAGCCAGGGCACAGTTATGGAGGATGACGAGGATGAGGATGATGATGAGGAGGAACCGTGCTCACAGCAGGGTGACACCCAACGCAGCTCGTGGGCATCACTGGAGCATGGCTGGAGGGATACGGAGGACACAGATGATACACCTCCCACAGAGGACAGCTTGTCCTTGCCTCTGGGCAGCCTGGCACACATGAACGACTACATGTTGCAGTGCCTGATCAATGACAGCCGAGTTGCCCACATTTTAATTTGTGCTGATTACTGGGTGGCCACCCTGCTGGATCCCCATTACAAGGACAACATGCCGTCCTTAATTCCCTCACTGGAGCGTGATTGGAAGATGCGCGACTACAAGCGCACGCTGGTAGACGCACTGCTGAGGGCATTCCCAAATGACACCGGGGGCTCAGTGGAAGCACAAGGTGAAGGAAGAGGAAGAAGTCGCCAACGCAGCGGTGGCACCACCAGCACCTCAGAAGGCAGGGTTAGCATGGCTGAAATGTGGAAAAGCTTTGTAAGCAGCCCGCCGCAACAAACAGCACCACTAGCTGATAGGCAATGTCTTAGCAGGAGGCAGCATTTCAGCAACATGGTGGAACAGTATGTGTGCACATGCCTACACATACTGACTGATGGGTCTGCCCCATTCAACTTCTGGGTCTCCAAATTGGGCACATGGCCTGAGCTTGCCCTTTATGCCTTGGAGGTGCTGGCCTGCCCTGCAGCAAGTGTATTGTCTGAACGTGTGTTTAGCACAACAGGGGGCGTTATCACAGACAAGCGCAGCCGCCTGTCCACAGCCAATGTGGACAAGCTAACGTTTATTAAAATGAACCAGGCATGGATCCCACAAGACTTGTCTGTACCTTGTGCAGAATAGACATTTAGACCGGCCTCACACAGCCATTGGTATACTTGTTTTTTTTAATATGTCTCAATATTTTGGGACACTTGCCTTAACCAATAAAGGATCAGAAGGATTTCCCATGTTAGGACCAGAGAACGTTTTGCGATTCGGCACTGCGTCGCTTTAACTGACAATTGCACGGTCGTGCGACGTTGTACCCAAACGAAATTTGCGTCCCTTTTTTTCACAAATAGAGCTTTCTTTTGATGGTATTTGATCGCCTCTGCGTCATTTCTTATCACCGCTATAAACAAAAAAAGAGCGACAATTTTTAAAAAAAAAACAATATTTCCTACTTTTTGCTAAAATACATATAAAAAAAATTTATAAAAAAACAAATGTATTCATCGGTTTTGGCCAATTTATATTCTTCTTCATATTTTTGGTAAAAAAAATTGCAATTGCCGTTTATTGATTGGTTTGCGCAAAAGCTGCCGCGTTTACAAACCATGAGAATTTATTCCTGGCGTTTTTACAATTTTTTTTTTTTACTAGTAATGGCGGCGATCTGCGATTTTTATCGGGACTGTGATATTGGGACAGACATGTCGGACATTTTTGACACGTTTTGGGACCGTTTTATACAGCAATCAGAAATTAAAATACCCACTGATTATTGTATCAATGTCATTGGCAGTGAAGGGGTTAAACTGGGGGGCGTTCTAGGGGTTAACTGTGTTCCCTGTGTGTGTTATAACTGTATGGGGGCTGGGCTGGCAGGGGCACTAGAGATCTAACTGAGGGAACAGTAGATCTCTGACATGCCGCCTGTCAGAGCGGGGAACTGCCGTGTTTACATCAGTGGTTCCCCATTCTGGCTCTGTCATAGCTCATCATGAGTTGCCAACGGACATAGAGTTCACCCGACCCACGGCCCCACTCAGAGAGCATGTGGCAGGCACATGCACTAAAGTGACGACTATAAGATGCGATTCGCAGGACAGAGCAATGCTGTTGCAGCTTATAGTCGCACAACGGTCGGCAAGTGGTTAAAAGGGATTTCTTTATGGACTTGCCTTCTGTATAACTTAGAGGAAGATGGGTCCAAAGTGCTATTCATAGGAATCAAATGTGCTGTTGCTGAGGACTACAGTGTTTGTGTCACATGCAAGGCATCCAATTAGCCAGGAGACAGGTGATGTGTCAAAGGTGACAGTCACTCTGGTAGTGGAGGGGGTTAAGTGTTCGGCACCTCCACTAGCAGCCGGTTCTCCAATCTTTGGAACCAGACCAGCGGCACAGAGTGCCTAAGGACCCAGTCCCTAAATGCTACACACCTGGGAAGTGGTGTCCTTTATTAGATAGTGTGTCTGAAGTGTCATCAGTGTAATGGAGTCAGCCACGGATTACAACAAGTTAACAGTGCAGTTGCAGCTCGGGAGATCTGGCTTAATGTTGACTGTCACATGACCGCAGCTCCCTGTCTTGGTTCTAGGCATTAGTGAGTGCAGTTCCACTTGTCCCCACAAGGGCATCTAAGCCCAACCCATAAACTGTCAGGAGATAGTTATGCAGTAAGCTGCATGGGGAACAGGCCACAGAATTGTGATAGGCAAGAATCATTGAGAGGTCTATGAATCACTAAGAAAGTGCAGGCTTGAGAAGGAGACCTAGAACATTGCAGGATTACTTTCACCTGACCTCACCCAGAAGCTTATCAGAATCACAGAGACAAGGACAATGTGGCTTGTACCCATCATCTACCACCATCCAGTTAAAGGCACTGTGGCCTACTGTACCTTCAATCTGTCTGGATCCAGTGTACAGGAGTGTCCATCAGGGGACAGGCTGCCAACAGGAGTTATAGGGCCCCAATGTAGGTAGACTGTAGTTAATCTTTCACTGGCCAGTGGTTAAGTCAGAGCCTGAGAGTAATAGATAGGCCATTCAGTTACTTGTATGCTGTGCTGTCATTTATCCTACCTGGGAATTGCTAGTGCTAATGCTTGACATTGTGCATTTGTTGTTGTATTTGTTTAACTGAACTGCCTTCTCCTTGAGTGTTTCTACTTCGGTAAAGCCCATTCAGTTGTCACTGTTGTGTTGTGATTGCAAGGCATAGGTAAAAATGTAGAACCTCATTGGAAATGGTAGTAGAACCCAAACACATCCAGTGGTTGGGTTTCTGATGGTATGGTTTCTGATATGAACCTAACTTGCATCGTTAGCAATGTGTTAAAAAACTTAAAATCTCAAAGTGATTGCAAACGAAACATTCAATCTGCTGAAAGCTCCCCCCTCCCCTCCTCCTTTGCATACAATGAATAAATATACTTTATTTTGTTGACATTTGATTGCCTGAAGCATATAGGACATATACAAAGTTTGAGTAAAGTAAACATTCTTTCCTCATTCCTTTTCATGCAAAAAGTAATGTCCATTCACTACAAAATGAAATCATCTTGTTCAAATTAAACAAAACAAGGTTAATACTGCTCAAATCTACTTCCACCACTACTACAACTAAAACTGAGATTTAGCACTTGCTATTATTGAGTGAGACAAGATGGCAGTTGTGCAGAGAATGATACATATTTAAATGGTAAACATGGACCAACAATGAGTTAAGATATGCTTAGAGGTAAACGCTATAAGCAGTGGTAGGATGCATTTTATTTTATTTCTTTCAATGGTAAACCCTTGATTGGGACAAGGGGTAGGACTGTATAGCGATTGTAAATGTTACTTTATATATGACTGTCACGGTTAAGAACCCTTGCTTTAACCACTTAACAACCGCCCTATAGACAAATGACGTCTACAGAGCGGTTGCTTAATTCTGGGAGGACGTCTATTGACGGGGGACTGATCACGGATCGTGGTGAATGGCCGCTGTGAGCGGCCTTTTACCACGTGATCGCGCTGTCAAATGATGGCGTGATCACATGTAAACAAGCCGGCAGAAGCGCCGGCTTTTCTCTCCTCTCTGCACCGATCGGTGCAGTGTGAGAGGAGAGAGGAGATGCTGCAGCGCTGTGGGCGATGTGTAATGCCCACAGCGCTGCCTAGTGACAGTTGGCAACCACAACCATCCATACACTACTCACCCAGCCATCCACCACCCACCCAGCGATCATCACCCAACCATCCACCCCCCACCCATCCTCACCCAATCCATCCTCACCAACCCACCCATCCATCCATCCATGCTCACCCATCCAGCCATCCATGCTCATCCACCCAGCCGTGCTCACCCATCCATCCATCCATGCTCACCTACCCAGCTGTGCTCAACCATCCATCCATCCGTGCTCCCCCATCCATCCATGCTCACCCATCCATCCATCCATGCTCACCCAGCCATCCATCCATGCTCACCCAGCCAT
>BLSH010535103.1:485180-500595 GCA_018402905.1 Glandirana rugosa
CTCTGTATCACTCAGAAAACTTGTGTGTCGTATAAGACGATGAGGAGTACAGTGCCCACCTGTGCCACTACAGTGCCCATCCGTGCCACTGTACTGCTCATCCGTGCCAATACCCTGCCCATCTGTGCCACTACAGTGCCTATATATGCCACCACAGTTCCTCACAATAGTGTAAAAAGTAGTCAAATTCGATTCAAAACGTATGCCGCTAGAATACCTGATGGTGCTCCCTGCATGTTGGGCATCTGTATGTGGTCAGGCTGTGTAAAAGTGTCACACATGTGGTATCGCCATACTCGGGAGGAGTAGCAGAATATGCTGTGTGTTCAAAAGACTCACTATGTCTCCTAGAATATACGTTGGGGTGTTAGCTTTCCAAAATGGGGTCATTTTTTGGGCGTTTCCATTGGCCTGGTGCTCCAGTGCAAGAGGTAGTCAAGAAATTATATGTGTAATTTATGCTCCTAGAACGCCTGACGTTGTTCCCTACATGTTGGGCATCTGTATGTGGTCAGGCTGTGTAAAAGTGTCACACATGTGGTATCGCCATACTCGGGAGGAGTAGCAGAATATATTTTGGGGTGTCATTTTTGCTATGTACATGCTGTGTGCTAGAAATATTGTATGAATGGACAACTTTGTGTAAAAAAAAAAATGTTTTCATTTTCTTTCCACATTTTCCAAAAACTTGTGGAAAAAATGACATGTTCAAAAGACTCACTATGTCTCCTAGAATATATGTTGGGGTGTTAGCTTTCCAAAATGGGGTCATTTTTTGGGCGTTTCCATTGGCCTGGTGCTCCAGTGCAAGAGGTAGTCAAGAAATTATATGTGTAATTTATGCTCCTAGAACGCCTGATGTTGCTCCCTGCATGTTGGGTCTCTGTATGTGGCCAGGCTGTGTAAAAGTGTCACACATGTGGTATCGCCATACTCGGGAGGAGTAGTAGAATGTATTTTGGGGTGTAATTTGTGGTATGCATATGCTGGGTGTGAGAAATAACCTGTTAACATATGACAATTTTGGGGAAAAAAAATTCATTTTGCAAAGAATTGTGGGAAAAAAATTACAACTTCAAAAAATTCACCATGCCTCTTACTAAATACCTTGGAATGTCTACTTTCCAAGAAGGGGTAATTTGGGGGGTATTTGTACTTTCCTGGCTTGTTAGGGTCAGGAAAGTACAAATGAGATAGGCCGTCAGTAAATCAAGTGTGATCAATATTCAGTGATTGGCACCATAGCTTGTAGACTCTATAACTTTCACAAAGACCAAATAATATACACTAATTGTTTTTTTTTACCAAAGATAGGTAGCAGTATAAATTTTGGCCAAAATTTGTGAAGAAAAATTACTAATTTGCAAAATTTTATAACAGAAACGAAGAAAAATTCATTTTTTTTACAACATTTTCGGTCTTTTTTTAATTATAGCGCAATAAATAAAAAACCCAGCGATGATTAAATACCACCAAAAGAAAGCTCTATTTGTGTGAAAAAAAGGACGCAAATTTCATATGGGTACAGTGTTGCATGACTGAGTAATTGTCATTCAAAGTGTGAGAGCGCTGAAAGCTGAAAATTGGTCTGGTTGTTAAGGGGGTTTAAGTGCCCAGTGGTCAAGTGGTTAAGGAAATCTCACATAACCAGAATAAATATACATTTAACAGCACTTAACAATCACTTGATTTAACATAACTGACTGAACTATTAACTACTAGCCCTAGGTTCAAAATAACCATTACAAAATTTCTACAGACCCACAATTATTGTGGGAGTTACATTAGCTTGCAACCTAGCTAAACTCTCAGCATCCTACTGATGCTAAGACTGTACACTGCACATGCAATGCAGTCTACACAAAATTGATAGAAAAAAATGTTTTTGGGTAGGACAGACATGCAATGTCTCATCTATCAAAACACTAACCAACTTTTTTCTTACACAGTTTTACTTTTATGTATAATACTTCTTTGTTAGCAAAGAGTTTTTCATTGTAGCAACTGCAAACAATGTCATTATTTTCACTGATTTTTAAGCAAACTTTAATAAAGAAGAGTTTCATTAGCAACATTAAAACAAATCAAAGATAAAATAGCAATCAGAGTGGCAGTGCGTTTGAAAAACACCTTTTCTTCTCAAGACTGTTGTAAAAAAGCATTTTAATTAGCCAAATATTCAGAAATTTTAGCTTTAGTAGAAACACACTTGAGAAATAAAATGCCTGAAAATGATATTTTGGCAAGGCATGATCACTGAAACCATAATGACTTTCTCAAGTCTCTTCTTTTCAAGGGTCACACATTACAAAGTAAATAACTTTATCCAGGAAATTACTGAATAAAGTGTCAACATTTAATGCATGGAGACAGTCTGGGTGTCTTTGGAGATACCCCTGGTAATTATTAGAATAGCAATTAAGAGCAGATCACTTTACTAGACTCGACAGTTGTGCTCCAATTAAACTTTGTTGGATTTGCAATACCTTATATATTAAATATCACTGCAGTCTTCTGAGGCAGAAGAATATTTGAATTACAAATACTGCAGGTTATTTAAGAATGCTAGTAAAAATTGTGTATACATATTAGAAATATATTTTATTCATTTTTAACATATACAGTATAAGATGAACAAACTGTGTCTGTTATCCTGACTTATAAGCTTGTGATAATAAATGTGCTTAAACAGGTGAATTTCAGAGATGATTAGAATAAAACATTTGTTTTTAATGAATGCCATGTTTTATTAATTTGACAGTTTGCAGACAATTTCTGGAAAAAGGGACATTTTTTGTCTCTGTTCATAAATATACAGACTACATTTAAATATTTCACTAGACATCATCAATAAATCTATGTCAGTCCTTACAAAAATATAAACATTTTCAGTGGGCGATTTTCAGACACCTATCTAACTCCTGGTCAAAAATGAATTTCATCATAAGGAAAGTCACAAATATGATATGCCTGATGAGGGACTACCCTAGACCTTATGGTGCGGTAGTGTCAAGTACTTAAATCAAAATACAGTATAACAAATTCCCTGCATTACATACAAACTTCAGTATTTGGGCTTTTTTGAAACAAACAGTGAGGGAGATTGAACAGCTCTAACTGAAGGAAATACCGACTCTGAATTTAGGCCACTCGCAATGTGACAGTATGGTTAAGAATGTGCAAAAACAGTTTGTGGATATACTACAGAAAAGCCTTAATGAGGCGGAAATTGATAAAGCTATATTTGAATAGTTGGATGTAAAGTATGCCAAAGACACACAGAAATGTCACTAAATGACAAGAGTAGCCAATAATCTTGGGGATTGGTTTGCAAATGAACCTGGCAAGTAGGGATGGGCCAAACACCCCAGTTCTAACCCGAATGGCGAACCCCATTGAAGTCTATGGGAGCCGAACAGGAAAAATCAAAAGTGCCCATTTTGAAGGCTTATATGCAAGTAATTGGCCATAAAAGGGTTATGGAGATCTGGGTACTGCCCTGGAGGAGATGTATCAATACATTTTTTTTTAAAAAGTAGTTTTTTCAGGAGCAGTGATTTTATTTATGCTCAAAGTGCAACAATAAAAATAAAAAAATCCTTTAAATATAGTGCCTGGGGTGTCCCCTTAATGTGCCTGTAAAGTGGCACATCTGTAGCATGCATAAAACATGCTACAGCAAAAATGAAATTTCTAAAGAAAAAAACTAACCAATCTTATTTAAAATGACTCACGGTTTCAATTGTCGGCACCCAGCTATTGAAACAATAAAGAAAAAAATGACATAGACCCCCACCCCAGTCTATACCAGGCCCTTTTGGTCTGGTATGGATTTTAAGGGGAACCCCATGCCGATTTTTTTTTTTTAAAAATGGCGTAGGGTCCCCCCAAAATCTATACCAGACCCTTATCTGAGCATGCAGCCCGGCGGGTCAGGAAAGGGGAGGCAACAAGCAAGTGCCCCCTCTCCTGAACCGTACCAGGCCACGTGCACTCAACATGGGGGGTGCTTTGGGACGGGGGGCTCTGTTGATGGGGACAAGGGCCTCTTCCCAACAACCCTGGGCTGCGGTTGTCAAGGTCTGCGGGCAGGGCCTTATCAGAATCTGGAAGCCCCCTTTAACAAGGGGGGGCCAGATCAGGGCCCCCCATGTGAATGGGTATCTGGTGCATCATACCTCTACCCATTCACCAAAAAGTGTTGAAAAGTAATAACCACAAGAAACAGTTTTTGACAGGTTCTTTATTAAGAAAAAGAAATAAAAACATAGTGTCCTTCGATGTATATCCATCCATCAATCACGATGCCCGCTGGACCCGAAAAAAAATAAAAATGCTCTGCCTTATGGAAGGCCTCCTGCCATATGCCCGCTCTGTGCTTTGACATTTCTTATATAGGCAAGGGGCGGGGCCACCCGGCTATGTCACCCGGGGGTACCACCCCTTCTGACATCACGTGATGTCATATGATGTCAGAAGGGGCCGTGCCACCGGATGACGTAGCTGGGTGGCCCCGCTCCTTGCCTATATAAGAACTGACAAAGCAGGCATATGGCAGGTAGTCTCCCAGAAGGTGGAAAGTTTTTAGTTTTTTCCGGCAGGCAATGTGATTGATGATGGATATACACCGAGGGACACTATTTAAAAAAAACATCCCTCAATGTATATCCATCGTCAATCACGTCACTTGCCGGACCTGAAAAATAAAAAAAAACAAAAACACTCCACCTCCTGGGAGGCTACCCGCCATGTGTCCACTCTGCTCTTTGACAGTTCTTATATAGCCAAGGAGCCGGGCCACCCAGCTATGTCAACCGGTGGCACCGCCCCTTCTGACATCATATGGTTCCACCAGGTGATGAAGCCAGGTGGCTCGCCCCTTGCCTATATAAGAACAGTCAAAGCGCAGAGCAGGCATGTGGTGGGAGGCCTCCCAAGAGGTGGAGCATTTTTATTTTTTTATTTTTGTCGGGTCCAGTGGGCATCATGATTGATGATAGATATACATCGAGGGGCATTTTTTTTTTTTTTTTTAATAAAGAAATTGTCAAAAACAGTTTTTTGTGGTAATTACTTTTTGACACTTTTTTGGTAAATGGGTACCCATTTACATGGGGGCATTATCTGGGGGCCCCTTGTTTGAGGGGCTTCCAGATTCTGATAAGACACCTGCCCACAGACCCTGACATCAACAGCCAGGGTTGTTGGGAAGAGGCCCTTGTCCCAAACAACATGAGGACAAGGTGCTTTGGGGTGGGGAGCAGAGCCCCCCATCCCAAAGCACCCACCCTCCTTGTTGAGGGCATGTGGCCTGGTATGGTTTGGGAGAGGGGGATGCTCACTCATCCCCTCCCCTTTCCTGACCTACCAGGTTGCATGCTCGGATAAGGACCTGGTATGGACTGGGGGGGACCCCATGCCATTTTTTTTTATTTTTTTACTGGCATATTTCTTTTTTATTCAGCTGCCAGTGGGGAGACTCATTGACAGCTGATGACTCATCTGTTGTTAAGGACACTGCGGCCAGCTTCCCGGCCCTGGTCCTTACCAGCCAGTATACACAGCCCCCTTATTGGGCAAAGCTTTGCCCATTCAGGGTGCAGCATGCACTATGCAGTGCTCAGTGCATTGCAGGGTGTTCATCGGAGTGAACACTTGCCGAACACTCTGCAAATTCGGGTGTTCGGTGAATGGCTGAACATGGAAAGTTTAGCCCAAGCTCATGCTCAGGCTGAACCATTCGCCCATTCCTAAGTTCAAGCTGTCTGGTTGAAAACCACCAAAAACAATATGTCAGTAGTCATTTAAGGCACTAGAACAAGAGAAGTTTGGGACTTTACCTGAGACGTGGAAACATCTCCATGTCGGGTGCATTGGCGAAAAGCAAGGGTTGGGACTTTGAGTGAGGCATGTGGTGAGCAGCTGGACAGATAATAAACAATATATATGGATATCAAAAATATGTTTATTCTCCCATATAAATGCATAGTAGAACATTTATCCAAAAGGTACATAGTATCTTGTTTCTTGGAGAGAATACATATCAATGGCCCATTACAGGCCATATGGATACTTGTTAACATAGCTAATACATACAGTAAAAGACCACGTTCCATAGTAAAATTCATAAAAAGATAGAATACTGTAAAAAATACCATACAATGATACTGAGAAAGGGTATGATGTGCCTCAGCAGAGGTCCGATGATAAGACCATCCTCCATAAAAAAGTATTAGGTAGTAAGGGTATAGGGCATAACATGCCATAAAATATATTGGTAATGCATCCATGTATAAACCGACACGTTTCTGTGGGGAATACCACTTCTTCAGGGGCGGATGCAGTAACTGTCTAAGGAAAAAGACATAAATAGTATTGTAAATGTATATCATTGACAAGAAAAGGGGGAGGGGGATTCCTATGATACACCCAGATGTAAGGAAAAAATTACTGATGGGGACAACATGTCCCGGTACTTACATAGAGCCTAATGTATAAGGCACCTAAACTGGAAGGAACAACCAGGGCTGGCAATAGCATCCACATCGGAAACTGAGGCAGGGGCACGCAGATGGCTGGAGATACAAAGGCAATCCCAAGGGTAGCAGTCCCGCAATGGAAGTGAATGTGGTACCAATGTTCTGTATAAGATGTATGAAGGTAATATGTGTAAATGGTGATGATAGGTAGTGAAGTGGAGGCAAAGAAACAAGAGAAAAGGGGAAAAAAGGAAAGAAAAGAAAAGGAAGAAAGAAAGATGGAGAGGGAGATGAATGGGGAAAGGAGAAAAGAAAAGGAAAACACTGTGTAAAGGTTGTGAGATATTGAGGTAAAACCCAGATTGAGGAGATAAGGAAAAGTGGTGAATAGAGAAAACAATCCAGTGAAGGGAGGCTCATGTGCAGACTTGCAAATGTTCAAACCACAGAGGCAGCCACAAAGGTGACTATTCCTATTAGTGAATATATATATATATATATATATATATATATAAATGCTGTACTTCCAATGAATGATAGGTGGTCATTGCTGCCAAATCCTAAGGTCAAGTGCATGGGTCTGCTGCCACAAGAAAAAGACTGATGCTAATGGGAGCCATATATGCCACCAGTCTGTCCAGCTGTTTATTATCTGTCCAGTTGCTCACCACATGCCTCACTCAAAGTCCCAACCCTTGCTTTTCGCCAATGCACTCGGGATGGAGACGTTTCCACGTCTCATGTAAAGTCCCAAACTTTTGTTCTGGTGCCACAAATGACTACCGACATATGGTTTTAGGTGGTTTTCAACCGGACAGCTTGCACTTAGGAATAGGCGAATGGTTCAGCCTGAGCATGAGCTTGGGCTGAACATTTGCATGTTCAGCCATTCGCCGAACACCCGAATTTGCAGGGTGTTCTCCAGGTGTTCACCCCGACGAACACCCTGCAATGCACTGAGCATTGCATAGTGCATGCTGCACTCTGAGTGGGCAAAGCTTTGCCCAATAAGGGGGCTGTGTACACTGGCTGTTAAGGACCCGGGCCGGGAAGCTGGCCGCAGCGTCCTTAACAACTGATGAGTCATCAGCTGCCAATGAGTTTCCCCGCTGGCAGCTGAATAAAAAAGAAATGTGCCAGTAAAAAAAGAAAAAGAAAAAATGGCATGGGGTCCCCCCAGTCAATACCAGGTCCTTATCCGAGCATGCAACCTGGCAGGTCAGGAAAGGGGAGGGGATGAGTGAGCATCCCCCCTCCCAAACCATATCAGGCCACATGCCCTCAACAAGTAGGGTGGGTGCTTTGGGGTGGGGGGCTCTGCCCCCCACCCCAAAGCACCTTGTCCTCATGTTGTTTTCGACAAAGGCCTCTTCCAAACAACCCTGGGCTGTTGTTGTCAGGGTCTGTGGGCAGGAGTCTTATCAGAATCTGGTAGCCCCTCAAACAAGGGGCCCCCAAATAACGCCCCCCATGTGAATGGGTACATCATACCCCTACCCATTTACCAAAAAAGTGTCAAAAAGTAATTACCACAAGAAACAGATTTTGACAAGTTCTTTTTAAAAAAAATAACAAAATAATGCCCCTCAATGTATATCCATCATCAATAATGATGCCCACTGGACCCAACAAAAATAAAAAAGTAATTTTTTCCTTACATCTGGGTGTATCATGGGAATCCCCCCCCCCCTTTCTTGTAAATTATATACATTTACAATACTTTTTATGTCTTTTTCTTTAGACAGTTACTGCATCCGCCCATGAAGAAGTGGTATTCCCCACAGAAACGCGTCGGGATATACATGGATGCACTACCAATATATTTTATGGCATGTTATGCCCTATACCCTTACTACCTAATACTTTTTTATGGAGCAGAGGACCTCTGCTGAGACACATCATAACATTACTCAGTATCATTGTATGGTATTTTTTACAGTTCTGTGCCCTGTGCCCACCCTTTTTTGAAGCCAATTCGAGCCTCATGCTCTAATCATGTGCCTAAAAAAACCCCATTGAAATCGATGTGTTCATCACCCTGCATGTAGTTTAGGAGACAGGTGCATGGATTAGGAGGGCGAAGCCCCTGTGCCCCTTATGGATGAGCCGCCATTGAAATTACATGAAGCTCTGAGGTGCAAGTGCTTTTTGTAACTTTAAGGCCTCTAATTATTTTGAACAACAAATGCCAATGATATGGAATGCCACAAGATTATATACTGTTATATACAAGGATCCAGTGTGAACAGGATATTTTTCACAAGTCCTTACCATTCAGTTTTGTTAGACTATCTTTCTATCTAAATATCATATGGATATCTAACACTGCACTCCAATATATATTAGACATGTGCACTGGTGAAAAATTAGTCTTCGTTTCATTCAGGTTTTTTTTCGTTTTTCGGGTCATTCGTTATGATCGCAATTCGTAAATTTGTAGATTCAGAAATTCGAAAAATTGAAAATTCAAAAATTTGTAAATTTTTTGGGGCGTGGCCGGCAGGAGAGCTTGATGGCTGCCTGAAGAAAGAGCTCCGTCCAAAAATCCTCTTTACTAGCGTCCTTCAGCAGCTTAAAGCACTGAATTCCACCCGATCAGAGAGGAGATTGTGCCCTACATCCAGCGGGACACATGTCACTTAAGAGGAAAGAGGAGAGACATCCGAACAAGTTAACGGCCTACATGTTCCAGCCACGGCGCGGCCGAGACAGTGATTCAGCAGGCTGGATTTTCACAAAGCCGGGATCGGCTCCCCGAACGAATCAAAAGGTAGCGGCAGAGCGGAACGATCGTCACACGGCACAGAACGAAGGGAACGACCCTTGATTCTCACCACCAGGCACTCCAATATCTACAAGTCCAGCAAAAGCAAAAATGCGCATGGACAACACAGCTACAAGTGAGGAGGTAAGCCATTTGTCTTCCTTCATCCCTATTTTGCACGATCAACCCACACTTCCTGATCCAATTGCGACCTTCCCTACCATGGGGCAACCAGTGCTCAACAACACATTAAAGGACATGTTCATGTCCCTCAGGAGCTTTATCCAAGCAGACATGTTCTCTATAATGCACAAAATACATAGAGATGTGGAGGTACTGGACAACAAGGTCACACATATGGAGACTAACATCAGAGACATCACTCACACAGTGAATGATATCATTGATGCACAGGAGGACCAGTCCCAAGACACCAAATGGCTGAAAGATAAAATAGCGGATATAGAGGACAGATCGAGAAGGAACAACGTCAAGTTGCGAGGTGTTCCGGAAACAATCCAACCGACAGACCTGGCCTCATATGCCAGAGGTCTAATTAAAACCCTTCTTCCAGACACCAAAAACATTGAACTGGTGATTGATCGGATACATAGACTCCCTAAACCGGCCTTCCTACCAGACCCAGTCCCTAGAGATGTGATACTCCGTATTCATTTCTATCACATTAACCACTTCCTTACTGGGCACTTAAACCCCCCTCCTGCCCAGACCAATTTTCAGGTTTCAGCGCTGTCGCATTTTGAATGACAATTGCGCGGTCGTGCGACGTTGTACCCAAATAAAATTGATGTCCTTTTTCCCCCACAAATAGAGCTTTCTTTTGGTGGTATTTGATCACCTCTGCGGTTTTTATTTTTTGCGCTATGAACAAAACCAAGAGCGACAATTTTGAAAAAAGAACAATATTTTTTACTTTTTGCTCTAATAAATATCCCAAAATAAAAAAAAAAAAATTATTTATTGGGTTTGGCCGATTTATATTCTTCTACATATTTTTGGTAAAAAAAAAATCGCAATCAGCGTTTATTGATTGGTTTGCGCAAAAGTTATTGCGTCTACAAACTATGGGAATTGATTTATGGCGTTTTTATTATTATTATTTTTTTTACTAGTAATGGCGGCGATCTGCGATTTTTATCGGGACTTTGATATCCGGGCGGACATGTCGGTCATTTTTGACACTTTTTTGGGACCAATGACATTTATTCAGCGATCAGAAATTTAAATGTCCACTGATTACTGTATAAATGTCATTGGCAGTGAAGGGGTTAACCAGCAGGGGGCAGTGAAGGGGTTAACAATGTTCCCTGGGTGTGTTCTAACTGTGGGGGGGCAGGGCTGGCCGGGACATAACAGATCTAACTGATCCCAGTGACAGGGATCAGTAGATCTGTTTGTCCCCTGTCACAGAACGGGGAACCGCCGTGTTTACATCGGCGGTTCCCCGTTCTACTGCTCTGTAAGGCGATCGCGGGTCAGGAGCGGACATCGAGTCCGCCCGACCCGCGGGCACGCCCACGCAGTGTGTGGCGGCGGCGCGCGCCGCCGCCGCCGCCCAGTGCGCGCAGGGGACGTGTAAAGGGGCGGACGTCCATGGACGTCCACCCAGATTTTCAGGTTCGCGCTGTTGACGTCTTTTGTCAATAGCGCGGACCTGTACAGGTTAAAGATCAACTGATGCAAAAAGCAAAAGCTCTAGGTTTCCTCCTGGACCCGTACAATCAGATCCAACTATATGCCGACCTCTCTCAACACACGCTCAGCCGCAGAAGACAGCTCAACACTATAACAAAGACCCTTCGGAACAATCACATCCAATACCAATGGATCACTCCCTCCAAAATCTCCATCACTCACAACTGTGCTAAACATGTGATCTCCTCCATGCAAGCCGGATTGCAAAAACTACAAGAATGGGGAATCATACCAGATACACCGAACAACACAGCGATGGATCTTAGCAACACAGACCCCACGCATCGGTAATCCCTGCACCACTAGCAATCTTAATAACTTTGAGCAAGATCAGATTCAGATTGGGTTCGCCGGACACTTGGCCGTAAGAACTCTTATATACCCCTAACCAGTATTCCGTGGCACTTAGAGTGCATATCCACAGGAATTGTTGCTCATTTACTTTTGTTTAGTTTGTGTTATCTACCCTTGTTTATTTTTTTCTTTTGGAACTCTATCCTTCTCTTCATTGGATAGGTTGTGTACCCATGCCCGCACTGGACTTCACTTAACAGTGAACTGATTTCGTTTGACACTAGCAAACAAAAGCTTCCTTCATCCTATACCTTGGAGTATAGCAACTCCCTCGACAACTAATAATGGTTAAGATACTGTCAGTAAATGCAAACGGATTGAACCACCCTTCAAAACGCGCTGCTTTATGGAAACTAGCACTACAAACCAACAGCGAAATTCTCGGTGTACAAGAGACACATTTTTGCAAGGACAAACCGCCTAAATGTTCCTCCCGAGATTACCCCATTATGTTCACAGCCAATGCGCACCAGAAGAAGAATGGAGTAATGTTAGCCTTTAAAGACTCCTTATCCTTCCAAGTCGATACTTGCATAAGCGACTAGGATGGTCGCTACTTAATAGTAACAGGCACAATTAATCAGGAATGGTACACGATAGTCAATGTCTACGCGCCCAACTCTCATTAACTCTGGTTTACCCATAAAATACACAAAAAAGTGGCCCAAATTCAGAAAGGAGCACTAATCTGGTGCGGAGATTTTAACGCCACCCCAGACCCGGATCTCGATTCAACAAGCGCATCCAATCGCAGGAGGACAGCTCTAAACCCATTACTTCACAAACTAGGCCTTTATGATGTCTGGCGTTGCCAGCATGCTGAAGAAAAAGACTTTACGTTCCTCTCACCACGCTTCAACACTTACTCCAGGATTGACTTATTCCTCACCGACCAACGAACCATACAGAGAGTGTCATCCTCCCAAATACTTACATCTTCATGGACTGACCACTCACCCATCACTATAGGGACTCACCCAAGCAGGCAGTCTACCCCAACTTGGAAATTGAACACGCATCTCCTGCAAAATAAAGAATTTGCAGCATCTTTAGCGGACAACTTAAGTACTTTCTTTAAGGAGAATGCAGGCTCTGTACAGAATTTCCACACCATCTGGGCCTCACATAAGGCCTATATTAGAGGCATCTGTATCCAGAGAAGTATCAGGGAAAAGAGGCAAAGGAGGCAGCAAATCACTAAACTGCTTGATAATATTCAACAAGCAGACAATAAGAATAAACAGAACCCCTCGGAAATACTCAAATCTACAATTTTTCGGCTAAGAATGGAGCTTAGGGCTCTATTTTTAGACAGCTATGACAAATCTCAACAGAAATTCAAAATGCAAGCGTACGCATGTAATAACAAACCAGGCAAAACCATGGCCCATCTTATCAAGGGTCCCAGGCTTAAGACACGTATCCCTTATTTACTTTGAGGCACCACTAATCAAAAAACCTACGACCCCCAGGAAATAGCCAACGCATTAATTGAATACTATCATTCAATATATAACCTAGCTGAAGACAGTAGTACGCCCCAACCCAGCTTTGAAAACATTCAGGCGTTCTTAGAATCTATAAAACTACCCAAATTGACCAAAGAACAAATATCAGCCCTCTATACCCCCTTCTCAAATGCAGAAATCGAATCTGCTATCCACAAACTGCCCCTAAATAAAGCTCCAGGTCCAGACGGACTGGTTGGAGAATATTATAAAAAGTTCAGCTCTATTCTTAAACATCATCTAACAACTCTCTTCAATGAAGCTGCCTCCTCGGCCTCTTTCCCTTCTGAAATGCTAAGGGTGACTATTATAACCTTGCCGAAGCCAGGGAAAGAACCAACCACCCCACAAAATTTCCGCCCTATTTCTCTCCTCAACCATGACACCAAGCTATATGCCAAAGTAATTGCGTCAAGACTAATCGATCTCCTTTCCACTCTGATTCACCCCGATCAATCAGGTTTTATCAAAGGACGCCAAACTTCCGATGAGTGCACTGGGGTTACATGGAACAAACCCTTAGGAAAATTGGCTTCCAAGGGTTTATTCTTTCAGCAATACTAGCCCTCTACTCAAATCCTTCAGCCCAAATTTTGTACTCATCTATATTATCCAAACCATTTAACATATCCAACGGGACTAGACAGGGTTGCCCCCTCTCCCCTCTTATCTTCAACTTAGCAATAGAGCCCCTAGCTGAAAAACTTAGTTCAGCAACTGAGGTCACCGGACTACAAATTAACAAACAGGAACATAAAATCAATTTATTCGCAGATGACACCATACTTATCCTTACAAACCCAGCAACATCCCTGGCTTCGGCAAACAAACTACTCGAGTGGTTCAGTTCTATTTCCTACTATAAAGTAAATGTGACAAAATCACACATACTTCCCCTAGAAATTCAGAAAGACCTCCAAACCCAACTACAATCCAACTTCGCCTTCACATGGGAACAGACTGCCATCCCTTACCTCGGCATCAATCTTACAGCAAATGTTGAGTCACTAGTCAAGGCCAATTACTCCCCTATTCTCTCTGAACTACCAAAAGAGCTAGCCTCGCTGTCCAAACTTCACCTATCATGGCTAGGTAGAGTGGCAGCCTTCAAAATAGTCAAGCTCCCACAACTAATCTACTTATTTAGATCACTCCCTATCCCAGTACGAACTTCCTTCTTTTCCACTTTACAAGCTACGTTAAGCAAATATGTCTGGAACGCAGGTAGACCAAGATGCTCGAGAATTAACCTCTACAAACACAGGAATTATGGAGGCGTGGGCCTACCAAAATGAATTGACTACTATTATGCCCCCATATTAGCACAGATTAGACCATAGTTCATTAAGGACTTAATGAGCCCATGGAGGGATATTGAGGCATCACAACTCCCATTCAACAACCCCCACTCATGGCTCCTAAGTAATCCCCAATTAGGGAAAAATCTCTCCCACTACTCACCCACAATTAAGGCAACAGCCCTTGCATTCTCCTACTGCAAAAACAAGCATATAAAGGGGAAATACCCACAAAACTCAAAATTCCCTAGTCTATGCTCAAGCACAAAATACCAGATCTAGCACTTAGCACATGGATAAAGGTATCCAAACCTTAGACAATCTCTACAAGAATGGTTCATTAAAACCTTTCACAGATCTTTCCCAGGAATTTTCCATCTCCAAATCTGATTATCTCAAATATACCCAAATAACACACTACTTAATAAGGAACCCGCATCTCCAGATCACAATGCATAAAGAGATAATTGCTTTTCTCTCAATCAAACTACCCAAAGCGAAAAGAATTTTCTATTTTACGGACTATTGGGGTCCAAAAATATTCCAATTAAGCTTAAGCCCATGCTAACATGAGAAAAAAATCTTGGTAAATCCTTCCCATCCCCCATTTGACTCAAGCAATCCGAGCCACTTACCAAATCTCTAAGGCCTCCAATCTTTGGGAGCTCAACCTCAAACTCATCCTGAGATGGTACATCACTCCAGAACAAATCCATACATTTTCACCCTCCACAACTCCCTCATGCTGGAGAGTATGACAAACCTGATCTGAGGCTGAAGTGCTGAGAGAGGCTCCCCTTGCGGCTGAACGCAGAGTACCCCCTGGATGGGAACACGGAGTACTGAGCGCAAAGAAGCACGGGTCACCGGTTGTATAGATGAGGCGTGCAGGCAGGTAAGATCTGGCAACACTGGAAAAGTCAGGAACAGGTCTGGATGCAGGACGCCAATCTGGAGTGCAGAGTGGAGAGGTAAATCCGTAAGCCAGGCCAAGGGTCAAAACCGGGAATCAGGCAGATAGCAGAGTCCAGTAAACAAGCTGAATGTCAAACACAGGTATCACACAGGAGGCAGTCCGGGAAGCAAGCCAAGGGTCAACACTGGAGAGATCAGAGGAAGTCCAAGAGCCAAGCCGGGTCACAATAGGAGGTGAGCAGGAACACAGGAACACACAGGTAAGGAACTCAGGAGAGCTGAAGACGATCCAGCAACTAAGGAGCAGAATGAGCAGTCCTTTATAGTGCCCAAGGGAATCCTATTGGACGTTGCGTACCCGCCTGTTGCGTCCGTACGTTC
>BLSH010535103.1:506935-532055 GCA_018402905.1 Glandirana rugosa
CCGTGGTCCAACGAGGAGCGACGGTATCATCGAAACCTCTCTAGACGTATTTAACTCTAAGGCCTCTTCCCCAGACCCTCCCGACCTAACAAGGACCTCATACTATAGTCAACGAGAAACTGAACCATCTTTACCTAGAAGCGCTAGTGCAGAGAACCCTGATAAAGACCATCCACCCCACCAAAACCATTGGACACGTGAGCCAGGTGGCAGTACAGATATCCAACATCACGTCCTTTTCGTCGGTCGGGATTATGTGGAGAATAAAATGGGGGACTTTTCTAAGGCCCACAACGAATTAGTAGACGCACACTACGAAGTCAAGGACGAACTGCTAGCACTCAGGGCAAAGGTCATAGACCTAGAGCTCGCAGGAACAACCTGAAATTTAGAGGGATTCCTGAAACCGTTAAAGCGTCAGACCTGCGCAACTATATCCAACAACTGATGCTGGCTGCTTTTCCTGCACTACAACCTATAGACATGACGGTGGACCGAGTGCACAGGTTACCAAAACCACCCCACCTACCAGAAATAGTCCCAAGAGACGTGATCGCGAAGATCCATTTCTACCAAGTCAAAGAGCAACTGATATCATACTCCAGGAACAATCCAGCCCTCCCAGACCCCTTCTCCGGAATCTCAATTTATGCAGATCTCTCCAAAGCTACTATGGCAGCGAGGAGCAACCTGGTGCCTATCACCAAAATATGGGGCTTTCCGGCCAAACTGATCCTAGAAAGGAACAACGAGACGATCACCATCACCTCCCAAGAAAAAGGTCTCAACCTCCTGCAAAAATGGGGTCTCCTGCCACTCCCAACCAACACCACACCACCGAATACCCAACAACAACGACCAACCCAGCAACGAAGGCATGATAAGAGCAACATCCGAAACTGATTCGCTAAAACATCGTTGTCACCTCACTGGTCAGCTTTGTCCACAACAGGAACACCGCCCCTTCTGCATTATTTCCCAAGAGGACAATGGAGCTAAGGGGACAGAGCCGCCGGACGATCAGCATCCCTTTTCTTTCTTTTGGTAAGAACGTTTCCATTTGACTTTTGTTTATTTTCTGCGCCCATACAGGAGCAAATACGGGGGCAATTCTCCCCCACCCCCCAGTGAGCTGAGTTTGTCAGCTCCACTAGTTCTGACTTTGACTTTTTCCCACATGTTTTCTACACCCTACGCTCCCCGACATGAGGAAGCAACTAGAACAACAGTTGCACACAGGCTTAATACCCTTGTATCACCATGGGTCGACAAACCCAAGAATACATGTTACTTTTCAACTGATAGCATGAATATACCCAGCGACTGGCGTCACAGCATCTTCCCCTTGGAAGATGTCACTTAAGCTACAGTCCCTAAATGTGAGGGGCCTTAATAGCCCGTTCAAAGGAAGAACAATGTGGAACACTGCCTTGGACTACAACTGTGATATTTTGTGTGTCCAAGAGACCCACTTTGCCGCCGGCAAGGCACCAAAATGCTCACACCCAAAATTCACCCATGTTTTTAATGCAATGGATATTTCTAAGAAAAATGGTGTTTTGATAGCGATAAAGGAAGGCGTCGCTCTCAGCCTCCTGGACCTGCAGGTGGACAAGCACGGTCGGTTTATAATCCTGGTGGCTGAGATTGACGGAGTCTTGCTCACTTTGGTCAATTTGTATGCCCCCAATAACAAACCAAATAAATTTATTGCAAACATCCTGACCAAAGTCAAACAATACCAGAAGGGAAGATTAATCATATGTGGTGATTTTAACACTGTGATGGAGGGGAGGATTGATTTCTCTGCTGGGAGAGGGGGGCATAGACAGGCTCTGGGGACCCTCTGTTCCAAAGAGGGCCTCTATGACCCCTGGAGATGCCTCCACTCCACGGAGAGGGACTACTCCTTCTATTCAGCAGTACATAAAAGGTACTCAAGAATTGATTTTTTCCTCATGGACAAATATATTTTGCAACAAATAGTGAAAGCAGAGAACCATAGCATAACCTGGTCAGACCACGCACCAGTAACACTTGAGCTAGCACATGAAAAAAGGCCAGCTAACCTAGGCATATGGAGGAACAATACGTACCTACTATCCCACCCAAAACTGAAACCGCAAATTGAAACCAAAATCAATGAATATTTCCAGTTCAACGATGACGGTCAAATGTCCCCCATGACCACCTGGTGTGCTCACAAGGCGGTCATTAGGGGTCACCTCATCCAGCTCGCAGCCAGGGAAAAAAGGAAAAAACTCCAACATATAACCCAGTTGCAACAAACCATATCCCTATTAGAGGCCAAACATAAAAAAGCGAACCCACGAGACGCACCTACCCTAAAAGAATTGGACGAATGCAGAAATAGGTTGAGAATCATGCTCAAATCTGAGTATGACCATTATTTTAAGAAACTAAAGCTAACATGGTATTCACAGGGAAACAAATCAGGCAAACTGCTAGCTGCCCAGATCAAACAAAGACAACAGCGTATCACCCTACCCTCAATAAAACACCATCTATCAGGGAAGACCTTTAATAACCCCAAAGATATTGCCAACACTTTTAAGGACTATTACAGATCCTTATACAACCTTCAGGAAGACCCTGAAACCCATCAACCTTCACTTCAGGAAATCAACAACTTTCTAAAAAGAACTACCCTCCCCAGCATAAATGATAGAACAAGAGAAAGACTTAACACACCAATCACTGAACAGGAAATACTAGAAGTGGTCAAATCTCTCCCCTCACATAAGTCCCCGGGTATAGACGGATTTTCTTCAGAATACTATAAAAACTTTGCAGCACAACTTACCCCACATCTTACAAAAACATTTAACTCAGCAATAGAAAAAGGAGCCTTCCCAAAAGAAATGCTTCAGGCGATTATTATCACTATCCCTAAACCGGGTTAGGAGCAGAAAACTAGGAGGCATGGGCCTCCCCAACGCTCAAGCCTACCACCAAGCGGCGGTTCTCGAACAAACAAGACACTGGTTCTCGGCCCAAGAGGACAACCATTGGTCTAATATAGAAAGAGAACTTATACCAAGCCATGACCTCCCATCAGTACTTATAGCAGCCAACTGGGCTCATAACTCAGCATCACCTGACTTTCATACTATCCGAGCAACAATAGCTGCTTGGACTTCACTAACCAAGAAATCCTTCCAGGGAGAGTGCCTCACCCCAATTAATGCCCCCCTGGCTACGTACGAGCATTTAATACCTAACTTCTCCACCCGTAAATAGGCCAAAAACGGGATCAATTTCGACACGAGGGCACTCCTCGACCCGGCCCCCCTGGACCAGCAGCAATTCAACCAGATTAAATCATTCCACAAGACTAACCCAAAAACCACCACTCATATCCCGACCATGTTATGGCAATTCCTCAATAGTAGAGCATCCACATCAAAAAAGGGAATCTCCTTATTTTACAAATTCTGTAACTACCATTCCCCACATAAGAAAATCCCGGCAATGTGCAGATGGGAACAAGAATTAAAATCTGAATACTCAGTAGCCCAATGGTCAGCAGCACTCAGGTACAATGCAAAATCGTCAGCATGTGTGAACCACTGGAATAACTCCCAAAAAATACTACATAGATACTACCTTACACCCTCTCGACTGCACCTTATGGACCCTAGCTCCTCTCCGCTATGCTGGAGGGGCTGCAAGGGCAAAGGCTCTTTGCAACACTTGCTATGGGATTGTCCAATTCTCCTCAAGTTATGGAGAAACATTGCAGGTCTCCTTACAGAACTAACGGGAACCACAATTAACATCACCCTTGAATTGGCACTTTTGTCCATTGGAATAGACACATTCCCTCCGGCTACTAGAACAGTGCTACTCCACATACTTTTTGCAACCAGAATCGCATTAGCTAGTAAATGGCGTACCCCCACAATACCTACAACTGAGGAGATTATAAACAGAGTGAACACCCAATGCAAAATGGAACAATTACTAGCCTTTAAAGACAATAACGCCCATTCCTTCAACGCCAAATGGCTCATCTGGATATCCTCCAGTAGATCCAACAGTACAGACTAAAATCTAACCATCACGCCTGTAGAACCCTCACGGATAAAGTTAAGTAAATTATAACCAAGTAAAGAAAAGTAATGTAAAACAAGACATTTTACAATGGTAAAGGTGCATGTATTTTTATAAATAGTAACAAAGGGTAACTAGAATGAAGTAATCACAAGTGCAATCTGTTTATGATTCTCAAGTTTTTCGTTTGGTTGATTGTTACCTTAGGGATGAGACAGGTTGCCACCCACCATCAGAAGGCCGACCCTCCTCGACCAACCCAATGATTTTTATGATGTCCACCAACTCCCTCTGCAACTCAGCCACAGTTTTGTTCCCAATAGGGGTGGCTGAGGCGTTTCCCAGTGAGAGAGGGATCTCCATCGACCATAGGGGACACTAGTTCAATCCGCCTAATAAGGAGGAGCCCTAAACCAGAGTTAACCCCGTTTCCTACCTAATGGGTGACAACCTGTCTGTCTCTGTCTCTTTCCCCATCCCCCCCTACAACAATGTTTGAATGCAATATTGTGTAACTCTACTTGTTGTTATATAACTGTAAACCGATTGTTACAGATGTTATATATCTTTAAATAGCTCAATAAAAAAGCATTGTTCAAAAAAAAAACTGTTCAAGAGCCTGCTACCGGAAGTAGCGGCCGCCTCATTTACCTGCGACAGAGTGCACAGAGCCCTCAGAGCTAAACCCCCACCACACAAACCACCTAGAGACATAGTCTTATGTTTGAAAGATTTCCTAACTAAAGAGGAGATCCTGAGGGCTGCTAGGAATACTCCGGGCATTACCCTAGATGGAGTCACCCTACAGATCTACCTGAATGTATCGCAAGCTACACTGGAGAGAAGACGTAAATTCAAGGATATCACCTCTGCCTTGGCTGCGGCCCGCATTAGATATCGCTGGGGTTTCCCCTTCAAACTGATTGTCCCCCCATAACGGCTCCACATATATTGCCACCACAATCCCGGAGGGCTGGGACATCCTTATAAAATTAGGACTCTTGGAAGAAGATCAAGCCCAGAGACCTCCTCAGAGATCGTCGTAGGACCCGCCACAAGCCAGGCCAGGGTGAGCCGCACGAGCAAGCTTGATAGACAACAATACAGCAGTCGGTTAAAGCGGATGGTAACAGTTCATGTTATTTAATTAAAGTTTTTGTTTTACCTTTCTAAGCCATTCTTCCTTGGGCGGTAGAAATTTTGAGATCACGCACGGTGACTCCTAATTCCCCAAAGGATTCCGGGCTGGATGTTATTATGGCACAATCAAAATGCAGACCTAAGTTGCGGGACAATGGGATATCTGGAAACTTTATCAAAGATGCTCATCCATATGTTTCAGTTGGAATGTTACTGATAGCGAGACTGGATTGGTACACAATCCCCATTTGCTAACTCTGGATCCCCGAATACGCTGGTTGCTTTGGTCTGCATTTATACCCTTGAAGAGAACTTCGAATCTGAACCGACTTCTCTATAGATGCACTCCCCCGATAGTTGTTCATAGATACTCTTTTAATGTTACCTATGAGGGGAAGTTGTAGTGGTGTTAATCATTTTTTTTTTACAGCTTGGACTGAACTCATGGTCAGTTACTAAGTGGGTGGATGGGCCCTTACTGTTTTAGGCCGGTTTTCCCCATCTCCATGGTTGGGCATGCTACCCTCACTTGGCCTTCCTGACCCGCATGGGGGCCATCCTTCGGGGTGTCCCCGGTGCGCCTCATGTATGCTTCATAGGAGATCTCTCTTTCTGGTTTTACAGATCAGAGACCCCTATGGTTTCTGATCCCGAATACAAGTTACTCTCTCTGTATTTGGTTTTCCTTTTTCTTATCTGTTATATACTCTCAGCATTTTGTTTACTTATTGCTTGGGGAATGGTACTTACATTTTTTAATGATATTCCGCAGGCTTTACAATTGCCTTTAGCACAAGGTACTAACACATGGTTAATTTCTGTGTGTATGGGATGGCGACCCTCTGTCCTGCCCTACCTCTTGCATGGTTCTACTGCTCACATAATACATTTTCTGGTGTACAACACTATGTATTGCTTAGATGGCAATCACATGCATATCGCATAATGATCAGGGATTCAATTCCCCGAATAAAAGGAGGAAAGCATTTATGCACTACAAACACTTAGGCGCCCAAATCATTCTCCTGCAGGAGACGCATTTCTCCAAATCAAAACATCCCACATATTTCCATAGATTGTACAATCATGCTTTTTTCACAGAGGCCCCAAGTAAGGTCAGGGGGATCGCCATCTTTTTACATCAATCTCTAGCCTTCCAAGTTCAACATGTATACAGAGACTGTGATAGCAGGTACATTATTCTAAAGGGCAACCTATCTGGCAGGGAACTTACAATCGGGAATGTTTATGCCTCAAACGAGAGACAGTCCTAATTTTCTGCTTCATTCTTTGAGAAACTGAAAGTATATCAGTCGCCTCACATGATTCTGGGAGGTGACTTTAATTTGGTGGTCTCTCCAAAGTTAGACAGAAGTCACCTTTCCCATAGCTCCGGTTCCTTCTCTAAAACGATGCTTAAACAACTAAACACACTTCAAATGATTGACTTCTGGAGGGCCATGAATGTGGGAGCAAGGGACTATACATATTACTCGCATCCACACGATACATACGCCAGGTTAGATTACATTTTCTGCACTCCCATCATCTTAGCGAACTCCAAATCAGCTTCTATACACTGCTGCCCGTGGTCAGACCACCAGATGGTGTCCTTTACCACCTGCTTAGTGGGATTACCACATAACCTGTATTCCTGGAGGATCAATGAATCATTGATCACGGATCCTGGAAAACAGGCTATAATTAGGGGCCATATTGCAGAATACTTTCGTCTGAACACTACCCCTGATTCCCCAATCACCACTATATGGATAGCACACAAAGCGGTTCTGAGGGGACATCTCATTAAATTAGCTTCAGATTCAACAAAGCCAGATGGTCCTCGATCCTCACCCTTACCCAGGAGATAGACCAAATATATAGGAACTATCAGAACTCCCTAGATCCAACCCCATTAGAACTTATCTTATCTAAGAGAAGGGAACTAGACTCCCTGGTTGCCTATAAAACAGAGAAAGCACTGAGGTGGTCCAAAGCCAAATTCCTTTTACATAGCAACGCTTATACATCTATGTTTGCACGTAAACTGAATAATTCCATAAAACCCACCCACGTCTATAAACTCAGGGGCACTGGTGGTCAAGTGGTATCTCACCCAACGGATATCATAGGCATTTTCCATAAATTTTATAGCTCCCTAATGGCCTCCACGGATAGCCAGCTGACCCCAGACTCGCTTGCCTGGCTTGGAGATCTACCCATCCCCTCCTTGACAACATCCCAAATAGCGGAATTAAACCGCTTGCACAGATGAGGAAATCAATGATGTGATTAAACAACTCAAATTAGGCACTTCACCGGGCTCAGATGGCTTTTCGGCCATATACTACAAGCAATTTTCCTATCTGCTTGTCCCCAAACTCACACGCTTGTTCAACTCCGTGTTGGAGGGTGGGAGACTCCCAGTGGAAATGCTGCTAGCTAGTATGTCCTTGATCCCTAAGCCAGGCAAGGATCACTTAAACCCAGGTAATTTTCGCCCTATATCAGTTATGAACAATGACTTTAAAATCTTTAGTAAACTCCTTGCCAATCGGTTAGCAAAGGTAATCCTAGGTCTGATCTCCCCCTTTCAATCAGGATTCATACCAGGAAGGCAGATCACCGATAATATTCGGTTGGCAGCCAATGTAGTGCAGGATGCTAATCTTACCTTAAAACCTCTTTTGATGCTGAGCCTCGATATCAATAAGTCACCCAACGATTTGGCTTCAGGGGAAAATTTTTGAGAGCCTTTGAAGCTTTATACACTAATCCCCAGACTAGGATTAAAATTCCAGGTAGCCCCTCCCCTTTTTTCAGTGTAGGCAGGGGGACAAGACAGGGATGCCCCCTATCTCCACTGTTATTTGCACTGGCTGTGGAGCCCTTGGCCATAGCCATCCTGCAACACTCAGACATCACCGGTTATATTAAGGGGAAGGAACAGTACAAACTTAATATGTACGCCGATGATATGCTGCTCTTCATTATGAACCCATTAATATCTGTGCTGAGTTCTCTGACCTTTCGGGTCTTACGATTAACCTAGGAAAATTTGCTGGGATGCCGATTAATATCCCAAGCTCTGAGTTTCAGACTCTTAAAGAAAAGTTCCAGCTTCAATGGTCCCAAACACACCTGCCATATTTAGGGATCCAGATCACCTCAGACATTAACAATCTCATTAAACAGAACTACTCCCCTCTTTTTGCCAGTTTAAAACAATTGATGAAACAATGGAAGACCTTTAAGATCTCATTTTTGGGTAGAATCACAGCCATAAAGATGACGATTCTCCCAAAAATGTTATATTTGTTCAAGTCAATCCCTCTTAGTATTCCCAAAAAGTCAATAATGGACTTTCAAAAAGAGATCAATAGCTTTATATGGGCACAATCACATCCTAGGTTCTCACGGGCCGTACTATACACATCCTCCGGGGGTGGTGGGATGGGGGTCCCAAACTTGTGGCTTTACTTCTTAGCCTCCAGATTAGCTCAGATTGCACAGTGGATCATCCCTTAATCTAGGGTACCTTGGGTTCGATTTGAGGCCCAATCCATCACACCTTACTTTCCACCAGGCCTGCTGTGGAATAATAAAATGCCCTCTCTCAGAAATTACAGGGAAAAACACCCTGGTGGCACATTCTTTACATTTGTGGTACTCAAATAAGTTGAGACGTAAGTTAACATCTCTGGCTCTACCCCAAACTTCTTTTTTAGCAACACCTCCTTCCCTCTGGGCTTTGGTAACCATCTGGAGTTTGAGTTGTGGACGGAGTTGGGAATGGTTTTCCTTCATAAACTGGTTAGAAATGGAAAGTTTATTTCTTTCCCAGATATACAGGAACAACATCCGGTTCCTAACAGAGAGATCTTCCACTACATCCAAATTAAACATTTTTACTCCTCACATTGTGAGTTGTCAGGGGAAACTAATCCATCTGTGTATGAGCTTATATGCCTAAATAAACCTAGAGGTAAGGCCCTAACATCTGAACTGTACATTCTTTTAAACTCACAAGATTCAAATGGTTCGCTGCCCCATAGATCTAAATGGGAGGAAGAATGTGGAATGACTCAGGGATCGTTGAATTGGCCAGAGTGTATAATAAACCTTTGGAAATGCACTAGATCCCTGAATATCAGAGAGACAGCTCTTAAATTACATAACAGATGGTATTATACTCCCTTTAGGTTACATAAAATGTTCCCCTCATCGTCACCAAAGTGTTTTAGGAGTTGCGATTCACCCAGTACTTCCGTTCATATATTCTGGGATTGCCCTCAGGTTGCCCTCCTTTGTAGGAAATTCGAGTCCTGGTGTTCTACTGTTGCAGAGGCTCAGGTCTCTCTCGCCCCACCTCAGGCCTTACTGTTTGCCCCCATAGAGAATTTAACGGTCTTAGAAATGAGGCTTTGCCATACGATTTGTGTTGCTATGCTTTTGATCATTGCTTTACATTGGAAATCCCCCAGTCTCCACATAACTAGTCGATCACCTAGGATTGAAGCCATCTGTAAAGTGGAGAAGATGTATCACTCTTTGCACCATACAATCCCTTATTTTGAGAAAAAATGGTCCCCCTGGTTTCAACATAAGGATAAATTAACAACGTGATCACAATATAACCCAGGTTGTATAGTATATCTTTAAATGACTTTTGGCCTTTCCATTCATATACGGTTGAAATATAGCTACCGAGCAATTGTAATTGGTTTAATTTGCATTTTCTATGTGTCTATTATAATACTATATAGACTGTGGCATATTCTGTCTGAATGTATATTGTCCAACTTTACTGGTACCACCCCGGAATTTCTTCTTTCTTTTTGTTTTGGTAATCCTCTTGTATGTATGTTTCCTTTTACATATACTGAATGAAAACTTTTGCAAACAAAAAAAAGGTCTGGATTCTTGTACATAATATAACTGGATACTAACATTTAAAGGTAAAGTTGATCCAGGGAATATCCGATCGCTGGATCAGGAAGGAATGTTTTCCCCTGCTGGAGCAAATTGGATCAGGCTTTGCTGGGGTTTTTTGCCTTCCTCTGGATATAGGGTATATGATTGTGTATATGGGATTGTATGATTTTTTTTCCTTTTATTGGTTGAACTGGATGGACTTGTGTATTTTTTCAACCTACTTAACTATGTAACTATGTACTGAAACTACAGTAAAACCTTGGATTGCGAGTAACATGGTTAACGAGTGTTTTGCAATATGAGCATTTTTATTTTTAAATCTGACTCGGTTTGTGAGCGCTGTCTCGCATAACAAGCAGAATTAAGCCTCTGTGCATGCAATACCGCATGTGGCCAGAGGTGCCGGGGTGCTGGTGAGCCTCGGAGATGCCCGAAAGCATTCAGAAATAGTCAGAAATACCAAAAGTGTAAACAGTTTCCGAGCATTTTTGAATGTTTCTGGCTGTCTCCAAGCCTCACCAGTGCCATCACACATCTGGCCACATATGGTATTGTATACACCAGGAACTCCCAGACCTCTGGTCTTATACAGTACTGCATTGACAAGCAGTGCTGTGGAGAAAATTAACTGAGTTTCCATTGTTTCTTATGGGGAAACATGCTTTGATATACGAGTGCTTTGGAATACAAGCATTCTCCTGGAAAGGATTATGCTCACAATCCAAGGTTCCACTGTATGTAACAAACATATATACAAAGCAAGCTGTGAAGCAAAACAATTAAAAGTTGTATTCAATACATTTGTGTGATTTGATATATATTGGATTAATGCAACATTCTATGATCTTTTCATATTCGGTTACTAGGCAGACTCTCTTAGCCACAGTGAGCAGCTGCCACAGAGATACCGTATATACTCGAGTATAAGCCGAGTTTTTCAGCACATTTTTTGTGCTGAAAAAGACCCCCCTCGGCTTATACTCGAGTCAGTGTCCGTGGGTGATGAGTAGATTCACATTAAACAGAGCTGTGCTGCTTCTAAGAGCCGTTCTGTGCTGTGTAAGTGTGATTAAACACATTGGAATGCAAAGAATGCTGAGAGAGGCGTCAGATTCCCAGCTTGATGTCGGGAGGTGGGCAGGACAAGCTGATGTTAGCTGTTCAGTACCGCCCACCTCCTGATCTCCATGAAGAGCTTCAGCTCTCTCTCAGCATTCTTTGCATTCCAATGTGTTTAATCACACTTACACAGCACAGAACGGCTCTTAGAAGCAGCACAGCTCTGTTTAATGTGAATCTACCTTACTCATCCCTTATGTGTTCTGGCTACAGTCTGTGTCCTGGATAAAATCCATGTGTCCTGGCTACGATACCTGTGTTCTGGCTACAGTCTCTGTGTCCTGGCTACAATCCCTGAGTTCTGGCTCCCTGTCCCTGTGTTCTGGCTACAATCCCTGAGTTCTGGCTCCCTGTCCCTGTGTTCTGGCTACACTTCCTGTGTTCTGGCTGCTGCATTTGCCACCCTAGGCTTATACTCAGGTCATTAACTTTTCCCAGTTTTTTGTGGTAAAATTAGGTGCCTCGGCTTATATTCGAGACGGCTTATACTCGAGTATATACGGTATTTGATGCTAACAATTGTGTTTCTCTTGCACTTGGATATAAGGTGCTTTAAAGGAATAGACTTTGTAAATTGTATCAATTGTCATTTTGGATCATGAACTTTATTATATTGATAAATATCATTCTACACAGCACAGTAATGTAAACATGAAATGACTGAGGAAATTTGTGAGAAATGTTAATGGAAAAATTCCCATGAATGAGTCATACATGCATGGAGTTTTTATGTTCTCCCTGTGGTTGTGTGGGTTTCCTCTGGGTACCCTAATTTCATTCCACACGCCAAAGACATGCTGGTAGGTTAACTGCCTCCTGTCGGAATTGGTTCTAGTGTGTGTGTACAGGTGAAAGAGGAACTGATGTGAATGAATAGTATATAAAGCGCTGCATAAATTGACAGCACTATATAAGTAATTGTAATAAATAATCCCATGTGCAATACAGAGCTACATGTGATGCTATGAGCAGACAGACTCCTCTCTTATAAACAAATGGGGGGATGTTTGTTGGAAATTTTTTTTATTACGTTTTATGAAGACCAAGAAGAAACGGAACAGTATGCAAATACACTACACGTAAAATATTACAGAAGTAGTTACAAAGCGACAACAGATAAAAGGACAATTGTGCACCAAGATAAACTAAGGCATGAAGGGGGAGGACTACTAAGGAGTCCCTCTTCCCCACTTCCAACACCCCAGTTGGGATCAATCTGTGCCCGGAGTAAGGGAAAGGACCTAAACCCAGATCTCCAGCCTTAAAAGTATCTGAGACCGGACCATCTGTAAGGCTATGCAACAAAAAGAATGTCCATAGGCCCAGTAGGCACCGGTACTTCGGTAAAGAATAACCAAATACTGTTGCTAAACCAAACCATAATATTAGTAAAGAAAGGGGAAACTGAGAGAAAGAGGGAGAGAGAGAAGGATAGAAAGACACCAGGTCGGCGCAGCCCTAATGGAAACTGCATTGGTTCAAACGGGTATCTTAAGGTAATTCTTCCAGGGATTCCAAACTATATCAAACTTATCTGTGGAGTCTAAAAGGATGTTAGCGTACTTCTCCTGGGTCATGATCCAGGTGGTTTTCTTCTTTGCTGCGTTGAAGGAGATAGAAGGCTTTTTTCCAAGCCCTAGCAAGCATCATCTTTGCTCCTAGTAGAATAAAGTGGGTCAGTTTCATCAAAGACTTGGATATGCCATCTGGCCTGTGGTTTAGTAATGCGATATCTGTATTCTGCATTATAGTTGACCAGTGACCTTCCGAAGCAAAGAAAAGATTGTGTTTCAAAAACCCCTAATTCTAGGACATTCCCACCAAGTATGGTAAAAGGAGCCTTGAAGATTGCATCCTCTGAAGCATAGTGGGGAGGAGTTCGGGAACATGACCGATAAGTGGGAGGGGACCAGGTACCAACATGAAATTACCTTTACACTTTCTTGCATCAGTGGGATGTTTACTATCCCCTTGAATGATTTAAGGAACAGGGAGAACCATTTGTCCGCATCCCAGGTAACGTTCAGGTCCCCCTCCCAACTTCTAGCATAAGGGGGTTTGTCAAGATGTTCTGTCAGTGATGCATATATCGTTGAAATACCCCCTTTCTGATTGGCGATCTCGGAGCTCCACTTCTCGTAGGAGGTAACCCCACGATAGCGCCGCTTTAGACCTCCATAATGAGGAAATAAAGTGATGGAATTGCTGGAAGTGAAACCTTTCGGATGAGGGCATTTCCAATTTACTGGAACAGTATTACAGGGAAATGGGGCCTGTAGAGGACAGGAAATGTCCTATCCTGAAGAGTCCCTTATTGGTCCACCAACCAAAGGCATGGATATCTTGACCCGGCAGAAAGCGCGGATTGTTAAAGACATGTTCCAATGGACATATACTTGAGGCTAAGTTTGTAGACCCAAAAAGGGAGTCGCATAGGGCGATTGAGTGGGAAAGTGTGGGGGACATGATCGGTGGTCTTTATTTGGGGGGAGCCCATACCAGGAAGTCTAAAGTGTTTAAGGGAAACTGGTCTGTTACTCTGCGCGTGGATAATAGAAAATTGGGCCAGTTGAGCTGCTTGATAATATCTCCAGAGGTTTGGCAGCCCCAACCCGCCCTGTCTGCGTCGTCTCATGAGGACTTCAGCAGGGCATCTAAAGCCATAGAGCCCCAAATAAACTTCTTGATCCGTGATTGAAGTTTGAGCAAATGTGCTTTGGGAATCGGGAAGGGGAGAGCCTTGACCGAGTTCACCCTCCCCAACCAGGAAAGGCCAAGACTCTCCCAGTTGGCTAGGTCTTCTGTACTTTGTTTGAATATAGGGGATAATTGATGCTATATAGTTGTTCTATGCCAGCCACTAAATTAACACCTAGGTAAGGGATCTGGGACGGGTTCCAGGGGAAATTGTAGAGTCCTTGAATTTGTTGGACTATCTGCCCGGAGACGTTTATGTTGAGGGCAGCAGATTTAGCCATAATGACTCTCAAACCCAAGGCCCTCCCAAACTCTTGTAGGAGGTTGACAATGTTAGGGACCAAAAGAAGGGGAGAAGTAATAAACAACAAAAGATCAGATCTATCTACAGATCCGACACTTCCTTGAAAATTTGAATCCTCGCCCCAACTGGCCAAGACCGCCTACCCCATTCGAAAATATTTGCGTGAAAACAGAACCCCAGAAATGCCTGATATCAGATATCTACGCTTTACTCTTTGCTGACCGAAACCCGAAAGATAACTGGGCCAGCCGTAAATCGGAAGCAGAACTATCCCTGGATCTCTCAAATCAAGACTGGGAGGCCATCCTCACACACATACATAATGGAACGATCAATACAAGTGCACAATAAAATGCGTATAAAGTATATTCGAGATGGTATATGACCCCATCTAGGCTTCACAAATTTGATCCATCCATCCCACCCCTTTGTTGGCGTTGCAAAACAGAAAGGGGCTCACTCTTTCATATATGGTGGTCATGTCCCAAGATACAGCAGTTCTGGGAAGAAGTCCACAGGCTCATAGGTAAAATCACCACATTTACCTTAGATTTCTCCCCAGCGCAACTCCTCTTATACCACTCACCAAGTGCGAAGGCGACATTCCTTCGCTCCCTGGCGAGCTATATGCTTACTCCACTTAGTGGAGTGGTTCAAACGTATCCAAAAAATAGCAGAAATGGAGGAACTCATCCACCAAACCAGAGACACGCCTAAAAAATTCACAACAACTTGGGCATGCTGGACCCATTTCACTATGACAAGTGAATATGCCTCCCTACTGACATAAACTTCTCCTTTATTGTTCCTCTTTGGAGCAGACCGGAGCGAGAAAATTAATTAGCTTCCCCCTTACCTCCCCATCCCCTAACCCTCCTCCCCCCGCCCTATATCCTCCTCTCTTCTCTGTCATCCCTATCCCCGTTTTCTTAATCTTCCTTTACTATGATCGCTATGTTTTATATTATTATCAGCTTTACCCGCGCACTCTAAAATCGAAACACTGATCCCAGCCCCTGCACTAACCGAGCCCCACCACTGCCCACATTCCCACCTAATAAAAACGACCCGTACTACTCCACAGAAAGCGATTAAACTTCTTTAGTAAATACACCATCTTACGCCTGACAGTTTACTGATCGACAATGA
This sequence comes from Glandirana rugosa, assembly GCA_018402905.1. Lineage (NCBI taxonomy): Eukaryota > Metazoa > Chordata > Amphibia > Anura > Ranidae > Glandirana > Glandirana rugosa. Next base: position 522,354 of record BLSH010535103.1, read on the forward strand.
TGTAAAGAAGACAACCTCATAAAACAGACCTATCCACACACGAATAACCACACGAATAACCAAGCTACCCTGAAAGATACCGATACAATCCTACATTCCAAATGATCAGTAGCATCTACAGCCTGCAGAGCTACCTTATTCCTTTACCAGGACTAGTTTGAGGCCTATTCAGTCTTTCAGGAGGTAAAACCGGGCATTAGCCCATAGAATCTGTTTTTCAGCCTGGGTGGTCAAAGCTAGATTCAGGGCCGCTTTCCCTGCTTACAGTCAGGCTTGAGATTGGGGGATGGGTTTTTCTTGTGTGCTTTAGCGAGTTTGTAGAAATCCTGCTCCAATTTGTCTAAGTCACTCTTTCTCTCCTTCTTAATCTTAGTGGAGAGCTGAATAATTTTACCCCTCAGCACTGCTTTGTGAGCCGACCAAACTGTCATGGGGGAGGTATCTCCACCCACATTTAATCTAAAATACTCCTTAAGCTCCTCCCCCAGCATAGTGCAATTGACGGGGTTATTCAAAAGTGATTCCTTAAGTCTCCAATGAGGTCTTGACCCTACATTCGACTGAGTCACGATGTACATTAACACCAATGGAGAGTCCCTTATTAAAGATTTGGAGACAGAAGGAATGGACGTGGCCCCCAGAAATATGTGATCAATCCTTGCCAGGGACCTGTGTGGAGCGGAGTAGTGGGTGAAATCTTTCTTATTCTGGTTAAGTTTCCTCCAGATGTCCACCAACCCCAGAGAGTTAAGGAGCTTTGCGATCTTCAAGCTCCTTCTTGGAGGCTAATGGAGGCGAGTTTCATGCACCTGGTGGTGGAGTCTGTCTTATGCAGGAAGCAACTCTTGCGGCCCTGGTTCGAGAACTCCTGGTAGAGCAGACAGGGAGCTCGGGAGCACAGGGGGGCACGAGGGCTGGACAGGATCACTGGTGATGGTGTGAAAGCTCCGGTAATGGCTCATGCAGGTAGCGGAGTGGTCATGCAGGCCGGGTCGGCAACTAGCTGGCAATGCGGTACAAAGGATGCAAGCAAAAAGAGTCATCAGGTGCAGGCAGGGTCATCAACGGGCTGGTAGCAAAGGTACACAGGGATCAGGCAGAAGAGTTGTCGTGGGCAAGTTGGGGGTCGGTGCAGGCAGAGATCAACAAGGTCAAGGACAAGCCGGGTCACAGGAACAGATACTCAGATAATCACCTCGCTCAGGAACACTCACCTGCTGTAGAACATACAGCACTGACTGCAGGGTGCTGTCTGCTTAAATGGGCCGTTTGGTGCCATTGCATGGGCGCGATTTCAGCCACAGTCATTTCCTAACAGCGAGCTTGTCCAGACCCTGATTTGTCCAGCATGTGATCCAAAACTGTGTTAGAATCCCCGCCTAGAATTACCGAACCCACGAAATGGGGAGAGAGGGCGCTAAGCATAGATTGAAAGAACTGCACCTGTCCCTGATTCGGGGAGTAATATGAGACAAAAGTGTAAGAATGACCCCTAAGTTCCCCTGCCGGAAGAATATATCTACCATCTGGGTCTCTGATTTCCTGACGTGATTGAAAATCTGCCTCTTTAGTGAAAAAGATTCCTACCCCTCTCGTCTTATCCGGAGCATTGGCCAGATAGAACTGAGGGAACTTCGCATGTACAAATTTGGGATTATATTATATGGGGAAATGGGTTTCTTGCAGCAGAAGAACCTCCAAGTGCTGAGAATGGGCTGCTTTAAAGTACCTGCACATTATGAGATGCTACTTTCAAAATTGGGGGTAAATTAGTAGAATTGGCCATGGGGGCATGTAAACATGGAATGCATCACTGAGGAAAATCTCACCTGCCTCCAGCTGGGCGAAAGAGCTGCTTTACCATCCACTAACTGAAGATTACCGACCTTTTCGCGCCCATAGAGGGGTTGCTTCCCTGTTGCCTGTAAAGAAGACAAGAAAAAGGGGAGATAAGAAAGAAAAGTAGGAAAACAGAAACGAAAATGAGAGTGTAAGTAAGAGCGGAAAAATGGTCCGTGACCGCCAGACCCCTTTGGATCTGAGGCATGGGAGCCCAAGCCAGAGCTCACAAGCCCCAAATGCGACAAGGAGAACTTCCGCCTAATCGGCAGAATTACGTCTGCTCGAGGGTGAACCCTCTGGTGACGTCCAGAAGAGGGAGGAGCATGCCTCCCGCCCCGCCCCCTAAATAGCTCAATGCTAGAGAACAAAAGGGTCTGACCCCTTCGAGTAATAAACCATCAGCATAAGAAATCCCCATTATCACTCTCCTATAACAAGGAGGTAAACCACAGAAAACCAAGTGACAAGATAAGAGGGATTAGCCCGTATTTCAGGGGATACTCAGTGATTCCCAATAATTAGGGCCCACTCACCCAAACCCAAAGCTTGCCCTCTCTGGTAAACAAAATTGCTCAAACGGATTAGGGTGAAGTGGGGTCCAGACCCAGGAGCACATGAAGTAAGAAGGCCTTCCCAGGGCCCAAAAAAGATTAACACTGGAGAAAAATCCCCCTGAGATAAGGTGATTAACCAAACCAACCAATAAGTTAACAATCAAACATGGGAGAATGAAGTCCCAGGTCATGGGATACGAGTATTTCTTATGGTTCTGACAAAAGTCGAGGCATCCAGTCTATAGGACAAAGAGAAAAAAACCCCAGGAGATCATCCGAACAATCGGGGGGGGTGAGAATCCTTTGGACCTCTTGGACTGTTGGTTCCGCCAAACCGGGGGGATTGGGCTCTGAGGAAAGGGACGTTTGGAGGAACCTGCATTTTTGGAGTGGAGGGTGGAGGTTGGATCCAAGGAGATGAGATTTAGTTTGACCAATAAATGTTCTCCCTCCTGGAAAGTGGAGAAACTGTGCTTCTTGCTTTTGAAACTGAAGGAGAGGTGGAAGGGGAAGGACCACCAATATTTGATGGATTTTTGAGCTAGGACCTCAAGCAAGGGTCTCAGGGCCCTCCACTTTTGGATGGTGACCAGGGATATATCGGCAAAGACCTGAATTGGATGGCCCTGAAACATGAGCTGAGGTGTGTTTCTAGTAAGTTTCATGATCTCCTCCTTCACTGTATAAAAATGTGGCTTGACCACTATGTCTCTGGGGAGCCCATCCGAACGAGGCGCTTGCAGGGCTCTATGGGCCCTGTCAAGTTCCAACCTATGATCTGGAATCTCGGGAACAAGTTCTTTGATGAAGGAGAAAGCCCCCTTATCCGAAAATTGTATCTGCAAGAATGATTTTCAAGGTCCTCTATCTCAGAAAGGGCAGTGTCCAGCTGGTCTTGGAGATCCTGGATCCGAAATGTGTTTTGATTTGCTCTTGCAATCGCTTGGTCTATTTTTTGTTCTATGGCATCAATCCTGGACCCTAGACTCTGCAGATCCACCTGAATGGTGGAGGTAATTTGGTATGCAGTTTGGGACAATCCTTTAGATAGCATTTTGGAGAAGGTTTCCATCATAAATCTCAAGTCCGAATGAATCATTGGCGAGGGGGACCCCACCATTCCCGGCAAGTCAGGAAGCAGGGCCCGGTCCCTGCTCGGAGAATCAATCATTTCATCTAAGGTCCTTTCCAAAAGGGACACTTTGGAAGCTGGCGAGAGGACTTGGGGATTGGTCGGTTGGAAGAGACTCTGAACCAAGGAGGATTTGATAACCCCCTTCCGCACCTGCCTCCATGTCCTCAGAACTGTCCTGTTGCTCTGGATGGGTTCTGGAGGGCATTTGGGATGTTTTAGGAGCTTGGTCGTTTAAGCCCGGGTGTCTAGAAAGGTCCCTTCTCACAGCCCCAGAGTACATTGGCATTGAGCCTTGGGAATGGCCCCTTCCATGCGGATTGAGAATGGGGCAAAGCTCCAAAAAAGACTGCCTTTCTGTAGGCAGAGGGGTCTGAGAGTCTAGTCAGAACGAAATAGGGCCCAGGGGGGCTAAAGAGATGGGGGGGCCCCCCAAAAAAGAACAAGTCTCACCTCCTGTCTGGGATAAACTTTAAGCCTGTGATCCCAAATAAACCAGCAGGCCAGCTCCAATGTGAAGGCCCAAGAAAGGGCTTACAATGTGAAGGCTTACAAAATGTGTCCGTCTGCTGGGTCCTGGATGGTGCTGCAGATGTGGGGGGACTGTGGATCGAGAAAAGGTTTCCTCATAGCTTGGCGGCTTCTGTATAGAGGCAGCGGTCCTGCTTCTTAGGCCCCAGCTACTGGAGGTGTGAAAAGCGTGAGGCAGGTTAGGATACCGAAGTAGACCCAAGACGCGGCCTCAATTGTCGGCCTCGACCGATCGCGAGATGCCTGGAGCCTTTCCGGGGCTAGGATGCCTCTGAGGGGGCCCTGCATATACTCTCCTTTATGGTCTCTAAGTGGGGGGAGTTCAAGTCCCTCTGCAGGGACCGGCTTATAGGCCAAAGTCGCGGCCTCGCTTGACGGCCGTGGCCAGCGGCATATTCCACGAAGCTACACTACAGGATGGCCCCCTGAGCCTTCCGATGTCAGGGACATGCTGTGAGAGGGGTTGTGGACCCGATTTGCGGCTGGTGGCAGGCTGCGGGGACGGAGTCCCAAGATCAGGTGGCCATCCCGGGTGCTTCACGCATGCTCCGGCATGAACTAGAAGATGATTTTAGAACAATAATATGTCCCTCTAAGCAGTAGACTCTACCTAGTCCTAGTCCAGTCAGATCTTTCTGTAATGCAGGATGAGATCTGCAATCTGTCCCTAAAAGCAGTAGTAGTAGTAATCTCTACCTATCTATCTATCTGCAATCTGTCCCTAAAAGCAGTAGTAATAGTAATCTCTACCTATCTATCTATCTGCTATCTGTCCCTCACAGCACAGGCTGCATCCTCTCCCTACACTACCCAGAGAGCATGTGACATGCAGCACTAAGTGACTCCAGCTTATAAAGAGGCTGGGTCACATGATGCACTGGCCAATCACAGCCATGCCATTAGTAGGCATGGTTGTGATGGCTTCTAAGGGCAAACCAGTGAAACGCTTGTTGATTGGCTGCCCTGCAGCTATTCAACAGGTGGGATCAAATACCTGAACCCGAACCCAAACTTTTTTTCAATTGTTCGGGTCTGGGTCACGGACACCCCAAAGTTCGGTACAAACCCGAACTTTACAGTTTGGGTTCGCTCAACTCTATTTATGATTTCTTGGCCATTTTTCACAGAACATGGATGAGAACACAAAAACATTTCTTTCGCTCATGGTTAGTGTTTGGCTGAAGCCATTTATTATCAGTCAACTGTGTTTACTCTTTTTAAATCATAATGACAACAGAAACTATCCAAATGACCCTGATTAAAAGTTTACATACCCCAGTCCTTAATACCATGTATTGCCCCCTTTAACAACAATGACAGCTTGAAGTATTTTGTGTAATTTGTGGATGAAGCTATTTATCTTCTCAGATGGTAAAGCTGCCCATTCTTCTTGGCAAAAAGCCTCCAGTTCCTGGAAATTCTTGGGCTGTCTTACATGAATTGCACGTTTGAGATCTCCCCAGATATTGATATTGAGGTCAGGAGACTGAGATGGCCACTCCAGAACCTTCACTTTATTCTGCTGTAGCTAATGACAGGTCGACTCCATGTTTCACAAGCTTAATTGACTCCTCTCCAAATGTAGCAATTATGGTTGCTGCCAAAAAGCTCAATTTTGGTCTCATCTCTCCAAATGACTTTGTGCGAGAAGGCTTGAGGCTTGTCTTTGTGCTGTTTGGCGTATTGTAAGCGGGATACTTTGTGGCATTTATGCAGTAATGGCTTTCTTCTGGCGATTCAACCATGCAGCCCATCTTTATTCAAGTGCCTCCCTATTGTGCATCTTGAATCAGCCACACAACATGTTTTTAAAGAGTCCTGTAGTAAGTAAAGTAAAGTAATTTGCATCCTAATCAATTTTCCTGGCAGTAGTGGCTGAAAGTCTAGTTGGTCTACCTGGCTGTGGTTTGGTTTCAACCGAACCCCTCATTTCCACTTCTTGTTTAGAGTTTGAACACTGCTGATTGGCATTCTCAATTCCTTGGATATCTTTTTTTTATTCCTTTCCTGTTTTATACAGTTCAACTACCTTTTCCCGCAGATCCTTTGACAATTCTTTTGCTTTCCCCATGACTCAGAATCCATAAATGTCAGTGCAGCACTGGATGAAAGATGCAAGGGTCTGCCAGGAGTCCAGAAACTCATTGATCTTTTATACACACACACTAATTACAAGCAAATGGATCAGAGGTGAGGATGGTTACCTTTAATAGCCATTCAAACCCCATTGTGTCAACTTGTGTGCATGTTATAAGGCCAAAATCACCCGGGTATGTAAACTTTTGATCAGGGCCATTTGGGTAGTTTCTGTTGTCATTATGATTTAAAAAGAGTAAACACAGTTGATTGATAATAAATGGCTTCAGCCAAACACTAACCATGAGCGAAAGAAACGTTTTTGTGTTATCATTCATTGACAAATGGCCAAGAAATCATAAATTCTGCCAGGGCATGTAAACTTATGAGCACAACTGTATATATATATATATATATATATATATATATATATATATATATATATATATATATACTCTGTATATACAAGATGCATCCTGAAAGTAATGAGAATAATATTTTAAAAAGTATTTTTTTGAAAAATGTTACAATTAAATATTGATTCCTTCATAGTATGCATCTTGTGAGTGTACACAATGCTCCTAGCAATTTTTCCATTCTTCATAGCATCCCTGGAAGTCTTCAAGTGGGATGGCATTAAGAGCCTGTGTAGTGGCTCTTTGGACGTTATCCACACTAGCAAAATGGCGTCCTTTCTCATGTTGAAATCCTGAGTCATGATTTCATGAACGATGACTTGGTAATTCCCATTTCCTCTGCAATCATTCTGATAGTGAGCCGTTGATCAAAAATGGAACAGAATGTGGATGCAATGATGTCTGTTCTCAATGGTGAGCGATGGCTCACTATCAGAATGATTGCAGAGGAAACAGGGATTACCAAGTCAATTGTTCATGAAATTGTGACTCAGGATTAGAACATGCTATGCTTCCTTTGTGTTAAATCCCTGGGGTTCCTGTCATCCCCTCTGCTTTCCTATTAAAAACTGACCACACTGGGGGACGTGGCCAGCATCCGAGCAGCATGGACGTTCCTGCTTGAGCTCTGTGAACAGCCCAGGATTCAGCGATGTATTCCAGCGCACTGGGACCTCGTTTTGGGACTGGATCTGCACCTGGGGACCCCCTCACCCCTCTCTAGTGTGGTATGATGACTACCAAAAGGAAGGGTAATAATCATCCTAAGAAAATAACAGCCTTGCTAATTCAGCCAAGATGGCAACCTCGGCTGCTGTGTCTGCCTTTCTCCCCTCATGACTCCCAATATCTCAAAGCCAAGACACAGAAGATGAAGGAGATGGCTCTATGGAGCTCACCAACCCTGAGCAAGCTTTGCCCTTCTCATCCCCGGGCAGTACGCTAGCTGGCAGCCCCGCTAAAGCTAGGAGGAGGTTGAACACGGACTACACGACAACTTCAGAGGTGAGCCTAAACAATGTGCATATTAACCCCTGCAGTGTTCCTGACCCTTTTGCCATCTTCCCTGCTAATGGTCAGTCCATACTAGACACTACTCTCAAAGACATGCTATCCACTCTGAGGAACTCTCCACAGTCAGACATGTCCATCATACAGCGCTTACATGCTGATATATCCTCAGTAGCAGACAGAGTGTTGCATATTGAAAACCAAATTGGAGGTTTTGCATCAACCGTAAATGATATAGTGGATGCACACGAGAATAATCTTGAGGATCACGCTTGGATCAAACGCAAGCTGGTGGACCTGGAGGACAGGTCACGTTGTTACAACATTAAAATCAGACGAATTGCAGAAACAGTGCAATCCCATGAATTGGCGGGTTACGCAAAAGGGCTTCTCAAAGCATTACTGCCTGACATAAAAAATATTGAACTGGTGATTGACCGTATCCACCGCTTGCCCAAACTGACATCCCTGCCTGACACCATTCCATGGGATGTGATTTTACACATACACTTTTACCATGTCAAGGAACAAATTATGCGGAAATCCAGAAGTGTGCAATCCCTACCTGAACTATATTCACATCTCCAAATATTTGCTGACTTATCACAACATACTCTCTAACTGCTTAGAGAACTAAATACAGTCACCAAAGTATTGAGAAATCATAATCTTTCATACCAGTGGATAAATCCTGCCAAACTGTTGATTACCTACAAAGGGGGAAAATACACAGCAAGCACTCTGAATGAAGGTTTGCAGCACCTCTGCTTATGGGGAATAATCCCAGAAGCCAGGGATCCACCACATGAGAATCGCAGGCATTCTAATCCACCTCCAGATATCCAACTCACTCAGTGCCCTCATTACTCTACCAAATGCTGATCGAGGTTCCATTAAACAGGCTAATTGGATAATTGAAGTGAATATTCACACAAATTTATGAAATACTTTCTCTGTTCCTTTAGTAAATCAGCCTTTATGCCTATACTCTTTCAATTCTATTTAAAGCAGATATACCTGTATATTTTTTCGGAAAAAAACCCATATAGAAACAAGAATGGAAGAGTTGTAAGAATTCTTAACAGGCTAATAGATTCACATGATTAGACAGGAGAATAAATCTGATGGATAAAAATAAACTTTCTGATTCTTATCATTTCCAGGAGGCACCTTAGAACCCCTGAAAGTGGTATTGAAAATTGCATTGTTAAATGTTGAAGGATTCAGCAGCCTAGCAATGAAAATAATCTCTAGAAAGTGACATAATAAGTATGATATATTCATCCAAGTGATTCACTTTTATTCCATCAAGAATCCTCCCCTAGCACACAAATAATTTCCATTTATATATAGCAAATAAAAAAGAGAAATATTAATTGCAATTAAACATCTATTTATTTTCAATGGACAACAAATTCTCTGATCATCTGGCATGATTCATCATATTAGTTTGCACAATGCAATATTGCCACCTATACAATTATCAACCTGTCTGCACTCTGCACTAAACTGGTAAATCAAGTAATTAAAAGCTGTCTAAAAATGTATTTCCTTGTGGTGATTTTACCATTGCTAGTGGCAGACTGGACTTCCCTGCTTTACATAACATGTCTTTACAAACTACTGTATATGATGTTCTGCCAACAAAGTATTGAATGAGATGATTGGGCTGATTTACTTTACCCTTTCTCTGACAGAGACATTTTTTTCATTTTTTGGAGGGTGTGGTTTGAATATTGAGGAGCTCTGCTGGTAGGCCTTGGGTTTCACCTGCCATTTACATTTTCACTCTACAATCATTGATGTCCTGGATCTGCTCTCTTCTGCTTCAGACTTGCTGCTTCAGTGGGAGGGGCACTGACGCCACGTATGTCTGAGCACACTTCCTTCACTCCACCAGTGCTGCTGCACAATCAAAGCGATCCTCACTGGTTTTTGGTTCACTTATATTTTTCTGTTTGCCGTGTGCTGGTGTTTGTATGGATTTTGTATCACTGTAAATAAATCTCACTTAAAGCATTTTTTGGCAAATAATATATAGTACCCATATACTTTATGGGTATTAACCAACAGACAATATTTGATTAAAAATGTAGCAATTTATTAATTATGTAAAACAGAACAAAAACAGCAAAAATAA